>JAEQBH010002914.1:0-561628 GCA_016808115.1 Tetrastigma voinierianum | reverse complement strand
TATTTTGCAATTGTTGTCTCTAATGTAGTGCTATTGCTCTCCTATAATTTTGGAATGCACTGCTAAGAGTCATACTGCAAACAGGGGCATTGGTTCTAATCTTTCAGTGTGTATTTCAACATTGCATTTATTTTCAGATGTATAATCATGACTGGATCAAGAATTTGTCACTGGTTCCATTTTCAAACCTCAGATTCAATAAGATAACCTTTTTGGTTTTGTGGTTTATCAAGCCAATTGGTTTTGGATTACCTATAGAGGCAATTCTGGACTCCTTAGAAATTCTTAAAAAGCTTCATCATCAGGGCCCCAGGGAATGGGATCTATTTCTTGTGACCTCCTGGATATGCATGGAGAGTTGTTTGAGATACAATGAATGGATGCAGGGGATTTTTGGTTTGGTGCAGGATATGATCCCCTTCATTTGGAAGCCAAGATTGGTCAGTCAAAAGGGTGGTAGCTTGACCTAGAAGTGTACCTCCTTGAGTTTGTTAGGGCTTCATTTCCTCTGGGTTTTTTGGGGTTGGCTTTTCATGTCGTGGTTTTGTGGTTAGTTATTACTTTGACATGGGACTTTCTTTGTTTATTTCACTCCATCCTGACAGAGCTTTAATCCTTCTCTATATGATATGCTGCCACCATAACATTCTGATCTCAAATAACTCTTCTTAACAGGCACTACATTATGATATTCGAAGAGGTCCACATAGTGTTGGATCTCATGTTCGTGGTCTGCTGCCCTATGTTTGATGAGCATTTGGCCGTGCATATTATCACACAGACATGAAAGAAATACTAGGACAGCTTGCTCCCACATCTTTTAACAGTGGCCTGCTATGACAGTGGTGTAAATTGGTTTGTTATGTTCCATTACAGCTCCTCTTTGGGATATTATTATTATCATGTTGTTCCTCCATGTGAAGCTTTTGATGTAATTCTCAGGTTAACTGTAGAAGAGCAGCTGCCTTTGCCTTCCGAAGAATGTTGGAAGACAAGACTATCCACATGGAATTGACATAGTGAATGCTGCTGACTATTTTTTCTTGGCTGAGTGAACTCTTACCTATGTTGCTGTAGGCATTGCTCAGTATGAAGGATGCCTGTAATATCCATTTGTGGAGGAACTGATGTATAATAAGATCTGCCACTGGGTATGCTTCAATGCTAAAATTGTTTTTCTTCTTCCAAGCTTCATTCTCTGAAAATGGACATTCATGTTTAGTTGATCAACCTATGATTCCAGTGCCCCCTCTTTATCACTCCATCTGCTTTGTTAGGCAGAAGTTTGACTTCACTCCATCTTGATGTCTTTCCCCCTTCTTGTGATAAGAAAACAAATTGGCTTCTTTCTGGAATGAAGTTTTTTTTGCCCAACAATGCTGATTATAAAATGCCACATCTCACATCTATTTCCTTTGAATTATGGCCATTTCTCATTTTGTGTTATGCCAGATGTTTTGAGATCCACTTATATTCATACAATATGATCCAGTTTAATATCGAACAGTTGTTTAGAAGTTCATGATATTTGTTCAAGCAATTATTATTATAAGGAACACTGTAAAACCAGATTTCTTTTCCCACCCATACTATTCTATTTTGAGTCCTCATCGGTAACTTTATTTTGTTGCTCATGGTTTGCTACTGTACATTGTATGTGTTACAGGGCATAATATACATTGTGAGTTCACATCCTACAAGTTTAGCCTTGTAGGAAAATTGGTTGTTCAACTTGGTATTAGAGCCTTGTTTGGTGGGGGATCATGTGTTAGAACTTAGAACCACTCACTGTTTGTTTATTTCCCAGTTTATTAAACCCACGTGTATACCCCACCAAAAAGAAGCTACATGTAGGCAATTAGAGAATATAATAGATGTATTACTTAGGTACATAGACTTAACTGATAGGAAAATTGGTTGTTTGAAAGGATGTTCCGACAACAGGTGCATGTAATGTACCAGATTGGACACCTACTCCAAAGGCAAAGTTGTTAATTTAAATTTACATTTCGAAAAATACAAGGACATGAAGCAGTACTTCTCATCAGAGAAGCAAAGTTTAATAATGGAGAAAGGCAATAGAAGTGAAAGAAAAAAATACAGAAAAATGTAAAAGAAAAAAAAAAGAAAGAAAAAACACTGTAGAAGATTGTCAAATCCCTACCAGTACGTCCACTTCTGAATTCCAAGCTTGAAAACTTAAAATTAAGAACAGTAGACGAAATAACGAAGCAATAAAGTTTCCCTAATCAAATGAGTGTTTTCCTAGGCCTAATCTAGAGTCTCTACCCTTCAATGGTTGCTTATATTTCCTTGCAATCTGTTTCAGGATAATGAACGAAAATGGACTTCTTAGAAACTGTCAGATAGGTGAGCCACCTGCTCAGCCTTGGACTGCCTTTTGAGCTGCTATTTTGTGAAAGCAAAAGTAGCATCAATGACCTTATCTTTTTATTCGCAATCCATTTGTTTGTTCTTTCTGCTGATACTAACCATGAACTTCCAAGCCTGTTCCCATGTTGAGGTGCCAATATCTTTTGGCCCATTGATTCCTTCATTGAAACTCCATGGCTTGAAAGATTGGATAATTCAGCTATTAAAAATCATATTCTTCAGGACAGCACAACTCTGAGATACAAAATAGAAAGGGAATAGAAGTATCTACTTGAAAATCATGGGCTTCTAGCTTTCTTTCCATTTTAACTTACCAATATTTCTTTTTGATCTATTGGTACCATCATTTCGAACATCATACTTTAAAATATTTCCAATTTTGGAATTTAAAAATGATGCCATCACAGGTCCTTATTTTGAGACTAGTGCTTATATTTTATTCATCTTGTATTTGTCTTCAGTTGAAAATGTGACTGAGGTTTGGCATATCATTTTGGTGATATTTCTCTTGTATACAACTAATTTCAGCCAGTGGGTGACATGTGGCTAAATCACCTTCAGGACTTGTTTAAATATGCTAGTTGAGCACATAAATATCAACATGTTGGTGTTGAAAATCATGACGACTCATCACTTCCATTCATGTCCTCTTTTCCCTTCCTTCTTCTCTTGTCCTTCTCTCAGCATCAATTTATTTCTTTCATATAGTTCTACAACTTTATTGTGGTCTTGCAGAATCTTTTATGAGTTTTGGCTAGCTTTTCACAGGTCAAGGGTTTTCTTTTGTTAAAGAAGTGGTCTTTTTGTACAAGTTGTCATTTTTGTTTTTGATGGTTGTTCCATTGTTCTCTTGCAACTTTATGAGCACAACTTCTATTGGATTCTTTAGGAAAAAGGCTTGAGAGAACTTGCTGCAGAGGCCCTTTCTGCTCTTGTGAAGTATGATCCAGAATATTTCGCAAATTTTGTTGTGGAGGAGTGATTCCATGTACTCTCTCATCTGATTTATGCATGCGTCGTAGGGACAGCAGTGGCAGCGGGAGAACTTGTGTTGGCTCTGCATCAAAGCGGTTTTGCTCTTTCAACTGGTTGGTACTCTTTCATGCTCTGTCAGTCTGGTGGTTATTTAATCAGAAATGCAATTAAAAATTTAAGAGATTGACAAGTTTTTGTACTTATGGACAGGATGTTTGGGAACCACAATAAGAACCAGTTTAAATTTAGGAATTGCAAGGAAACAGTTCTAGACATATAAAATAAGAATAGGTACAGATCATACATTGCTTAATGAATGGTAATAATGATTAGCTGAGCAGTGGCTAAAATAAAAGCATTAGTAAACACTGATAAGATATAATAAAGAAAACAAGATCTACATGTTGAAAGGTGTTATAGTATGTATCATACTTTACATATAAAATTGTAACTGATTAGGAAGCTTGACTTGTAGGGGTTCAACCAATTAGGAAGGACAGATTGGCTTACCCATTGTAGATATTAACCGTCTTGTATATATACACATGATGAATCAATAGAAAATACAAGGGAATTCATTCCTCAAATTCTTTCTTTCACCATGGTATCAAAGCCTAGGTTCAGATTTGAGAATTTTGGGAGTCGGCAGGCAGCAAGCAATTTCAGTAGTCAATGGGGTGAGTTTTTGAAACACACTTTGAGGAGCATGTGGGGTGACACCGCCAGCCCTAAGGAGCGCATGACAACCTATGAGTCACCAAGTTTGTTGGCTTTGAACCCTAGTGTGAGGAAAGCTTACCGCATATCTTATGTTGCTACCTTGTTGAGGCAGAATGGTGAGCGTGTGGGAGCTTCGATCCTGCCGATGACCATTGTGGGGTGCGCCTCTCTCCCAAGAAACCATTGGTGTGGTTTTTGGTTCACTGCTCCAACTATTTTGGGGGTTTTTGAGGATTTTTGTTGCGGAATCTAGGGTTTCTCAGGCGATTTTTTGGTTCTTGATTTCTAGAGGTATTCTTTTTATCTGATTTCCTTCCTTTGACTTCCTAATGAGTAGTTCAACAGATAAAAAGCCAGTTTCAGCGCCTGAAGTGGTCCTAATGATGTCCAAAATCACGGAGGACAAACTAACTGGTTCTAATTATTGGATTGGAGTAAAACAATTAAGATCTACTGAAGGAGCATACGTACAACTAGTCATCTCCTTCTAGGATCCTCCTAGCGATGATTCGAAAGAAGCGTGGAAGAGGAGGATGCTTTCGTCTTTTCTGAATTCGTAATTCCATTGTGATGGAGTATTTGGTCTCATTAATCATTGTAGGTTGTTAAAGGCTAATGGATTGTTTGGAGTTGTGTTTCTAGGGAATATTTCTCCTTATATTTGATGTGTGTGGCTTTTTATCGACTAGAGAAACATGATCGATTTCTCACGAATTTTGGACTATAAAAGACATATGGGAGCTTAATATGCTTTTGCCCTTTGATCTGAATATCAAAAGTTCGACAAGCTCACGAGAATAGATGTGATGATGATACCTATTGCCGCCATTGTATAATTCAGTTGAGCAGTTTGTTAAGCTACGAGATATCGTCTTCAGATACCTTTACTAGGATACTCCACACGGAAATCTCCTCACCTGCTCTTCCATCTACCCATATGAGCAGTGCCAGAATATTGGTGAGTTAGGAAAGTAATAGTACAGAAATAGTGGTCCAGGCGGTAACACTAGAGGGCCAAGCTCTAGAGGAGTTGTTTGTTATTCGTGTAAGCAGGCTATAATAGAATTGAAAGTGTAGAAACGGAATCAGAGATTCCCGTTTGCTCATATAGCCTGTACTAATGAGGCATTAGATCAGTCAATTCAGTCTCAATGAGAAAAAATTAGTCCAATTCCATATCAAGAATCATTGGAAGTCTCCATCTCTCCCATTCTTGTTATTCTTCGGAGTCGAGGCAGCAGAATACATGCCTTGTCTCTTCTTTGTCCTCCCAGAGATAGGTCATTGATTTTGGAGCCACAAATCCTGTAGTAAATAATTCTAGCCTATTTTCTGCTGGTCAACCTTCAACTTCCCTTTGTCACTTTGGTAGATGGATCTCACAGTCATGTGTTCTTAGATTCGAGCCACGACTCTTTCCCCTCCATACATTCTATGTTATCTATCTCGAGTTTACCAAATTTCTCTTTTAATTTGATGTCTATGAGCAAACTAACTCGAGTATGTAAGTGTTGTGTCTCATTCTTTCAAGATTTTTGTCTCTTTCAAGATCTTATGACGAATCAGATTATTAGTAGAGGACGTGAGTTTGGGGTTCTCTACATTCTTGATCTGCCGGTACCAAGACACATACGTGTGCAGGTTACTACACCATTTGAGACTCAATGGAGTTAGGCCGTCCCTCTCCTCCTTGTTGAAGAAATTGTTGTCCCCGATTTCGAGTTGTGTCATTCGTTGTGAATGTTGTAGTTTATGGCATTCTTCATCTTAGTTTTAGTCTTAGAGTCAATAAACGAGCTAGTGCTTCATTTGAGTTAGTCCATTTAGATGTATGGGGTCCATGTCCAGTTGCTTCCCCAACTGGGTTTCAATACTTTGTTACTTTTGTTGATGATTATTTGTGAACAACTTGTTTATATTTAATGAAAAACCGTTATGAATTATTTTCTCACTTCTGTGCCTTTTGTGCTGAGAAGGTGTATAAAATGACATCCTTCATCAGACATCTTGTGTTGATACACCTTCTCAGAATGGAGTAGTTGAAAGAAAAAATAGATATCTCCTTGAAACTGCTAAAACTCTATTGTTTCAAATGTACGTGCCTAAGCATTTTTGGGCCGATGTTGTTTCCATAGCTTGCTTCTTGATCAATCGAATGCCTTCCTTGATCTCGAATTAGGACACTCCGTTTCAAACCCTTTTTTCAAATAAATCTTTGTTCCCGATTGAGCCTCGGGTATTTTGGTGTACGTGTTTTGTTCGGGATGTTTGTCTGCATGTGTTTAAACTTAATCATAATTCACTGAAATGTATCTTTCTTGGTTACTCTCAGGTTCAAAAGGGGTATAGATGTTATTGTCCTAGTCTTCACATGTACTTGGTTTCTGCTGATGTCACATTTCTTGAGAATGCACTGTTTTCTCAATCTCCGATCCACCCTAGTCAAGGGGAGGATGACGACTTGCTCGTTTATACTATAGCCTCACCAAGTATTGCTCTTATTCCTGTTGCGATAAAGCCTCCTATTACTTGAACCTAACTAGCTTAAAACTCGGTCTCGAGCCACTACCTTTGATTGCTAAACATGGTTCTAAGTCCCACGTTGATGATCTTCCTGTATAACTGTAATTAAATGTCGGTCAGTTCATATAATTTCCTTATTTTGCTCTTATAACCATTTGTCATCACATTCATGTTCTTTTATTGCATCCTTAGACTTTATCTCGTTGCCTAACAATGTTCCTGAAGCCCTATCTCACCTTGGTTGGCATGGTGCTATGATAGAGGAGATGAATGCTTTGAATGACAATCGTACTTGGGACTTGGTACTACTGTTGGGAAGAAAGCCATTGGATGTCGTTGGGTTTTTGCAATGAGGGTTAATCTCGATGGCTCAATTGCTAGGTTGAAAGCACGCCTTATTGCTATAGGGTATGCCTAGACCTATGGGGTGGATTATTCTAATACCTTCTCCCCGGTTGCCAAGATAACTTATTTTCGGCTATTTATATCTCTGGCAGCTACTCATGGTTGGAACCTCTACTAACTTGATATTAAGAATGTTTTCTTCATGAAGATCTTCCAAGGGAAGTTTATATGGAGCAACCTTCAGGGTTTGTTGCTTAGGAGAAGATTAGTAGAGTTTGTCGTCTCCGTAAATCATTGTATGGCTTAAAACAAGGTCCATGCGCATGGTTTGATAAATTCAGGCAAGTAATTGAGAAGTTTGATATCACTGATCTTTAAAAATTTTGAAAGGGTATCATCTTGTTGGTTGTGTGTAGATGGTATTGTCATTCACCCAGGAGTGATATAGCGGGTATATCATCATAAGTCCTCTTTATGACGATTCCATGTAAAGGACTTAGGGATGCTAAAATATTTGGGCATTGAAGTTATAGGCAAACATGGAATCTTGATCTCGAAAGGAAATATGTATTGGATCTATTATGCAGAAACAAGAGAATTGAGGCAAAAGCCATGTAGTTTCCTCTATGGCAACACAAGCTTACATCTAACTAGAAGGTGAATTGTTTGGGGACCACAGAGATATAGAAGGCTAGTTGGGAAGTTGAGCTCTGTGGTAACACGTCTGATGTGCACTCTTGTTAGTGTTGTAAGCAATGCATGTCCTCTCGGCGGTTGGTCATTGTGAGCGGTTGTAAGACATATTCTATGTTACTTGAAAGGAGCCCCAGGACGTGGTATTTTATATAATAATCATGAGCATAATAGAATTGAGTGTTTCATGGATGCTAATTGGGCATGATCTAAGGAGGACATGAGGTTCACTTCGAGTTACTGTGTCTTTGTTGGAGGGAATCTAGTCTCATGGAAGAGTAAGAAACAAAATGTGGTTTCTCGTTCGAGTGCATTATGAATATAGAGCAATGACACAGTTTGTGTGCGAGATCATATGGCTTCATCAACTCTTGATGGAAGTCGATATTAGAACTTCGGTCCCAGAAAAGTGTTGGTGTGACAATCAGGTTGCCCTTTATATTGCATCTATTCATGTATTCCATGAACAAACTCAGCACATTGAGATAGATTGTCATTTCGTTCGTGAGAAAATACAACTCGATTTGATTTCTATAGGATATGTGAAGACTGGAGAACAATTGGGTGATATCTTTGTTAAAGACATGATATTCATATTAAACCCGTACATTTGCACATGGTGTGTGCCGATCGATCTCAGCGATTATAGAAGGGTGCATCTTGGCCTCTGGAGTCCATCCATCTAGTTTATGGTGCCAAACTCTAACTATTTTTGGTGTTTTAAGTGAAAAATTGATGCAGAACCTAGGGTTTCTTTAAGGAATTTTTTGTTTCTTGTCTGGGTGCTCTCTGTTGTTCTAATGATTGATACAACTGAGAAGAAGTCTGTTGTGGTGTTGGACCGATCGAAGCTACTTTAGTGCGGACGTTTACATTGATGTCGAATCTTGGAACACAAGCGAATGGACTCAATTGTTTGGGTGGAGTAAAATAATTACGCCTCTATGTAAGGAGCATTCGATATAGCATTGCTCATCTCACTGGACCCTGGTGATGATTCAAAGAGCCGTGGATGGAAGAAGATGCCCGCCTTTATCTATAGATTCATAATTACATTGACAGTGAGGTAATTAGTTTAATTAATCACTGTGAATTTGTTAAAGAATTAATGGATTACTTGGAGTTTCTGTATTATGGGAAAGGGAACGTCTCATGAATATTTGAGGTATCTGCGGAGCTTTTCATCGACTGAAAAACGGGACGGGTCTTTTCTTGCCTACTTCATGGAATTGAAAACTTATAAGGAGTTGAATATGTTCTTTGCGGGTGGTGCTTATATCAAAGTCGACCAAACTCGAGGAGAAAGATGGTGGTTATAGGTTTTCACAGCTATTTTTCCTTCAAAATTTGTCTGGCAAAATCACCAGTTCTCTAAAGTCTGAGACTTCCTTGCTCTGAAACTTGCGGCCCGGTGTACGTCGAGAGATCTCCCGTCTTTTCGGATGGGTAATGCATTGGTCAGTAAAAGTAGTAACTATGAGCCGGTGAAGCAGCATTGAGCCTCCGGGTCAGTCCTCAGGGGGAGTGGTATGTTATTATTGTCATAAGCCAGAACATACATTGGGAGTGAAGGCGTGTCGGAACCGAGATTTCAATCTGCTCACGTTGCGTCTGCAAGTAATACCTTAGAGCATTCATTTGTGCTTTCTACAGATGAGTATGCCAAGTTATTGAAGCCTGCTTCTACTCCCACTACTGCACTTGCCGAGTCAGGTAAACCGACACATGCCTTATGCCCTCTTTCTCCAACTAGGTCATTGACTCTGGGGCCACCGACCACATGACATGTGATTCTAGTTTATTCAGCACTTTTCAGTGACACCCCTCTACTTCTATTGTCACCTTAGCCGATGGTTCTAAATCATGTGTTCTTTGGGTCGACCTGATTAATCTACTCCTCATCCACTTTGACCCTCTATTCTAAGTTTACCACATTTTTCCTTTAATTTAATTTTTGTGAGTAAACTTACTCGAACACTTAATTACAGTATTTCATTATGTCCTGGTTATTGTATGTTTCAGGATCTTTTGATGAAGTGGGTTATTGGTAGAGGACAAGAGTCTTGGGGCCTTTACATTTTTAATCTAGAATTGCAAACTGTGTGTTGGGATTGCCTGGCCCACCACGAGTTCATTGTTGCTTAGGTCATCGAATCTCTTTCTTGAAGAAGTTATTTCCTCGATTTTACGATGCATCTTCGTTGAATTGTGAGTCGTGTCAATATGCTAAGCTTCATCGCATGCATTTGAGTCCTAGAGTCAATAAACAAGCTTCCACTTCTTTTGAGTTAATTCATTCCGTTGTTTGGGGTTCTTGTCCAGTTATGTCCCCCATTGGGTTTAAATATTTTGTTACTTTTGTTGATGATTTCTCTCGTGTGACTTGGCTTTATTTAATGAAAAGTTGTTATAAGCTATTTTCTCATTTCACTACCTTTTGTGCTTAAATTAAAACCTAATTTCATGTACCTGTTCAAATATTAAGGAGTGATAATGCCAAAGAATATTTATCTGAACCTTTTCAATCTTTCATGTTATAACACGGGATTCTCCATCAAACCTCTTGTGTGGATACACCCTCTTAGAATGGGGTAGCTAAGAGAAAGAACAGACATCTTCTCGAGACTGCATGGGTCCTATTGTTCCAAATGCATGTTCCCAAACACTTTTGGGTTGATGCAGTCTCTACCGCCTGTTTCTTGATTAATAGGATGCCATCATCGGTTCTAAACTAGGCAACTCCTTATCATCAATTGTTTCCTAATAATCCCTTGTTTCCTATTGAGCCCAAGGTTTTTGGATGCACATGTTTTATTCGGGATTGTTAAGAGAAAAGGAATGCTTTGATTCTCATTGATTTACAAAGGAGATAACATACATATTTATAATCTAGTGTTAGGGCAAAAAAGGAAATAGAGTTAGAGTCTAATTAGGAGACTAAAGAGAGAAGGAAAAGAATCCTAAATGGATTAGGAGACTAAACCTTAACAATCCCCCTCAAGCTGGAGCATATAGGTCAAAAGCACCAAGTTTGTCACATATATATTGAGGACCTCTAAGAGACTTAGCGAAAATATTTGCTAGTTGGTCATTAGAGTTGACAAAAATGGTAGTCATGCATCCCGAAGCAATTTTCACTTTGATAAAGTGGCAATCTACTTCGATTTGCTTGGTCCTCTCATGGAAAACTGGGTTAGATGAAATATGCAAGACGACTTGATTATCACATATAAGTTTCATCTGTTTATCCTTTCCAAATCTTAGTTCTTGGAGGAGATGCTTCAACCATATTAGTTCACATGTTACTAAGGCCATAGCTCAATACTCAAACCCCGACGTAGATAAAGCTACTACATCTTGTTTCTTACTCTTCCAAGATATTAAGTTGCAGCCGATGAACACTGATACCACGTTAGGCGTACATGCGTGGGTAAGCTTGTCGGTCTATCACTATAGCCTTGACAATGCAGTATGACACTATCTTCTCGTACAACGCATGACGGTGTTCCTTTGACATGAAGAATCTGGTGCGGCATCGATGGTTGTCCTGAGGTGATTGTAGGAGCCCGATTAACTACGCTCACATGAAAAGAAATGTCGGGGCCGGTGATTGGCTGAGATGGTTCTGTTTACCCCTCTGAAGTCGTCGATATCTCTCTGGATCTCATAGAGGCTACCCCTGACTTGGTACAAGTTTGACATTTGGATCCATAGGAGTGTCTACAAGCTTACAATCCAACATACTTGTGTCTGCCAATATATCCAAGGTATACTTCCTCTGAGAAATAACCACTCTGGAATTAGACTGAGTTATCTCAATGCTTAGAAAATACCTGAGTTTCCCCAAGTCTTTTGTCTGAAAGTGGTTGAAGAGGTGTTGTTTGAGTTTTTGAATACCATCCTGGTCATTGCTTGTGATGACCATGTCATCCACATAAACAATCAAGTAAATACACTTTCTAGTAGAGGTATGATAATAAAGACAAAATGGTCTGCTGTCACTGTATAGACCCAACGACAACCAACAGGAGACTTTCCAAGAGGAAGAGCGACAAGCTCCCATGTGCCATTAGAGTAAAGAACATCCATTTCCTTAGTGTCGTTTTGCATGTCGCGGCTTGGATGAGAGAGCCTCGCTGAGTCTTTGACTAAGAGGTAAAGAAATGAAAGCAAGGTGGAACACAGAATGAAGTAGGGTAAAGATAAGCGATGAAAGATGAGAAAATTATAAACAAGATGTGGGTTAGAAGTACAACGAAATTTACCTTTCGAGATGGCGATAGGTAGATCATCGGATGGTTGCGGGCAGGAGTAGGGAGATGACGGTGGCATAGAGATGATTCAAGAGGCCACAGTAGGAGGACGAGGACGATGAGTATAAACGTGAGTGGTCGAGTCACGAACATCAGGTAGGTGGAAGGAAAATACGGGATGGTAAGGCAAGAGGAATTGATAAGACATCAGGCAAGTCACCTTTGTAGAGGAGAAGAAGAGGAATTCGAAGAAGGTAACATGTCGGTAGAAATGAAGTAGCGATTAATGTGAAGAATAACAACGATAACCTCTATGAATGTGAGAATAGCAGACACACACTTTACGGCCTTGGTTGAGAGTTTGTCTTGCCCAGGAGTGAGAATATGAACAAAACAAATACAGCGAGGCCACGAGGAGAAGCGAAAGGGGTTGATTAGGTAGCAAGACGAACAAAGGGATGTGATCATGTAAAACAAAAAGGATGACATACGGTTAATCAAGTAACATGCGAGATAAGATAGCATGCCCCCAACGATTGAAGGAACCTTATGATGAAGGAAAAGTGCGGCTGTCTCAATTCGTAGCGGTTTCTTACACTTTCGGCCACCGATTCTGTTGAGGAGTGTAAGTACAAGATGATTGGTGAAGAATCCTATTGAAAGACATAGACGAAGTGAATGACATAGAAAATATTCGCTGCATTATCATGCTAAAATACGAATAGAAGTATTGAATTGTGTGCGAATTTCAACATGAAAATTTTGAAATATAGAAAATAACTCAGTTCGAGTTTTCATTAAAAATAACCAAGTACATTGAGAATAACCATCTATAAAAGTAACAAAGTAACGAAATCCTAAAGTAGATGTAGACTGAAGGACTGAACAGTGTGGACAAGCTGAAATGAGACTTTGTTCGAGGATCTAAGCGCTTTAGCAGGAATGAGATCACAGTATGTTTCCCGAGAAGATGACCATGACTCACACTCGAGCAAAAGATAAACTAGAAAAATGAGGATCCCGACTTCCGAGAGCTTGGAAGCGGATGATCGAGACAATTGTGGAGGAGGAGAGCAGCTTCCGTGGAAGTGCAAGCAATGGAACAAAGAGGCGAGCTAAGGTGAAAGAAGCCTTGTGACTCATGTCCTATGCCGATTGTCTTCCTTGTACTCCTATCCTGCAAGGTTACAAAGTTGTGAGAAAAAGTAAGTACACAATGAAGGTTACGAGTCAACTTACTAATGGAAATAAGGTTGAAAGGAAAATAAGGAACATAAAGTACAGAGATAAGGGGCAAGGAAGGGAGGGGACAAGCTGAGCCAATGCCTTTAGCTATGGTTTGAGAACCATTAGCTAAGGTAATAGTGGGTAAAGGAGTCTGAAAGGTAAGGGAAGAAAAAATGTCTTTATTACCAGAGATATGATCAGAGGTTCTAGTATCAAGGATCCAAGGTGCAGATGAATGTGTAAGGCAAGTAAAGACATTACCAGTCTGGGCAAGAAAAGCAATGGAGGAAGATTTGGGCATTTGCAAGTGAGACAAGGGCTCTCGTATTCATCGGGCGTAGGGCGACACCTTGAGGTGTGGATGAAGCTCTAAGACGGAACTTCGGAACTTCGGAATGGTCGAGAAAGGCCCGAGGCTAAATGAGCAATACGGGGAGGTCGGCCATGTAACTAATAGCATTGATCACGAGTGTGTCCAAGCCTGTTACAGTAGGTGCAGTGAGGACATTGTCCTCGACCTCGGTTGCTACCACGTCCACCTCTGGAATCACTTCAAGAATGAGATTGAGAAATCATCACAGAACTATCTGGTGTAATCTCAGAGCGCATAGACAGGGTGGCAGTGGAGGTATGTTGAAATAGCAGAGCAAATTAACACATAAATCAAAGTTTGGAATAAGCACTCCGGTGAGTATTTGTTCCTAGATGTTCTCAAAATGCATTGAGTTACGTAGAGAAGAATGATTAGTAAGCTTCGATCATCTTTGTTGTGAAGTATCAACGTGGTAGATTTTGGCAAAATAGATGCAAGTTCATCATGAAGCGAGACATCGAATCCACCGTAAGCCGAGATATATATCCATGCAGAAATTTGTTTCGAATTAGCAATGGAGGATATTACCAGTGAAATAGCTAAATGTTGTTGGTGTACAATTTCTTCACACTGATTCTAGAGTGTTGCAAGTTTTTATAGGATCCAGTATTATATAGAGTCTTGGCATCAATAGATTTCCAGAGAATATTGCATAGTAAAGCATCGGAGTTTTTGCCCCCTTGTTAGTAAGATGATCCTCCACAACCATTACCCGATAAACCAAAGGTCCACGAATCACTTATGTGATAATTTTCTCTCCCCATGAGTTTATCCAAGGTAATCATAGGAGTTCCAGATACAAAAGAATTAAAAGTCTAACCTTTTCTAGCCATAAAGACATCTTTTTCAGCTATAAAGATGAGAAATCAACAGAAGGTCGACGAAATCAACATAAACAACTCCCAAGGTACTAAAGGTGTCGTAGAGCTTTTGAAAACACAAAAAGAAAGGAGATGATTCAAGCGATAGAATAGCTCCGAAACAGTCATCGGAGAGAAAAAGTGGAAAAGGAGGGCTTTTCTAGTGACGACGGGGTGCATGGAGTGGCTAGAGAGACTCATCGGCGATAGATGACACTACCGAAGGAGGCGCGTGGCCAAACAGTATCTCACTTGCCGCCATGCGCTGGCGCGTGAATTTCAACGTCGGACTGAAGATCGGCTCGTGGAGAGGTGTTTTCCGACAAGGCTTCCATCGGAGTGTAGATCGGAGAGAGACGTTTCTGTTGGTGTGCTTGTCTGCTTGAATGGAGGTTGTTGGAAAAATCTACTTAAAAAAAGTTCTTGATAACTTAGAGTGGTGGCGGTTGGACTTGTGAGGCCGTGACCGAAGCTGTCTGACCTGGGAGTGTAACACGATCGTTGGATGGGTTGTCGGAATTAGCCCTGCAATGAAACCACAACCTAGTATTATTAAACTCTTTATAGCTCGATACCATGTTATTTAAGAAAAGAATACTCTAATTCTCATTGATTTACAAGGAGGTAACATTACATGTTGCTCTTGTAGTGTTAGAGGCGAAAAACGAGTTAGAGTTTAATTAGGAGACTAAAGAAAAGGAAAATAATCTAAATGGATTAGGAGACTAAACCTTAACGAGATGTCGAGTCCTGAGTCTCTAAACTTGATTCGAAGTCCTTAAAGTGCATTTTTCTAGGTTACTCTTGTGTTTAAAAAGGGTATCGATGTTATTGTCCTCCTCTTCAACGATACTTTGTGTCTATTGATATTACATTTTTTTAGACTACTACATTTCCCTCTCTTCTCACATTCTTAGTCAGGGAGAGGATGATGATTTATTAGTATACACTATTTCCTCACCTACTCCTACTCTTGCTCCACATTTATTAAGCCTCCCATTACTGGTGTATTCTTAGGCGCGGAACACCCGATCCTATAGTCTAACCCTTAGGAATTTGCTTTGTCATCGGATCAATTCAAAAATGATGATCTTAGGTGCTCTCATAAAGGTAAACATTAGTATGCTCACCCAATCTCTTCGTTTGTTTCCTATAACCATTTGTCGTCTTTCTCTTGTTCCTTTATTGCATCTCTTGATTCTATCTATCTTCCTAACACTATTCGTGAGGCTTTATCTCACCCTGGTTAGCGTAGTGCTATGGTAGATGAAATGCAAGCTTTAAATGACAATGGTACATGGGACTTAGTGCCTTTACCTACTGGCAAGAAGGCTATTGGTTGTCGTAAGTGTTCAAGTCAAGTTTAATCCCAATTAGATTACATTTGCTAGATTGAAGGCTCGTCTTGTTGCTAAGGGCTATGCTCATACTTATGGAGTTGATTATTCTGATACTTTTTCTCTTGTAGCTAAGCTGGCATCTAGAGGTCTATTTATTTCTCTTGCTGCTGCTTATGATTGGGACTTACATCAGCTTGATATCAGGAATGCCTTTCTACATGGAGATCCTTAGGAAACGAGTTTTTGTGGAGCAACCTTCGGGGTTGTTGCTCCCGAGGGGAGATAGGAAAGTGTGTGCGTCTTTAGAAATCTTTGTATGGTTAAAACGAGTCCCTAGTGCTTGTTTTGACAAATTGATCGACGGTTGAGATATTTGGCTACGTAGAAAGTAAGTCGACCGCTCTGTCTCTTACTATAAAAACTCGATTACGGTATTATTCTCATAGTAGTGTATATGGATGATATTGTATAAATGTTAGGAGTGACTCACGAGTATATTATCTCTTGTCTTTTCTTCCTGATGGAGTTTCACACAAGAGATTTAGAATATTAGTATTTCTTAGGTGTTGAAGTCATGAAGTAGCCGAGGAGTACGTTATCTCAGTGAAAATATGTACTTGATATGTTATACGAGATAGGAAATTGGCGCCATGTATAGTACTCTATGACTCTAATGTACAACTAACTAAGGAAGGTGAACTATTTGAAGATTCTGAGAGATACAAAAGACTGGTTGGGAAATTGAATTACCTTATAGTAACTTGCTCGGATATTGCTTATTCAGTAAGTGTGTTGAGTCGGTATATGTCATCTCCATAATACATCATTAGGCGTTTGTAGAACATATCTATGTTAGAAAAGCTGGACGTGGAATATTGTATAAGAAGCATTAGACATCACAGGGGTGAGTGCTTTTAAGGCAACGGGTAGGCGGGATAAGGAGACAAGAGATTTAACTCAAAGATATTGTGTCTTTGTTAGAGGAAATCTAGTCTCATATAATAGTAAGAAGCAAAGTGTTGTCTCGCGATCTGGTGCGAAGTCAGAATATCGAGTCATGACACAATCTATATGCGAGATCATGTGGATACGTCAGTTATTGATGGAAGTGGGCATCGAAACTTCATTACCAGTGAAGCTTTGGTGTGATAACCAAGCTGTCATGCATATAACATCCAACCCGGTATTTCATGAACGGACCAAACATATTGAGATAGATTGTCATTTTGTCCGTGAGAAGATCTAGTTGAGGTTGATTTCTACAGGATATGTAAAGACTGAAGAACAGTTAGGAAATATTTTTACAAAACCTTTGAGTGGGGATCGGGTAAGTTATCTCTGTAACAAGTTGGGCATGATCAACATCTATGCTCCAACTTGAGGGGGAGTGTTATAGTATTATAGAATTATAAACTAGTTGGGAAAAAGAAACATGTATTCATGTAGAGTTAGAAAACTTCATATTTTTTCCTATTTGGTTTAGGATTGTCTTGTATATAAATAGGTTGTTTGTGATCAGTGAAAAATATAATTCTTCCTTCAATTATCTTTGATTACAAAGGGGAGTGTTATAGTATGTATCATACTTTACATATAGAATGGTAGCTGATTAGGAAGCTTTACTTGTAGGGTTAGAACCAATTAGGAAGGATGGATTGACTTACCCATTGAATAAACTAACCCTCTTGTATATATACACATGATGAATTAATAGAAAATACAAGCAATTCATTCCTCCAATTCTTTCTTTCTTTCTACAGAAGGATAAGGATGCAGATTTGGGTATAAAAATACTTAAGGGGTTCAAGTGGAGTGGGACTGTACAAGCATGATTCCTTGATTTGTTAGAATGGCCAGCTTGCAATGGTGTTGCGAGGGAGGCAAGTTTTCTATTGTTTAGCTACAAAAATAGTACTAAATATCACACTTGTTTAGCTTACTTGTTTAACTTATGTATCAAGAGTTCTATTTAGGCATTCCTGGTCAGTCCTTAGTATTTGATTGGAAGCTCCATGAGTGTTAGATGGCAGGAAATTAAACTATTTTCTACCATGCACAATAACTATTTGGGAAATTTTTTGGTTCCTTTATTTTCTATGGAATTGAATTATTTTTTTGATAGGCAATGATGAAATTATATAAACAAGTGCTGAGAAAATAGTGCATCAAAGTACATAGGTGGTATACAACAATCATAGAAAAATACAAAAATAGAAATGGGTACAGCCAACGAATTATTACAAAGAAACAATTCCCTCAATGAAACCCAACCAATCAATGGAATAAATTAGAGCGTTTTCACGTGTTACGGTGAAGAAATCAAGCGAGGAATCTTCTAATGACCTTTTCTCTTTTCTTTAAAAAATCTGAAATTCATTTAAAACAACTCACAATATTTTTTCTTCAAGAAGTATGCATAGCATTAATTTTCTTAGCAATTGCCTCAATCGCTCAGACTGTACACGTGTATTGTCACCATGTGATGGATGCCAATGTATATTACATTCAGTTCGAAAGTTATCATGGAATATGGTATATAATAAGTTAATAACAACTACAGTTTACCTAAAATAATATGGATGAGCCATCATCAAATTTGCTTGGAGAAACTAGTGCCTGCTCCTTAGCAACTGAGGAAAACATGGTAAAATTTCATGTAGTGGTTTTATCTGTTTCTTTCAATAGTTAAAAAAGTTTTGCCACCTCCTGTGTCTCTGCTTCTAACTCAAAGATAATTGGTTGATAAATTGCTTTTAAGCTTCTAATTTGCAAACTAACTCATGATCTGGTGCATATTTTTCTTCCAGATAAGCAGAAAAAGTTTGCGTATAGTTCCTATTGAGAAAGCACGCCTTTATCGTGGGAAGGGTGGAGAGATAATGCGTGCTGCTGTTTCCCGGTTTATAGAATGTATTTCTTTATCTTGTTTATTTGTACCAGAGAAAGGCAAACGAACTCACTTGATACTCTCAATGAGTCGAGGCATCCTAATTCCCAGATACAGGTTTCTCTTCTTCAGCTTGATGACTGTTTGCTCATTAAGTTTTATTTCTCTTTATAGTATATTGAATTTCTAATAGGCATACCTTTTCCATGATTCGTACAGAATGCTGCTGTTCAAGCCTTAAAATATTTTGTCCCAGCATACCTTGTCAAGGGGGATGGTGAGAATCTCGATAACATAACATCAAAATACCTAGAACAGTTGACTGATCCTAATGTGGCTGCAAGAAGAGGATCTGCTCTGGCCATTGGTGCTTTGCCTTACGGGTTTTTGGCTAAAAGTTGGAGAGTTATACTGCTGAAGCTCTGTAATTCTTGTGCTATAGAGGTGCACTTGTTGAAGTGTTCTTGTAGTATTACTCATGAAATTTCCTTGATTGAAGGAACTTAATATATGTTTGAATCTCACTTAAGTGGATATTTTCTATTCCCAGGATAAACCTGAAGATAGAGATGCTGAAGCACGGGTAAATGCTGTAAAAGGACTCATTTCTGTTTGGCGACATTAACTCAGGTCAGTGAACATCAGATGCACCACATTCTAAAGAAGGATAGCTTGTCTTTGTCTTCTGATCAAAGGTAAGTGATGATGAATATTTAAAGCTCTTGATGACTACTCTGTGGATAATAGAGGTGATGTGGGTTCTTGGGTTCGTGAGGCTTTGCATGTATGGTCTTGAGAAATGTACATATATCCTTTAAGAGAGACTCCATGGGGTTCCAGGGAAAGAAGTCACAAGAAGTTGACTCTGTTTAAGATGCCTAATAGAGATGTTGAAATAACCAATCCCAATTACTCGTTGATGCAAATCTTGCTACCAGTTTAGTTGGAGGCTTTGTTAAGCAGGACTGTAGAAGATGGATAAATTAAGGGAAGTGGCAGCAAAAGTTCTCAGAGTTTTGCACAATAAAATGTTTTTATCCCATTCATACCTCACAGGGGGAAAAGCTGGAGAATTGTTCTAATGAGGTAGATTTAAGAATTAGGGGTAAAGTATATCTTAATACTTCTTCAATTGCTTGGTTAATTTCACTTTTTTTGACAAAGGAGTGCAATGCACTGAATTTGGGGCATGACAAAGAGGCCTTGATGTTTTTTTATTGCAGGTACCCACTTTTTCTTACCCACGATTCATACAGTTACTTCAATTTAGTTGTTATAGTAGATATGTGCTATCTGGATTAGTTATATCTATCGGTGGGCTACAAGATTCCTTGAGGAAGGCTTCAATAACTGCATTATTGGAGTATCTTCAATCCCCTGAGACTGAAAATACTGAAAGAAGCTCCAGAGAACATAATCTATGTACTGACATCCTTTGGGTTCTTGAACAGTACAAGAGATGTGACAGAGTCATTATACCCACTTTGAAGGTAACCTCACTCAGAAGCTCCTATAACCATGAACCCTTGTTTTTACTTGGGCCCATTTATTTCAAGTCATTTCATAACTTATTCTTGTGACACTGTGTCATACTATTGGGAGTTTTTGGTCATTCTGCTACCAAGCATTTGGTGATTTGCTTACTTTACCTTTTCATTTATTGGATGATTAAAGTACTTGGGTACTGTAATCTGGTATGCTGATAAAGCAACATCAGAATATTTGGAGAACTTACCATTTATTCCTTACTCATATGGGTGGTTTAGGACCTGCTACTGCCTTTTGTTCAGTGATGAGATTTTATTTGGATAGATGTTATTTATAACTTAGGAACTATTAATTTGTTGTGGTCATGAATATCGAAATCTTCTGTGTTTACATGATTGGTTTCATGCTGATGCTGGTGTAACCACAAAATAGAGTGAAAATTGAGGAGGCAATAAAAGTTATGTTGATTCTTGTGTTTCTCATGAGACTTTGAATGTCCTCTTCTCAGTTTTAAAAGCGAAAAATATTATTCCTTGCCATTGCCATCTTGGTACCACTCAAACAGAGTATGTCAAAAAAAAAAAAAAACAGTTCCATGGGTATTTCTTTGCCTGTGTGTATGAAGAGATCTGTCTGCTCATGCACCACGTTATATAAGTGTTATCACTGTTATGTGCTGATTCAACTAATAATTTACCAGATGTACCATTGTAAGCCAGTGTTTCATCTGGTGAGCCTTTTGTAAAGTATGAAATGGTACAGGTGGTCACAATTTTGCCATTTTTGTCTGGAATATCCATCACTCAATCTCTCCAATTTCTAGTCTGGCTGATGGTTTTGCATGCCCATTAGCACATAGGAATTTCTGTTATAAATCATAATGCTTTAAACAAAATCTTAAGAATATATTACTGCTCATCTGTAGACATCCATATTCTAGCCATGGTTGGGTCTGTTTATTGTTCTGTCTTTACCCATTGGGGCTTAGGTTACCTAATGCAAAAGGCACTTTTTAATCACCATTATGTGGTTACCAGTAAAGGGTTTCCATTCTCTGCATTTGGATATTTTAACAAAAATTGAGAGATGAAACTGATGAAAGAAAAGGTGATTAATGAGAAATTAAACTAAGTGGAACGCTATATCTTGTTGTCCTAAACCCAGCAATGGTTTTGTCCCTTCACAAAAACCTGTCCTTCCCATGTGCTTTTGGAATATGTATCTTCAGCTTTTAGATTCCCTCTGTTTTCGTATTTATTTCATCTTTTGCACTTCAATAGTGTACACTGAATGAAAATCTAATCAGTGTCCTGAACCAGGCTTTATTCTTTTAATTTGGTTTTACATCAGTTGCACTTTTCTTTTTATTTTTATCTTTCTAGAACATACTCATTCTTCTTTAATCACACTTCTCTATACTGTTATATATTGTGAGGATCTCCATGGTTATCTATTAGATTACTCCACAGAGATATCCTGTTCCTTGAACCTTTTAATGAAATTACTTGAATTTGCTTATTTGGTCGCTGCATTCCCTTTTAAACCATAAGCTAAGTTTGTGTGTCTATATATGTTAAGTATAAATCACATTGCTCCTTCTGTACTTATATTTTTCTGTTGCATATTGTACATTTATATTGGTTTACAGGATTCCTTTTGCATGTTTACACCTCTCGCCCCTCTTTATAGATTTTTTTTTCTTATGAATTTTTATGAAACTTTCTCTGTATTTCCAGACTATTAGGTCTCTTCAGCAAAAAGATATTGTGAACATAGGTTAGTTTGCATACCCTTTTTATTTTCTATAGTAATGTTTCGTTTTTTTTTTTTTTTTCATTCAATTTTTTTTGCTTGCTATAAATTAGAACATTTCTGTTCAATTCTAGTGGTATGTCATTGTTAACTGTATGAAAGCACACTTATTGTAGGGGCATTTATTAAAATATTGAAATTCAATTATTATAATTGTATCTATAATTTCGTCCAACAAGAAGAGAGGCTTTAATTCTTTGCATTTTTCTAGAGTACCCATACAATCCTGAACTTTCAAGCCATATTAAATTAAAATCTGGCTTTACTGATGCAAAAAAATTACTGATTCAATCGAAGTGGTTTTTTTATCACTTGTGGTAGGTATTAGTTCTTTTCTAGATCTTTTCAGCTCAGTTTTAATGCTAACATATAGACCTTTTAAAAAATTCATGTTTCCTAGAAGATGGAATTTGACAGTCTCGATCATGGCATGTAAACGGTGTCCTTTGTCAGGCTTGGTCAGTGGAAAATACTTCATCAAAGAGAACTGTATTTTGTTCAAGACAAACAATATAAACTAGGTGAAAATCTCAAAACAGTTAAGATGTTCAGGACAGCTATAAACCCTTAGAACTTAATTCTGAAAAAATTGTTAATAAAATTTTCTATCCAACAATTCTTGCAATCATGAACATTAAAGCAAATATTGGGTTTTGCACGATCCTGATGTCAGCAGTTGTAATTCTGTGGTGTCAACATGTTTTCGAGTTTTGACTATCAATCAATTTCCAGGCTACCTCAATCTTCTGCGCTGCTGTTTTGGATTACTCTGGCAGTGGAAATGAAGGGGGTCAAAGGATTTCTCCAAGTTATATGCTGGCATTGCAATACTTGGGTATATCCTTCTCCATTCAGAATCTGTCAACATTCGAGCCTTTTCTCATCTTCTCACTTTCCTTGCCATAGAGTACCCCAGGTAATTATTTATTCTGCTTCTTCTACTGAATTATGAGCCCTAGAAAATTTGCCTCTCAATTGTATGTCGGCTTGTACTTAGCGAATTATAAAACTTAAGAATTTAATTTTCTCCCATGATCGAGGCTTCCGCTGAACAAGTTTATCTTGTCCTCCTGCAAAACGGAGAGCTTGTGGCAGAGGATAAAATGGAAAAGAACATTGAAATTATTTCTAAACTTATGGGAAGGTGATATAGAAGAAGCGAAACAGCGACAATTAGGGTTGCATGACATTGCTGGTCTAGAAATGGGGCTACTTCCCAAAACAGGGAATGGAGCTTCAAACAAGAAAAATGATAAGAGGGCAACAAATGCCAGTGATGAGAATGCATCATACTCTTCTTTAGTTGGGTCAAGTGGGTTCTGATTGACTTTAATTAAATTCCCATCCTTCGTGTTTGTTGTACCTTTTTCAATCTCTTTTCTTCACCTTAGACCTCTCTACCCTTTCCTGCGCTTAACCTTGGACATACTAAGTTTTCTTTCTTTTAAGTCAAACAAAAAATTGTGTGCCCATTTTAGCTTCTGCTGTTCAGTGGAAGTCGGTGACAGTTTCGAAGGGAAAGTCACATCACAAGAAATGTATAAACCCTCTGAAAAATTCTTCAAAGCCCTCTTCAATCCAATTCTGTGCTCGTCAAATGCAGAATCTAATTACATGAGTAGTTTTCAGGGGTGGGGCAATTTGTGTCAACCAATGGTGTTCGGTCGTATCAATATACAAGTATTACATGGTTTATTATCATACCCATTTAAGTTCAGTCGATATACAAGTATTACCCGTGTGTCATGTTAAACACTTTGAATGACATTGCAAACATCAAACGGCCCGAGCACTTCTAATTCAAATTCAAATTCAAAGACTAAACTTTTATTATCTAGAGAATTACAAATACAATAACTCAACCCCCCACCCCAAATAGTTTATAATCCATGTCACTGACAGTATGGTTGGTTGGTTCATGAATGGGTTCTCTTACAAAGTGTATCCCATTGTATAACTTAGCCACATGCGTCCCAATGTCAACTGGAACTAAAATTGGGAGAGTCAACGTCCTTATGCTTTAAGCCAAGGAAACATGTTTGGGGATGAAGGCAACCGTGCTGTAAGGACCTCGACTCCAGTCTCCGTCACCTGCATCATCACAGAAATATGTCGGGTAAGAGACGGGGCACACGGGTAGTGGCAAGTTCCAATCCCTGAACTATATATGAAAGTTAAAAGCGAAAGAAGGATCAAATATAGATAAACTCCCAAATATTACATACAGGAACTACCTAATCCTATCTGATCCAGTTTTAGAATAGCACACAGTCAAATCATAACTTTTGGACAAGCCTCATGTCAGACACTAGGCCACCTATAAGCCAACAATCTTAATTCCAAGAATATGAGAGCTAAAAGTGGGCTTGCTTATATGGGGGCGAACACTCCTTCAAAAGAAATATGGCAATTTTTTCATTCCTTCAATTTCTCTTCTCTTGGATGCAGTGACCCCCAGTTAAGGGATCGCTCAACCTTTGTCATATATGCCATTAAAAAGGAAACAAGAATAAAATAAGAAACTATAGAGATTTAATATTGAGGTTGGGCCACCAGTCAGGTTACTAAGCTTGGTCATGAAATTCATGGGCCTAATCCAACTGTCCCAGTGTGATACTGGTTTTGACCCTGTAACTTAATTTCCATGTTCCATGGGAGTCTGACTATACTATGTTTTACCGGCATTTTGAGTTCATACAACTGTGACATTTGTAGCATGACCAGCCACCACAAACTACTCACCTGACCAGTTTCATGCAATGAATTTCTCACACAAGTGCCTCTTATAAGGGAAACAAGAGCAGATATTTTAATTGAGACCACCTAGCCTTAGGACAATATCCAATTCCATATGTAAATGAGAGCAATTAAAGCTGCGAAGGCAGTGCAACAGTAATGAAAGGAATTTAAAATGGAAATGAGCATTTACCAAAAGAGTGTGCTCAAACTGAGCACTTCGTTTGCCATCTGCAGTAACATTAGTCCATCCGCTAAGGCCACATCGATCACGCCAAACCCCTATCAAGAAAGTTGCCATAGATAAAGATAACAAGTAGCAACTTTCGAGAAGTGATTTTCACCATTTAAGCAGTGTAAAATTACCTGTATTATCATAGGCTCCAGGTAATGGTGAAGGTTTGCTTTAGCCTTCATGACACCAACTGCTTTATTTCCTACTTGTGTTAAGGCCAGCAATGTATAAAATAAAGAGTCAGATGCAAGTTATAAAACTCAATTCACCATGTCAAAGAAAGTAATGTGAATGCTTTTCACTTATTATTCTTCAATCTGTAAGTTTCCAAGAAAAAGAACAGATTTTCATGTAATTGGGAAGACCAGGAATGATTGGGGGATTTGGAGCTAAGACAAGGGTTGTTATTGTTGATTGTCAGGAGGCTAGAAATATAGTACAAGGCACTTGGCATAGAAAGTGGTATCATTCCCATTTAAGTCACAATGTAAGATAATACCTTAACTACAAAGTAGACTCTGCACTGATGTATAACTCTTGTAAAATCCAATCTTGTGAGTGCAAAAGGAATAGAAAAATCAACCAGGTATCCGTTTATCCATAGCTCTGTGGCTCAAAGCCCCCAGATATTTAGTCGATTATCTTTGGTGTGGTATGTAGTTTCTTACTAAGAGTCACTGAAGGAAATCTAGACAGCCTGTTTCTTGTCATGATGAATCCTTCTTTTGGGTATAGCTTATATAATTCAAATGTATTAGAGTTATTGTTCCATTCTTGCTATATTTCTGAAAAAAAAAAATTCCTTGGTTAGAAAAAAGCGTGAATTTCCTTTTAATATGGGATAAGAAACAGCCTTCTTCAGGATACTGGCATAGTGGGGGAACTATTTGAGATTGCACAATGAAACAGCTCTCCAATACCATGCCACAATATGATTTCCCCTATTTTTACAAAGCACAAGTTAGAATTTATTTGGAACACTCTTATCATGGAAATTTAAATGTTCAACAATCACAGAGAGAAAGTTGCATATTACCACAGATAACCCTGACATTGTAGCATGCCGATTGATGGCTTCCCCAATTTCATAATCGTATTGCTTTTTTTTTTTTTTTTTTTTACTCTCCAGGACACTGAATATGGTAAAAATACAGAAATCAGAATCAAACATAATTCCTAAAACCATTAGCAACCGTGATAGGTTGACTGGTAATTATGTCAGAGACAATTTGAAAATCCAGATCAGGTGGGTAAAGTTCCATGGACACATAATGACTGTCTACTTGACATTTTAAATTGCAAATTATTATGATCAAATTGATACCACCATGCTAATTTGAAAAACAGAATCCTAGAGTTATGTGAACAAATATTACATCTTTCATTTATTCCACCAGAAACAGCACTAAGATTTTATCTAATGATTTTCTCCAAAACCAACCTAAACTTTCAGGCTCTATTTGGATTTTGGAAAGTGCTAGAAAGAACAGAAAAAAGAATGAAAAAGGAATCTCAATTCTGTCAATTTGCTCAATGATGGAGAATAAGGAAGAGATAAGATCAATAAAAATCCCTTTTAAAACTTTCATTTCCTATTCTTTGTACTCTCTAGTAAAGAGAGGAAAATTTTGAAAAAGGAAAAGAAAAACTTTAATGAGCTAAATTTTTTTTTTTGTTTAAATTCTTTCTCATCTTTCTTTCTGAACCTTCCCATAATCAAAAAAATTTCCTATTGATTAAGTATCTTAAAAGAACATGACAACATAGAAACATTATATTATAAAAATATTTTATTTTAAGGTTCTAGCGTAAACGAGTCCTGAAAGTTTTTTAGACACTACGACAAAATTAATGCAGTGTCATGTAACTGAAGTAAGTACAGCAATTCCTAAAGAAAGAATAAATAGCTACTTGCAATAATTCAGCGAGAATTGCTCTGCAAAATCCTTCCCCAAAGTTCATAGTTAGTATAATCAATACTAACATAATCCATACGAGTGTAAAGTACTGGGCTTACAAAGGAAAAAGTTATAACACCGATAGATAAGTCTTCCTCTAACCATAAAATCACATACTTTAGCATAAGAATGCTACACATACCAATAGATATTGCTTTCTCCAGGCACTCATAAGTACACTGGACCAATGTTTGTCGAAGCCTCGTCCACTTCTCCCTACAGTATGTTTCCATTCGAATCCCACCCTGCATAATGAGTTAATCATTAGTCAAATATGGAACCTTAAATACAAATCATTCAAAGAAACTATATAAACCTTCTTACCATGAACACCTTTATAATTGACGGTTACATCGACATTTACAATATCACCATCCTCTAATTTCCTGAAACAATTAATTTGAAAATATTGGAAGAGAAAACCTTCACTTCTGGGATGAATTTCAACTTTAAAAGATAAAAAGATTTGATGCTCATTGAAAGCTTGAAGCTTAATTAGAAACACAACAAGCTTATATATAAATATATTATCAGTACAGATAAATATTATAGAAAAACATAAGACACATCCAGATTACACAAAATCAACATGGTAAGCAGAAATAATTATGTAGTAGTAAACAAAAGAACAAATAGGAAAATGATGATTTGACAATCAAGGAAATTAATCCAAAAGAAAAAGAGCATGAAGCAAATTTAAATGATTACTTGGCTTCTCTCTTTTTTAACAAACTTTACCGATAAAAGAATTCGCCTAGGCACACATGATTGAACAAAATACAAAACACTACCTGGCATCAAGGAATTCCATAGCAAATTACTTCATTAACCGACCTGGAAAAAAAAGAAGAGAAAAGATTGATACTTGAACAACAAATCACTCTTTCATACAAATTAATATAATGCATGAAGTACCACCGTGCAGCAAGACTTACAGGAAAAAAGTGATAATTAGGTGAGATGGATATCCTCCTGAAGTGGGTCAAAACAGATAACATTCAGTAAGCCAACATTGGTTGTGATGGACAACGATGTGACATACACATCTAAACTCAAAAAGCTAGAGCAAATACTGATAACTGTAAACTAATTTTACTAGAGGAAGGAGAAATGATTTAGTACATTTCAAAAAAATACATATAAATTTGTAGCAAATCATCCTGAAGAAAGAATAAATATTAGGAACATCACATTCGTTTCATAGCAATCACAATCATGGTGTTGTTGAGAACCACCATAGAATATTATACGGTTTATCTCCTTCTTTCTTGTACATTATTTTCCTTCCTTTTGTATTTTGTTTCCTTTTTGTGTCTTCCTAACCTATATAAATAGGTAAGACCTATACTGTATTTTACTCACTCACTCATTCAATAAAGAGAAGTATTCTTTTCTTCTCTCATTTCACATGGTATCAGTATCATGGTTGGTTCTGGAGCGAGCCATCTTCTTCGGCGGACCTTCTCTGACAGACCTTCTCCAACGGGCCTTTAAGCGGACCTTCTCAGCAGACCTTCATAGATCTTCTTTAGTAGACCTTCTCCATTGAATCTTTTTTAATTCAGACCTTCTCTGATGGACCTTCTCAAAATTAGGACCTTTTAAAGCTTCTCGACCAACCCTCTCCGGTTAAGTACATATGTAATAAGCTTGGTGCATATAACCTAAATGCTCCATCTTGAGGGGGAGTGTTGAGAATCATACGATATTCTCTGGTTTACCTCCTTCCTTTTTGTATTTTATTTGTTTCATTTTTGTGTCTTCCTGACCTATATAAATAGGTAATACCTATGCATGTTTTACTCGCTCGCTCATTCAATAAAAGAAAACTAAAGTCAAACACCATGAAGAGGCTGCGATACGGAGATAATTCTTTTAATCATAAATCCATGGTCCTTTTCTCAAGACATAATACTAAGTATCATTATTGCAAAAAAATCCTTATACTCTAAATATCAACACACAAAAAATAATAATAAAAACAATAAAATAATAATAATAATAATAATAAATTACTAAAAGAAAAGAAAAAAAATCTGCCAAAGAGACAAAGATAGTATCAGAGACTGACAAAGATAAGACTCTCAAATACAATGACTAGTGAAAACAATGACCAGTGAAATTAGAAATGTGACTTGGTGTGAATACTCACATAGATGTGAGTGCCCAACATAAACAAAATAAGCAAAGATATCCTTCATAAGGAAAAAGGCAAAACAGGACCAAACTTTTGTTGTAGAACTTATAAATAAGGGCATCGATGTAATCTGAAACCATGAGAATATACCTCATTTGCCAGACTAAAAGAGGGAAAAAAAACTGAGGGTGATTAACATGCCCATAAGTAAAGGTATTAAACTAGACACAATAATAACAACATTGTTAAAACACAGCTTGCTATTTTGTTTTATCTTATTCTTTGTCCTTATGTAGTTGACATACCAGCAGCGTGGTTACTCGCCAGACACTCGATCAATTTCATCAGTTGTCACCAGGTGAATTACACAGGTAGCTGCATCCTACAAAGCCTCCCTTACCCAATCTGAATGTGAATTCATTAGAGCATGAAACTTGAATACCTAAATTAGAAACAGGCTGACAAGCTCTTGTGCCATGTTTAAGTTTGCCATGTTCCTTAAGAAAAAAAAGTGTTATCCTCTAGAACAGACAAATAGCAGCCTAATTTGGCCAGAAAACAGGATACAGCATAAGCAGTATATCCTTATGGCAACCTACATTGATTAGAGAAGATAACCTTACAGCAGGGGTATAAGCTGTCTACAAGACATTAAAGATTAATTTAGCACAGAGAGATCTACAAGCAATATGCTTGCCTTGACTAAATTTCATTAGAGAGAGAGAGACAAGCCAGTTGAGATGTAGCTCCCTATAAGACAAAAGATTAATTTGCTTGTAAGGATATGCCTACAAACACACATGATTGATAGGTAGGTGAGGTATACAGTTATAGTAAGATGTTTTTCATTACAGAAGAGTTAAAAGACCTGGTCCTCTTGTACTTTGTATTTGGTGGGCAGGACCTCTCATCCTTCTCTTGTACTTTTCTCTATATTTAATATATCTTCAGTTTCTGATTTAAAAATTCTTTTCCTTGGAAATTAAAGCACATCTTGTTCAATAAGATCTTTCAAGGTTAAAGAACAACAGATCAATACCCCTCCTATTGATGATACGTCGTGCTTTGTGAGGCCTCGAGGAACAGATGTTGTGCCAAGCTGGGTTTTGTTCTGGTTTGAAGTTTGTTTAGGTCTAAAGGCATTTAGTTAAATGGGAAGTGGTGTGCACGAGAGAAAGAGCATGGTGGTCTAGGCTTGAGAAAATTGTCTACTAAACAAACCGCCGCGGTAGAATTGATCTAGAGATTTGCCTCGGAGATGGAGATAAAATGGAGACATCTTATTAGTTCAAAGTATGGGGAGGAGAACCTGGTTGGAACTCTAGGGAGGCCTGGGGGCCTTTTGGGGGTGGGATTCTGGAAGGAAATCCTTAAGGAATCAAGTTGGATCAGAGAAAATTGGAAATTTCGAATTGGTACTGATACTAGAATCATATTTTGGACGAATCCTTGGTGTGGCTCCTCAATTCTCAGTCCGACCTTTCCTGACCTTTTCGAAGTTGCAATTAAAAAACGTGAGACATTGGCGGAGGTGTGGGACCGGGATGATGGGAATGGAAGTTGGAATCTTAATTTGGGAAGCCTTCAATAGTTGGGAGAAATGGTTGTAGTTAGACCTTTTGAGTGCCTTGCAAAAGGGATCTTAGTTGGATATGGTTTCTTTAGTTTAGGAATGGGGTGAAAGATTCTCCATGCGTGAAACCTACAAAGTGCCTTCAACCGGGGACAACCTCTCATTTCACAATGGGGTGTTTGGGTTCAGTGTTCCCAACTAAATCAACTTTTCATTCTTAGGAAGCAACTTGTGGGTAAGGTCTGACTTCAGGTCGCTTCAAAGAAGCGGGTGCGACTTCAAATAGATGTTATCTTTGTGGTTGTGTAAAAGTCAGTTCACCACATTCTTTTGCATTTTTCTATGGTCTGTTCTCTTTGGAAGATCATTCTTGCGTTAGTTGGTGTCCGTTGGGGTTTTCCCCAAGACAGTCAAGGGAGCTTTACCTAGTTAGAGGGGTTCTTTTGTGGTTAGGAAGAGGAAGAAGATTTGGAATGTGTAAGACCCTTGGTGCGTTTACTGTGAGACGTTCGAAGAGGTCAGCGTAATGGAATAAGAATTATTTGGGTCTTTTTTTCTAAATTTAGTTAAAAGTGGCGGTGATCGGAACAATATTGAATTTCTTTGCGTGAGCATCATTTGTTTTAAAATTAGGTATATAGGGGTCTTGGGGGTTAGGTACGGGCATGGATATTTTCTCCTGTCAGTTTTGGCAGATCCCACGGCAGGGCGGGCTAGCGAGACCATAGATACAAATTTGTTTTTTGATTTATAGTTTGTTGAATGGAAATTCCCAGGTTTCTGGGGCAACTCTAACATTTTGGTATCAGAGCGAGAAAACAATCGGGTGGAGGATAAGCGGGAAGAAGTAGAGAGTTGGATGGGAGGCTAGGCGGGTAGAATGAGGATAGAGTCGGTCTGAGGGGTGGGAAGCTTAGGGGGATCTCTAAAATGCAGATGTTGGTGAGGGGATGACGGAGATGATACTCGCTAGTGCCTTAATGACCCCAAGCCTGAGGGATTTGAGTCGATTGACCATAGGGTGAGTGGGAAGCAAATCGTCAGCCGCGTGCAGGACAATAAGCAGCAGAGAAGGAAGATGAAGCGCCGGAGTAGGAGTATGAACGAGAGGGAAAAATGGAGTCTCTGAACCCGGGAGGGTTGAGATGCCTCCTTTCGATGGCTCAGATCTAGATGGATCGTGAGTAGTAGAAAGATTTTCATGGTCGTCGAATGAGTGAAATGGAGAAGATGGATGGTCCATGTAGTTAACATGGAGGCGATTTGGTGTGTTTTCATGCAGACCAGTCGGCAACCATTAGGATGGGTTGGAGATTCAGAGGAAAGTTGGGTGTTCCGGTTAAGATGGAGAAGCCCTCGAAGCAATTAACAGCCCTGCGTCAGTCAGGGATGGTGAGAGAATATCAGAAGCAATTTGAGAGGCTTTCTTCCACCCTAGTTGATGTCTCAGAGCATATGCTGGAGGGCCAATTTGTGAATGGGCTGGATCTGTGATATGGGCTGGGGAGTTAATTGTAAATAGAGCCAAAGTGGTAGGATGGATCATCTAATGTGACGGATAGAAAATGAGAATCCAGACCACTAAAACACTTCAAAGGGCCGATGTATGGGGGAAACCAAGGGGGATATGCAAAGAATGGTGGGGATCAAAGGGACGTGATTACAAACGTCGGAGAATGGTCAGACAAAAGGCGATCGGAACATCGAGCAGCGGCACCATTCAAGGATGTCAAATGTGGAGATGCATATGAGGCGTGAAGGGCCTGCAGTATTCACGGATGTGGCGAAAAGTATTCGATCGGCCATAGATGCAAGCTCAGGAACTAAGTAGTGGTTTGTGAGAGGAGGCCCATGAGCCGAGGGATGCGCCGATGAGGAGGGCGAGATCGAAGTTGGGGAAGGGGATGTGCGATTGGTGGAGGCTTTCAGTAGATTCAGTGGTTAGTTGTCATCTCCACAAAAACCATGGGGAGTCGAGGAGATGAGGAGGGTGTAATAGTGATGATTGATCCGGGAGCCACTCATAATTTCATCTGTTGAATGTACAAAAGTGGGGAATGGGGTGGAGAGCAACGAGCTGAATTAGTTAAGGCACAGGTCTAACAGTGAAAGGTGAGGGAATATGTAGGGGGGTGGAACTAAAATTATCGGGGTTAACAGTGATCGAGGATTTTTTGCCCTTGGAGTTGGGAAGTTCTAATATTATCCTGGGTTTACGATGGCTAGAGAGTTTAGGAGCCACATACACCAACTGGAAGACTAAGGTGAAGTGGTTTAATGTGGGAGAAACCCGGGTGGAATTACAGGGGGATCCTGGCCTTACTAAATCTCAAGTCACTCTAAAGGCAATGGCTAAAGCATTGAAGCAGGGGGGCCAAGGGGTTTTTGTTGAACTCCACCACATGGGAATAGATAGTGGACGGCGGATCCCAGGACTGGAAGGGTATGGAGTTCGAGTGTTTGAGATGCCAAAGGGTCTGCCACCAGTTCGGGGACGAGAACATGCTATAGTACTAAGGAAGGTATCAACCCGATTAATGTTCGTCCTTATTATTATCCCGAAATCCAAAAGGATGAGATTGAGAAGCTTATACTGCCAAGTGTTGGCGGTAGGAATATCGTCTGATTCTTTGGCACTTTTTCTAGTCCAGTGATCTTAGTTAAAAAGAAATATGGGAGTTGGCGATTCTGTGTGGATTATCAAGCCTTGAATAAAAGTACAATCGCTGATAAATTCCCCATTCCCACCATTGAGGAGCTGCTGGATGAATTGCATGGAGTAACGATTTTTTCAAAATTAGATCTAAAACCAAGATTATCATCATATTCACGCGGAAGGACGATCAAAACTTCAAACGTTCAGAAACAGGATATAACCAGTTCTGTAATATTTGACTACTCTTCCTCTGTTTCAGTCTTAAAGTGAGCAAATATCTTATTAATCATTGCGCATTTTGTGTGGTAATGCTGGTGTGGCGTACTGTGGCACATTGAATAGGAGGAACATCAAGCGCATTTGAAGAAGGTACTAGGGGTATTAAAAGGCAACAATTATATGTGAATGCGAAAAAGTATTGTTTGGCCAAGAATATCACGGGATATATTATTAAACAAATGGGGTTGAGGCAGACCAGTTGAAGATAGAAGCCATGTTGAAATGGCGGTCGAAAAATATCAAAGAATGAGATTTCCTATGGCTTCACAGGATCACGCCGAGGCTTCGTAGTGCGAAAAAAATAGCTTGGGCTTTGTCAGAACAACTTAAAAATTATCAATTTGGTTGGAACGCATCAGCGAAAGAGTTGTTTCAGGAACTAAAGAAAGCAATGGTCAGTGTCCCCGTTCTCGCACTTCCAGATTTCACTAAGCCCTTTATCATTGGGACGGATCTTAGGGATCGGGTTAAGACAGGTTTGATGCAAGGCCCAGGAGACCCATGGCATAATCTGTGCGCTTTACCCCCACGAACAAGGTTAAAATCAGTTTATGAGCGAGAATTGATGGGAATAGTCTTTTCCATTCAAAAATGGCGGCCTTACCTACTTGGACGAAGGTTCGTGGTGCGAACAAACTAGCGAAGTTTGAAGTTTCTGTTGGATTAGCGGTTAGTGAGTATGGAGCACCAGCAATGGCTGACAAAATTACTTGGGTATGACTTTGAAATCCAGTACTATCCGGGAGTGGGGAAAACAAGGCAGCCGATGCTTTATCACGGATGTTGGAGGCAATAGAGTTTGCAGCCTTAACTCTAGCAATAGTAATCCAATCGGGGTTGGTGGATTCTGAAGTGGAAGGGGACAAAAAGATGGTGGTCGTCGAGGGAATGAGATGGCGAATCAAAGGGACATACTTTCTAGCCGAAGCACCTATCGGAGCACACCATGCTCAACAACGGTGTGTTTCAAAGGAAAACGAGTGTTAACAAGGATTGAGTCCCTCATCCTCATGTTTATTAAGAATTCCATAATGAGTGGAGTGGGAGGGCCTTCGAGGATATTTAAAACATGTACTAGCGGTGAGTCGGAATTCTATTAGGCAAGAAGTAAGCAGAGATTCAGCAATATGTGGCAACATTGCGGTTGTCCATGACAGAGAAATATCTATCCATGTCCCCCACGGGCCTTCTCCAACCCCTATCCATTCCCGAACAAATTTGGGAAGATGTGACAATGGATTTTATAGAAGGGTTGCCCAAATCTGAGGGGATGGACACAATATTGGTGGTGGTTGATCGACTAAGTAAATATGCTCTTTTTTTTTTTTTTTTGGGTAGGCAAGAAGCAATTATATTTAGCAAAATAGGAGCAGAGACCCGGCGTATACGGGATGTATGCAAAGAGCCAAAGACTACCTACCACCTGACTTGGGAAAATTACAAGATGCACATTAATAAATTTACAGCGGTGCTCCCCCTCATTCCAGTGGCTAGCCTAAGGGTGATAAGTGAAGGGTGTTTAATCCTATATGAGGAGAAGTTTAGATTGTGGCTTGACCATTTCTTTCTTCCCTGCTTGCTAGTAGGCTAGATAGAGCTATCTTCCATAGCTTCTTAGCTTCTTTCTTATAGAAAAATTCGACCATCCATCATTAAGTCTTCAATCACGTGGTGAGCAAACACATCATTAATCCGTAAATACGCTCATTTTTGTTTACGTAAAATGTCCCTTTTCATTTTTGTTTGAGCTGGGATTAGTTGAGAGGTCCAATTTGAAGAAGGCAATATGGTTTACGTAAAGCTCAAACCATACCGACCTAAATCCTTAGCAAAGCGACATAATGAAAAGCTTAGGCCACCCTTTTATGGTCCATACAAGGTATCATCTTGGATTGGACAGGTAGCTTATCGCTTGGAGTTACCTTCCTATACATCCATTCATCCTGTTTTCCATGTCTCCCAATTAAGGAAAGCCATTGGGACCTCCAACACAGCTACCAACATTCCACCTCAATTCTCTAGTGAGATGGAGCTGCTGGTAGAACCATAGGATATTTTCCAGGTTCGTAACAATCTGCAGGGGGATACTAGCATTCTAGAAGTGTTGGTAAAATGGAAGGGCTTGCCAGAATTCAAAGCCACTTGGGAGGACTATCACAAACTGCGACAACAATTCTCGGAATTCCACCTTGAGGACAAGGTGCCAGCTGGAAGATTGCTTATTCTCACTTTGATCTGCATCGTGTGGCAAGAAAGAAATGCAAGGATCCTTGTGGCAAAATGGAGGGCATCAAGGCGATATGGAGTTTATTAATTCTTTACCTGAGTTCTTTTTTAGCCTCTTGTATTGACAAATTTAAAGATTGTCCTTTAAAGTCAATAAGCTCAATTTTCTTGCAGTACACCACTAGAGTTGGGCTACCATTGAGAGGAGCCTAGCCGTTTTTCAAGAGGTTCCTTTGGTATTTTTTTGTAATATACATTTTGTACTAATGTCCTTGTAGGAGGTCTTCAGCCATTTAGATCTAGTTTATACTCTGTATGTTTGAGGAAGGATTGCCCATCCTCTCTTGAAACCTTTATCAATGCACTGGTTCTGATCAAAAAATAAAAAAGAACTCTCCATCACTGACACAATCTGCAACAAATATATTTTTTTTTATGGAAAAAAGCTAAGTATAAACCACCAAAACCCTGGGAAAGCATAGAAGTATACAAGAGATACACAGCATACCCCAAAGGAAGCAAGAAAAGAAACACCTACTCGCCTCAGCAAAACCAAGTTCTTTTACCTTACCCAAGTCAAAAAATCTACCAAAGACCTTGGCCTCTCAACACTGTACAAGTTGACCGAAGACCGAAGGTTACAAAAAAGTAGACTTCATGCACCTACACTAAAGGGCACACACAAGGATGCTTGTGATAGAGCCACCAAGTGTTACATGCACTAATAGCATCTCCACAATCTTTAATATGACTGCTAAATCCATAATATCAAACATCAGCTAGAAAATTATATCTCAGAATTCATAAGTTTTCCATTATTTTCATCTGTTTAAGCAAAATTTTTACCAACACATACATATACGTGCACAAAATAACGCCAAAAAATGTGGCAAAGGTAAGGCATGACACCTTACCTTACCACCTTTAGAACCTTTTTGATAGGCTGCCATCTTGGGACATTGGGCTGAATGCATGAAATCTTATAACATAAAGCCAGAACGTGATTTAAATGTGAATAGTGCTCCACACTGCAGGTGAGAATAAAGGCAGAACTGTTACGAACTTTATCCATGTGTTGTGAACCATAAGCGAATCAAACCTCTTGTGGATGGTGTGCAGATCATGATCTATTGCTCTTTCCTTGGTGCAACAACCAAATGCAACTTAAGCCACTTAATTCATGGTTCATGAAACTCCATGAGGAGATCATTGTGTAAACTCAACATCCAACCACAAGAAAACATCAAACAGTAATTTTAGATAGAAAGGTTTGGCATAGAATCTTACTCGGCAAGTTTCTGTCATTCTTTCAATTTGCTCTGGAGTTTTGATCTTCAAAACAAACATTTCAATGAGAACAAAAACTGAATAACTGAAAAATTAGAAATATGCATTTTAAGAGAAAAATGCAACTTGATTACAAGATTCATGCTTAAAAGAACTACTTCGATTGATTCTCAAGGGCAGTGTTACCTCCACAACATGTTGCAAATCACTGTTGGGTTCAATTTTGGGGATTCCCTACAATTTTTTTAAGGGGAAGAAAGTATTAGAAGTACAATACAACAATCTGATAAAAAGTAAAATACACCAACAAATGTAGTTTGACACTCATAGGATAATCATAGGAATCAACAACCATGTGATGCTGTAATTTACCAAATTTGAATTGCATCAGGAAATGGACTGATTAATTTATGACATGCAATGATAACCATATAAATGGAAAATAAACTCATAATCAGAGTCAAATGTTAACATATAACACAAATTAGCATATGGAAACACAAAACTAATCCATGACATTTAAAAATAAGAGTCAAACTACTCCACATGTTTGCAGTCAGGCAGATCGATGTGGTCAGGTACCATACGCTTACTTGATATGGGATAAGGCCTCAATGTCCTGCCAAAAGAAAAATTACAAGGAAATACTATCTATAAAAAAAATTTAAATTATAAAAGTAAAATGTGAGTTTGTTCTTTTTTTTTTTTTTGAATAAGTGAGTTTGTTCTTAAAAGAGAAGAAACTGAAAAAGAAATGAACAAAAAGAAACAAACACTAAGATCCTTCTGGATAATTAAGTACAAAATCAATTTAAGTAAACTTAGCACATCTTGGAGGTTATAGGAGTTTTCTGAGAAGAAAAAAAAAATTATGTCTAAAAAAATGCCATAATGTAATTAAAGATAGAAAAGAAGAGAATGTGAAAGACAAGAGTAAGGGCTTCTTTTCATGTTCGACAAAATTTTCACCTCCGAGGCGGATCAGCTTGGAGAGAGATTAGAAGAGAAGTAGCACATTTCAGCACAAGATATAAACACAAAATAAGAGAATTGTATATTTCCCTATTTGAATTTTATTCTTTAAAACAGACAGAAAACTAAATATAAGTCCCTCTTCTTCTGTTCCAATCTTTTCAAGGGTGACAAACAAAGACACAACACAAAACATCTCAACTTCCAGAAATTGATTTGAGAAGCTATATCATAAGGGTAAGAAACAAAGAAATACTAATGTAAATAAAAGTCATGATGAATACCCTGTCCAATCAAAATATGGCATTTTTGGAGTTCTAGTTTGTCCTTTCTTCAAGCAATACAGCCACCCTTCATTAGGTGATGCTGAATTTTGCTCAGATGGATTCCCTGTCCCAAGCGATGACAACTTTGCCTTCTGGTGAACTGACTTATGAGAGCTCCATGAAGCCTTGAAACAATCCTGAGAGCTGATAAGAGAATAGAATGCACATTTTATTAACTAATAAATATTAAACCAAGATGTCTTCAACCAAAGAGCACCAACTTTCCCTAACTGCCTCTTCAATAATATTTATATAAAGCAGAACTACAAAAATACAAATTTAATTAGACAAGAGTTCAAACAAACAGCTGACAACACCCAAACAATTTTGGGTCACCTTTCAGGTTTTAAGATTAGTCTAAAACACTGTATGAATCAATGCCAACTTCCTAGGAGGCAGGTTAGTAACAGGCAAAGGGCTTGCAAAGAATGCTAGCCAAATTCAGGAGAGATAAACCTGCACAGTTGGTCATGCAGTAGAATCAAGCCATCAAGAAATAAATACTTCTAAAATCACACAGATTTGGAAAGGGTATAGAAGGCAAGCATAACAGGCCAAATTCGATAAAAAGCAACATTGTCGCCACCAACTTTATTTCTATTTTCTACTTTTTCATCTTCCTCAAACTACACTGGCTCTCATAGGATAGAATTCAGAAAACTCAGGATATGGATACAAACCAGAATGCAGCACCTTCACGAGGAAGCTTCAGTTCCATACACTTGGGACACCTGCAAACAGCCAAAAAAATTTCAGAATATTGGAAACAGGTATAGATCAAAGACATCTGACTATTTAGGGAACAACGCTAAATTGTTAACCATCCACAGAACGGATGATACTCAACAAGATGGTGATCATGAAATGAGATATTGCAAGGATGCAACTTGGATTCTTAAATGATAGCCAAAAGCAAAAAAATCAATCAGTTGCCTCATGTCAGAAACCTGGCCATGCATCGATATACAATTTAAACTCCAAATAATGCTTAAGTGTACACCAAGGACAATATTTCTAATTGTAGATGAAAAACAGTCCTCCATCCTTATATTCTCTCATGTATCTCACATTCTGCTTTGTTTTTTTTTTTATATGTCAATAATAGAATAATATAAAAAAGCATCAAAGAAAGCGCAACCCTGTGTAGGAAGGAAGAATGTGACGATGATAGCCAAAGTTATTAATAAACTCTCATGACCTTCTTCTATTATTAGAAGTAGATTCCACTATCAAATATAAAGGAAATATGGACCATTTCCTTCAATGTTCAAGCAGGTAAATCAACACCTTAAAAAATTATCCTATTTTTCCCCTTGAGAGGCAGTATGCTGTATATGCATCTGTCTCAGCAGCCAAAAGAAGATTTCTTTTGCCAAATAGAAAGAACTCCCTTCATTGAATAAAGGAAACATGCTGAACAAAACAAGAATCAAAGACCAGTAATGATAAATTGACTCTTCTGCTATTTTGCACATGCCAAACCAGTTTGGAACGGGTTGCTCCTAGCTTCAATTGATCCATAGTGAGAATCGTTGCTCACATTGTTGCCCAAGGTTAGCAAGCCATTTTTCAAAGGAGTTAGCATTTCCCAAGTTTCTCCTGATGAAAAATTGATTTACGCACTTGGGAGAGTCGGAGATAATCCTAGTAAGATTTTTTTTTGGTAAGTAAAGTGGACAATATATTAACAAAATGGGGCCAGGCCCTAGAGTATATAGGTTGTATGCAGGAAGAAACAAATTCTACCACACAAGGAGTATGGCTAGGAGTACTAAAGAACACACATTAATAAATTTACAATATAGTACTCCCCCTTATAGATAAAGCATGTCCAAGAAGTAAGGAATGTTATAAATGAGTTTTTCAACCTTTCTTGGGAAAAAATAACATCATCAAAAACCATCATGTTTCTTTCCTTCCAAATTGCCTAACAAAGACTAGAGAGAGCCGCCTGCCATAGACTTTTTGCTTTCTTCCTTATAGGAAAGGTGTCCATCCCACCATTAAGTCTTTAACCAGGAATGGGCACACCCAATCCATTCTTGGCAAAGAAATGAGGGCAGCCCAAAACCTCAAACTGAGAGACGGTGGAGCAAAAGGTGGTCTATGTTTTCCTCATCCTCTTTGCAAAGAGGGCATCTACTTGCTAGTTGAAAGCCCATTTTCTTCAATTGTTCCATAGTCAACACCTTGTCCTACCCCAGGTAAACACACTCACCTTGGGGGGGACACAAATATTCCAAATAAGGCATGTCGGTATAGTGCCAAATAGATCACCTTCTAGATGCCAATAGTTGGCTTTGACAATGTACTGGCCTTTCTTGTCCACTAACCAAAAAATTTTGTCCTTCTCCCTTATTTGATATCCTACGCTACTAATCGAGGCTACAGGTCTCTAAATTCTTCCAACTCCCGATCATTGAAAGGTCACGATGAATCTCAGTTCCACCCTCCTCCATCCTACGTGGTCTTGACTTCCCCCACCTTAGCTCCTTTTAGGCGGCTATAGCATATAAGTTGGAAATAGAAACACCGCAGCGGAGTTCTGCCATCATTTATCTTCCCAAAATCTAATACGAGCCCCATCACCCGATGTGACTTGCAATCTCGTTTAGTTGGTGAGCTTCTCTCCTAATATCCATCAAAGACTACTTTAAGAACTCCCTTAGGCTCCACGCCAGTACATCCCCCTTTCTCTACCGTACTTTAGCTTAATCGGATTCTTCCAAGGGGGGTTGTCCTTTGCAACTAGCTTCCAATTTCACTTACCAAGCAGAGATTTGTTTCATTCTAGCCTTGAGATACTAAGCCCTCACTTTTCTTTGGTGCAAATAACCCCATTTGATGAATTTTTCTACTTAAGTTACCCTCACCGCAAGAAATCCGTTGTGTTTTAAGTCGTAGTTCACCCCTTTGAAATCGAAAGCAGAGAAGTTGTGTAGATGGGCAGATTAGAGAGTGTGCTCTTAATCAGGGTCAATCTCCCCCCTTTTGAAATATATTGCCTCTTCCACAAAGCTAACTTTTTCTGAACCTTTCCTCCACCCCATCCCAAACCTGAAGTGAGTTTCGTCTCATTCCAAGGGAAAGACCAGGTAGGTTGATGGCAAAGTCCCTATCCTACACCCTAGCTCAGTTGCCTAAACTTCTAAATTCTCCACATCCTCGACGGTAGGATTAAGCCTTTTTTCCAGGTTGATTTTCAGACCGGAGATGGCTTCAAACCATGATAAGATCCAGCTGAGATAGGCTAATTAATCCCTTGAGTCACTACAAAATACTAAGGTGTCATCTGCAAAAAGTAGGTGTGCAAGCTGCATCTATTCTCCACCTCTCTTTACTAGGTTAAAACTTTAAAGAAAGCTCCCTGAGACAACCTTGTCTACAAGGATGGAAAATACTTCCATCCCTATGATAAACAAGTAAGGGGATAGGGGATCCCCTTGCCTCAGTCCTCAGGTGTTGTTAAAGAAGCCTTTTGAGCTACCATTAATCATCATAGAAAAGCATGATGTAGTTATGCATCTCTTGATCCAGTTGACCCACTTGGCTCCAAACCCCATCTTCTAAAGCACCTTTAAAATACAATTCCAGTTGATTTGATCATAGGCCTTTTCTATATCTAGCTTGCACAACACCCCTTTTTCCTTTCTCTTAAGCAAAGTATCAATTACCTCATTCACCAACAAGGAGGCATCCATGATCTGTCATCCTTCAACAAAAGCATTTTGGGCTCTATTTATCGGTTTATGCATTACCCTTTTCAATCTGTTTGAAAGGACCTTTGGTAAAAGCTTGTATAAACTTCCCATCAGACATATTGGTCTAAAGTCCTTGAAATCCTCAGCCCCTCCTTTTTTTGACACAAGCACCAGAAAAGTGGTGATTAAGTTCTTCACAAGTTTTCCGGTTTCAAAGAACTACTTGAACATCCTCATAATGTCATCCTTAACTATATCGGCTAAAATTTCCGAAACTGGCGTTAAACCATCAGACACAGTTACCTTATCCCCATTGAAGTTACTTTCGAAATTTGTCAGACACTTAGATCTCTCTTGTGAAGGGGTTTCAATCTTTCAACCTCTTGCCTCGTTAATTCTTTGGAAATTCAGTCCTTCTAAGTTTGCTCTCCACTCCCCTGTATCCGACAACAGAGATTTAAAAGCTTCCACAATACCTTGTTTCATCAAGGCTTCTTCCCCAACCCAAAACTCACTTATTTTCATTTTGGTGATATGGTTCCCTCTCCTATGAGAGTTTGCCATTCTGTGGAAGAATCATGTATTTCTATCTCCTGTCAACCAAATCTCCCTTGATTTTTGCCTCTAGGACACTTCTTCCATCAAAGCCCAACGTTTAAACTCTTACAAAGCTTTAGTTTCAACTCTCTCTCTCTCTCTCTCTCAAAAAGAGGTCTCAACGCTTCTAATTCATCCCAGCCTTTAACTTGTTTTAGAGTCTCCTTTTGCTCTTCTACTTTCCCAAAGGAATTTTTATTCCAATTTTTGAGTTGGCCTTTAAGGGCTTTTAGCTTCTCTGTTAGAACATAGCTTTAAGTACCTCTAATCTCAAAGCTCCTTCACCGATCATCAATAAGGGTCTTAAAGCCTTCCTTCTTGAGTCACATGTTTTCAAACCTAAATGGTAAGGGGCCTCTAACAAAGTAGTTGCCCACCTCAAGTAAGATTGGGTGGTGGTCGGAACAAGGTTTAAGCAAAAGGCTTTGACTTGCACCTCCAAAAAGGACTTCCCCATCATTTGTGATTAGAAACCTATCCAATCTTGTCATTCTTTGGTTGTTTAGACCCCCTTTGTAGGTGTATTGACCCCCTTGGAGAGGAATGTCTTTTAGCTCTAGCTCGTCTATGACTTACGAAAACCTCCTCATAGAGCATGAGATCATGCCACTTTATTATTCCTTTCATCGAAATTGGATAATTAAAGTCTCCTCCTATACACCACAACCCTTGCCACAACCCTCCGATTGCTCCCAAGTCCTCCCAAAGTTGAGTTCTTCCCTCCCTGGTTATGGGCCCATAAACACCCATAAAGACGAGTTTTGTACGGAAGTAATGCTTTTAAAAATAAAAATCCGAACTCAAATGCTGGTTTCAAAAATATAACCAAACTAGTGCGTTTGGAAGCAGTGTAAAGGCCGGCGTTCTAGCGTAGAGCTATTAAACTTTCAAAAAAAATTCCAATGGCCAGGCAATCCAGCCCGGATTACCTACGCTATTCATTCTCTTTCTGTAGATAGCGAAAATGATTCTAAGTACTCTTCCAATCATGCATTTCTTACCTTCTTTACTCTCCTTGCCCTTCTTCTTTTCCTTCTCGGTGCTGGCTCCACCATGGGAACAAGATGGAATCCACCATAAAGGAATTTAGAGGCTGCAGGCGTATTAGGATCAGTGGACGGGCTCAGTAGTCACCGCTTGTTATTCCGATCAGAGAAGCGGAGTCCAGCTAAAAAACCCAGTATTGTTGACAAACAAAATGCGTGCTAAGAGAAAGAGTCGGTGATCCTTCACAACGATGGACCTGAGCTTGCGAGGCAATATGAAGGTAGGGGCTTAAAGCGTGCAATGGTTTACACGCAAAACCCCGAAAAACGAGGCGAAACACTTCATTAGGAATGCCGGGGCCCGAAGTTATCTGCTGACGAACAAGGTCGAAGAGGAGGAGGCATATCGAATACCGGGTGGATTCCGGCCATTGGAATTTTTAAGTTTAATGGCCCAGGGCGTTGTGAGCAGGCACCTTTTCAAAAATCAATAACCGTCGTTCTGAATGCCGGTCATTGAAAATTTGTTTAATAGCGGCGTTGTTTCCAAACGCACTAGTTTGGTTATATTTTTGAAACCAACATTTGAGTTCGGATTTTTATTTTTAAAAGCATTACTTCCGTACAAAACTCCATAAAGACTAAGTGTTATTGTCCTCATGAATTTAGAAACTAAGAAAGCGAGAGTAAACTCTCCACTCTTATACTGGTTGAATATCATAGATTAGTATGGATCTCAGACTCTGTGTGACATTGGATGTGGCCTCAGACTCTAGGCTCCTTACTAGAACCGTGGATGCTCCTTTCAATTTGGTCTCCTGAAGACAAACTAAGTCCACTCTCTGGGATGTTAGGAAGGCTTTTATTAATTTGCTTTTTTCAGAATCATTGACCCCACTAACATTCCAAGAAAGGATCCGTATCTTCATTAGTACTTCAACAGAATAGCCCTTATTCCTTTTCTGACGTCTCCTTTTGTGGACCTTTTCTTCATTCCCTCGATTTTTCATCTCCTATCCGTTCATACGTCCCTACACCTCCTTCCCTTATCTTTGTCTTCTATCTTATTTTGGCACCTGAGAAGGCCCAACACCTCGTCTTGTAGCCCTGCGGAGACATCTAAATTTGCTAAACCTCAGCCAGGCAACTTTCCTCCCACGATAGTACTCACCTCCTCTTCTAGAAACTTCTTCCCTACCTCCCTGAATTTGTCGATATGGTTCTTCGCCATAACCATTTTCTTCCCTTCCCCCTCCCCATTCAAGATTAGATAAAACAAGGTAGAAGAAAGAGAGTTGGGGTTCCATGATTACATACCTTTAATATTTGCATTTCTTTTACTTCCATTTCCTCTTTATTTTCCTCCACGGTCCTTCCTCCCTTGTTTTCTTCATGCCTTACAAGAGCCTTAGGATTAGAAATTCTCTCCTTCAAAAGTGATGAGATGTACCTTTATGAGACTTCATTTGGGCATTTAAGCCCACTTGAGTTATTTTAAAACCAATGGGCCTCCCTTCTCTAGCCCGCTCCCAGAGCTTGGTTTTGGGCTTTTGAAGACCACGGCCCGAAATAAACCTCCTTCACCGTAATTTTCCTTCCCATGTGCTGGATCCATTTGGGCTCTTGGGTTTAGAACAAGCCCGCCCATGGGATGGACTTGACCCATGCCAAGCAGACCCTTTTCTTGGGATGTGTGTCCCACTTTCTCCCTGACTACCCTCTTCAAAGCCCCTTACCCTGCCGTCTGATCGGTAGTCTCACCCATCCGTCCGTCAACCTTCATCATTTTTGGGCTTTTAGGGAGGGCGAGTGCATTTCTTAGCGCATGTTGATGCCTCATCTTCTTCCTCCTTCTCTTCCTGCTTCTGCGGCTGTTTTTTTCCTGCCTTCGACGGGTAGACTTCTATGCTTTTTAGTGGAATCTCCACCGTCTGAGAAGCTCAAGCTTCTTGCCCTTCAAAATATTGTGACACTTGAGTGCTTGCCTTCCCCTCTAATTTCACCAAGATTCTTGCCCATGACACCTTCACCCTCAGGGTTGTCTCCTTGTCGATTGCCAAGAAACCCCCGCAACTATCTCCTATCATCTTGAATCTCTTATTCCCAGATGCAAGAGGCAGACCACCACCCTTATCCATGCCTCCTAAAGCTACTCTTTCTTTGCTCACATCGAGATTTAGGCTCCTCCAGTCAAGTTTTAGAGAACCACCCCTTAACCATCTTCTCCTGTTTCCAAGAACCCTTTTTGCTTCTTCTAAAATATCAAACTCCATGAAGAGAAGATCTTGGTTCATGAAAGCCACCAGAGGGCCTCCCTACATCCCCCAGGCTGTTCTAGCCCAAACTTCCAGTTCTGGGTTGTCGGGTAAGAATCAGGGGGTTCTCCCAACTCCACACAAAGCAAAACTTTAGAGTACCCATAGCCTCCCTCGGTAGACATTCCCCTACCTCTAACCAAATTATGTTTTGACTTTGCCAACTTCCTTCTTTTGTAGCCTCAACAAAAGTTCTTCCTAGAAGGCTACTCCCTTTTCTTTTGCCTATGACAAACTTCTCCACCTCCAAGGCAAATGATTCCTTGTTTACGCCCTCTTCTTTCGACTCCTTAATCCCCATCTCTCTGAGTTTGTCAGCCAACAACACCCATCCCTTGATCAGCCCCAGACCTTATGGAATGAAGATCCTATGTTTTTTTCCTTCCCATTTGTGACTGAACACGACAAGAATTTACCCGCATCATTTCTTTGACTTTCCACCTTGTAATACCTTCCATTTTCCTTCCATTCAAAGACTCCTCAAGTGTTACCTTCTTCCTTACAACAAAGATCAATGCTTTTTAGCAGAATACGAAGCTCTTCTTCTCCGAAACGAACCCAAGATACTACCCCCTTTCTTCTCTTTGTAATGAACCCCTTCAACGATCTACCTTCTCCCTCCACTGAGATCTCAAAGGACTTTGAATCTATGGAGAACCATTTCTATAACCCTTTCATCTTCTCAAAGAATTTGTCAGAGACACCGCTATCCTCTAAGCGGAAAATGAGAAATAGAAACGCAAAAGCTAGAATAATCTCCATTCATGACATCAAAGCGATACTTAAAACATGAAACCCTAGGAATCTAGCATAGTTGATTACAGTAACACATAGTTTTGGAGAAAAACAGAACAAGTCCTACTGCATATGATATTTTTCCTTCTAGTTAACTTGTGCCTATCAAGTAAGATTTGAAGGCGCATTTTCAATTTTTCTTCCAAATCCAAACTATCTCATCTATTCTCACTTGTCCACAACAACCAGCGTATTGCATTCATGAACAAATCAATCACCTCGATCGGGCATGAAAATTTCCAAATAAAACCGCGAAATCTAACTTCTGCCCACATGCGAAAACTCCTTGTGAAATCTCCATTTTCCCTATGTGGAATGCCACATAATTTAGTTTTTCAAAGGGTAACTCTTTAAATCAATGATCAAGCCATCAAGATAAAATAGCTAGGTTTTTAAATTTTGTTCCACCGTCCCAATATACTTTTCCAAAGCTCCTCTGTAAGAAATGCTTTACCAAGCAAAGGTCAACGTCTAATACCCAATCCCACACTTTTCTTTGGATGTTTATAAGATAAAATATCTGTAAATGAATAAATCTCATGCTTTATCTCGTTATAATTGTTAACCTCAAAAAATACGAATTTTTATATTTTCAACCATTAGTGCTCCAAATATTCTTATGTCGATATGATATTCTTTACACGTGCCAACATTGCAAAACACAAGCAATTGACTTAAAAAAGGATGAACTAGGCATCTTAAGAGGCAATTGAGGCTTACACCTTGAGGCTTGCCTACAAGGGGAAACATCGTGAACTAGCCTTGAGACTCTAGCTAGCAGTGCAAGTGGTGGGACTTGCCACCATGGCATCAGTTGTGGCTGACACTAAATATTGTAAAGGTTTAAACAAGTACGAAGGTTTGTGGCTTTGATATGCTCTATAAGTGGATCAAACCTAATATTCAATGGGATTTAATAGGTTTTTCTGCTTTTGTGGGCTTTTGTTCTACACATATCAGTATTATTTTACTTTGGGACGAAGCTTTTCACAAAATGAAAGCTAGTTTTCTTCTGACTAACCTTTTAAAGGAATAAGAAGAGAATGAAGGTTTGAATAAAAGCTTAGCTATCTTCCAATTAACCTTTTAAAGGAATCAGGAGAAAGAGAGAGAGAGAGAGATTGAGAAGAAAAAATAGAGGTGTTGTTAGCTATTGTAGTGTTTGAATTCATATGTAGTTACTACCTTGGAAAGTACAATTATAATTGATGGAGAATATAGAAATTAGAAATGATCGTGGTTCCTTAGAAGATCCTACCAGAAATGATGATGGTAATGTTGCACGATATAATCTATGATTATAGTTCCTTCAAGGCTTAGGCCTTGTTTTACTAGGAGGTAGAACATTATGGGAACTACACATTATGATCAGTAGCATCCAATAAGGAATCCATGCAAAATTATTATTCATATATTAACCTCGATTCCATAACCCAACGGAGTACATCAATATGCGCATAAGGCGTAGCATAGATTTGAACATATTCATGGAGCTAGAAGACTACATGCAACCCAAGTGGAATGCAAATGAGAAGACATGTAGGTGTCTGAATGACATGTGATTATGAAATGGCCTAAATGAGAAAATTCTAGGTAATCATCATTAGATATTATACCCTTTACAGACACTAACCATTAGTTCCAAATGTAAAAAGGAGGAATCAATTAACTTCAAACAATATGAATCCCGTTGCTGCAAAGTTGTACAAGAGCCCTATTAAACAATATGATTTTTTCCTTTTTGGTGGGGCCAAAAATGAATACACCCACATCATCAAATTTGAGAATTTTGTTTCAGGAGCATTGTCTGCATATGCACAGAGGCAACCACCCATGTGGCCAAGTGCATGACAGATTCATTTTTCTTTTTTTGTTTATTTATCGATTTATTTAATTTTTCATTGTGGACACCTTACTAACCAGTAAAAGAACAACGAAATAAAAGTATATACTGGTCCAGAGAAAATTTTGGAAGTGGGCATACACATATTTAAGCAATACAGAACAAAACTTAATCCGAAATAATCCATATAAATTGATGCCAAGAAAAACAACGCATACCAACAAATAAAAAACACACAAGATGTCATCTTATAGAATAATTCAGAATTATCATATCAAAACTTCACAAATATACAGAGCTGCTCGTAACATCGATTAACTTATTCCTTGCATTTTATTAAACACTTCACTTCGCTTCATTTTACCAGTTAAAATCATTTGCAAGACCTTCAAATCAAAGATCAAAACAAAAACAAAGTCCAAAATATAGAGCAAAGAAAACGACGTCACGTAGAGAAGCTGAATAAAAAGAGAGTTCGATCACATACTGCAGATTCGCAGGCTTTCCACATCGAGCACAGGACGACATGGATTCAACAGCACTCATCAGACCAAAAGCTTGAGCGAGACGAAGAAGAATCGTCGGATGTATTGACCCAAAAAAGAGGTCAAAGTTAAAGATTTCGTAATCCGATTGAGTAAATTCCAACAGTTATGAGGCTGAGAGTGGCTTCGATTAAGAGAGTACGGTAGGGTTTAACGAGAAACGAAGAGGATGGCGGTGGCGGAGAAGGAAGCAACTTTTAACCGAAGAGAATGGAAAATGCCAGAGAAAATTACAATGTTGACCAGATTGAGGTTCTTTTTATTTTTTATTTTTTTTTTTTTTAATGTAAAACTTTTGTTATAATACGGTAAATTGTCTTCCTCCGACTTGAGACTCTCCGTGAATGTTCTTTATTTTTAATTTTTGAACGTTCTATCAATTGATTTTTTGTTTTTAGATTGAAATTTTATTTTTGGGTTCGGGGCTGTATTTTTATGTTTTTACTTTTTGGAATGTACCAACAATGCTTAAAATTTTTAGGAGAGAAAAATGAATATGTAATGCAAAGATTTTAAATCAAACTTCAAGATAAATGATAAAAAATTAAATAAAACAAATTAAATTTATATATGATAAAAGTTAATCATTCTGAAGTCTAAGGGTTGAAAAACATGGAGAACACTCAAATTTTGTTTGGTTTTACATTGATTTTGTGATTTTACTTTAACAACATAAATAAAAGCATATATGATTTAGGGTGTCTTAAAAATTAAAGTGTTCGATTAAAGCGTACATAAATCAAGCAATCAAGTAAAATAGATTATTTGGTTTCCTTGAAAGCCGGTTCTCACATTTATGGTTCACTGGAAATACAAGAGATAATGTCGCAAAATGCTAAAGATTGAAGGAATAAAGTGGAAATGTTAAATTAATACTTATGAATGAATAAAACAATACAGTGATAACAAATTGAAAGAAACTCGACTAACTTAAAAATAGAATGCTAAAAACTGACGAAAGCTAACTGCTAAAGGAGTCATTAGGGAGAGCTCTCTAATTGATCCTCCTCGAGTCGTTTCATGTGGGGTATTGGCTTGTGCCTCAGGAGCTGCTCTCTTTCGTTTATGGGAGTCTTTTAATAATTCTTTAGGGAGTCTTATATATTCTTCACCCTCTCCACCCTCCTCAAGAGTGACTGCCATGTCTCCGTTGGGAGCTTCAGCTATAGGATTTCATTTTGTCAGCTTACGATTTTTGAGAAAAAATCTCACTATCCTTCGCTCTTCTTGTCTATTTTTAGAAAAAATATTTAAATTTCATAAATATCCCTTGATTTTTTACATGGGCTTACTCAAATGGATTTAAGCTCAAACTTAAATACACATTGAGTCGATCCAAATTTAAATTTGGGTACAAACAGTTGTCTCCAACATAGATTGCGGCTCAAGTGCCGTAATGTATGTATTAAAGCCTAAAAAAAATTCCTTAGATTCATCTCCATCACGAGAAACCCAAAGCCCACTTCATGGCCCATGATTTGGGGATCCAATGGCAAAAGCGAGCCAAGTTGGATAGAATGAAAAGACAACGATTGATTTCCTAAGAAAAAATTCCCGTCACCTTCAGTTTCAAACCTCTTATCTTCATCCTTCCTTCTCCGAAAAAAGTCCACACATAATGAAGGAATTTTTCCATGTTCTCTTCACTCAACCATTGGCCCACAATCATCTTCCATTGTCATATTGCTATTAAGTCCCCCAGTCGCGATACAAGGTTTTTATTTTTTCCAGTCGATGCGATACCATCACTGCTTCTTGAGCCTCAATTCCGACCATACTCCTCCATTTCTTGACTCGTTTGCCACGTTAAGTTGACGTCACGGTAGAACAGATGTCACCTCTTACGTTGTATCGTCCTTAGTTTTCCATCATTGAGCTTTGTCGCTTGAAGTTTCAATTTGGGATGTTCCATTGCCATCATACGTCGCCACCATTCCAGCTGACACCGGGAGGAGGATTCCCAACGTCGTCGTTGTTGCTGCACCCAAATCGACATCGTGAGGAGGAGCTTGACACCAGCGCATTATTGTGAGTAAATACGCTTTCCGAATTGGCAAATACTCCTTTAAAATGACCCTTGAATCATCTTTAGATACGGGTGCTCACCATATATTTACTTGAACATGCTTCATTGTCGAAACGATTTCTTGCTCCCTTGTTTATATCAGATCCTATTTGTCATTGATTTTTTATTTTTTTTGGCCGACTATAACTTGCACACTATCAAAGATTTTCGATTTATCTACTGGTGGAGACGATTTAAGGGTAATTCTCTAAGTACCCTACTAGATAGACTTGAATTTCTTTTCCTTGGGAATACCAGAGATTATATATATATATATATATATATATATATATATATATATATATATATATATATATATATATATACTATATCTATATATATATATATATTTTTTTTTTTTTTTTTTTTCATGTATGGCCTTTTTTACAATTGTTACTCACGAACTCATTTCCTTTGAGGTTTTCTGTTTGGACCTATGGCTTCCAACTCGGTCACATCTTCATCAAGACAATCCAATTCTTTGCTTGTGCTCATCTTTCCTTAATCTGTACTGGCTCTAATATAACTTTTGCTTTGTAGTCCCCTAGTGACTCAAATGTGGCTGCTGCTCATTCTACTGTGAGCCATTTGCTTAACTTGGATCTGCTTTCATTGACCATCAACCAAAAAGATGTTTTCTATGCAGCTTTGGCATTGTTGGAATCGATAGCTCAAGTGTTTGAAACCACTGCTTTTATCTCCGAAGCCTTAGCTCAAACGTCTTCTATTTTCTCCTCCATGGATTGTGCTGTAAAATCTAATGCGGAAATCGTGTCCAAATTGGATGCATTAAAGGAGAAAAAGATGGACTTTAATCATTCTATACTTGCCAAAAAATAAGCTATCCAAAGATTGAGCGAACTAGGCACTAGATATAATGCTCATAAAGAGCGTATTAAGGTGTTGATTGAAGAATTGGAGAGGGAGAAAGCTAAACTAGCCTCTTTGGTGGAGCAAGGTAAAACCATAAAGACTCAGAGGCTTAAGCATCAACAAATGGGTGACTCCTTATGCAAATTCTTAGATTCTCGATGCAAAGAGGCATTAGAGCTAGCTTTAGAATTGTAGATAATTGACACATCTCATCAACACTGCCTTGGCTATTAGGATTCTCTACGCTCTTTTGATTTCTCCAAGATTTGACTATTCTTTTGTTCTTGTGAACAATCACAACCTGTAGTAGAACTTTGACTTGGGAACTTTTTAGCCATTTGTTTGGCATTTCAGTTGTAAACCTTCTTTTCTTCACATTCTTCTTTTGCACTATATCCTTTTGTTGTTTTGTACTCAATAGCCTATGATGACAAATGATTGTCCTAAAGCTATTGTGATTCCTTTATAACCATTGCTAGGTGGCCATTGGCCTACCATTTTTGCTTGGTGGAAGGAGGAAATTTGGGGTGTGTTCTTGAGATATTTATTGGTTCCACATATGAGCTTGAATTATTGTTGAAAACTCACTGAACACTACACAGGCGCACTTCCAGGCATAACATTGCATTAGTGAACCAAGGTGGCACTAGACCTACCTTTAGATGTGTGTTGAATGTTCTGGGATACTTATGAGAACTCATTGAACATTAGCACACGTACACTTGTAACCGTGACATTGCATTAGTGGATCAAGGTGGCACTAGGCTTACCTTTGGATGTGTGTTGATGTTGTGGAGTAATGATGTATTGTAATAGTTTTGAATTAAAGTGGTCTTTGGACCTACTTCATTTATTTTGAGAATGTACAATAACTAGGGTTTGAAAAATCGAGATATATCGACAATATGTCGTCCATATATCGAATATCGGACAACCTTGACACGATAAGTCCAACCGAAAGTCGTTTGAAGGAGAAATCGGAAAAAGATGGAAAAAGCGCCAAAATATCGGTAATATATCGGTGTGAAGCGAAATATCGACGATATGAGATAGCAGTGTGTCGCGCGTTGCTACATGTGCGTGGACGACATAAAGTTTGCGATTTTATTGCCAAAATATTGGCGATATATCCTATATTTTGGCGATAAATAATATCTTTTGTTTAAAAACTAGGCATATCTTTTGTTTAAAAAGCTTATTGAACACGTTGCTTCATCCGGTGGAGGAAGCTCTCATCCAATGGTCATAAATACACATGTGGTTTTGAATTTTAATATTTTAATTCAAGGAGCACAGCAAACGACAGCTTAAATTTTGCCTTGATATTCGAATTCCTTAAAGTTTGCCTCAACTTCCTTAAATGATATCTCACTTAGGGTTGCAACTTGGCAGTTGGGCCGGGTTGAGGCTTGACGAATCTTAAAATACACCAATAAGTATGGCCCAGCCCGACTTTCAGCGAAACATATAACCCAGACTCGACTGAATTGGTTATTCACCTTGTGTTAGATGTGGGTTGGAGCCCAAAATAGCATTACAAGAAAAGTATTAATAAAAATATATGAGAAGAGATATTCTTTAGTATGGATATGGTTTAATAGTTTAATGAATTTCGAGAAGCATGACATAAATACTCAATGTGACAATTTTGTAATTTTAACTACAGATATAGAAAAATGACAATGCAATTGTAAAATGCAAAATACTTGATCCTCTCAATTTCCTCCTACATTATGGGCCTCTAGCACTGTCTTTCTCCATCAACTTTTGTTGCATAACAGTCTCAATTTCCTCCTACATTGAAGCATCCAACACCAACATAAAATTATGTAAAACATGTGAAGTAAATTGGAATGGTCTTTTTGTCAAAAACATGTGAAGTAAATAAATAAGCCACATAGACATGCTTGTTAGGATCGGGCATTGATAAACTTTTCTGTAAATAAATAAACAGAAAACGGTTTCTTCCATTTCAATTGCCACTTCCTTGAACCAAAAAAAAAAAAAAAGATGTTAGTTTAAGTAAATAGAAAAAGTAAAGGTAAGTTCCAGAAGCCATATATTAGCTTAACAAAAATTCTGTGAAAATAAACCTTAGAAGACAGCTCCCAGTCATCATCATTCTTTATACCTACAAAATGGAAATATATATAGTATTTATATGATATGATCAAAACATAAGAATTTAAAATGATGGAAAGAAGCTGCAGAAACACTTACCTATCTCTATTTCCTCAAGCATCTCTATTTGTTCTTCAATTTCAATCGGGTTCGGTGAACTCCTTAACCAATCTTGTGCACAAATCAAACATTCTACAGTTTTTGGAGTTAAAGAATTACAGAATTGATCAAGCACTCGACCTTCGGTACTAAAAGAAGATTTCAATGCAACTGTTGACATTGGAATTGATAAATTGTCATGACCCATAAGAGAGAGGACACGATATGAAGAAGCTTTTCCCTTCCACCAATCCAAAATATCAAAATTGGGAACATCATTTTTCTACCTTCTTCAGTAGCGATCTGGCTGATCGAATCACCACACTTTTCTCATTTTTCAAAAAGTTGTGTCAATCTTCTTTATTCTTGTTAAGAATAATCTTAACTGCATTTGCATTACCCTTGCCAACATCTTTAGAGTTTTGAGAAGATTCAATGACACTATTAGAAGTGTTGTCTAATAATGTCGATGAATATTGTTGGTAAAACAACTCCATAAATGTTTCACCTTTCCTATGATCTCATCAACCTTGGTACTGTGATAAAACTTTGAATAACAAAATTTCATATATTCCAACTTATAGCAAGGATCCAACACCATGCCGCAATCAATACCACATTCACTTTGTCAATGTTACAATATTTTTCAAATTTGATACTCATATTTATGGTCATATCACGTAAAAAACATTATCACTTTGTGACCACTGTAAAAGTAGGATTTGGATGCAATTCACTTCATGAAATTAAGTGTTAGAAGTGACATATTTTGACTACGAAATAACGCAGTATTGCATGAAATTTTCTAAGAGTCATGCAAGCTTCCCCATTGTGATTTTCTTCACTCACCAACCCTTCCCCTGAAATTCTAGCATAAAAAGTTTTGTATTTGTTTCCTCCATTTTGATTTCTAAATGTATTTTTATGATTTTAAAATGGCACTTAGCATTAAGTAAGTGGAGTTCCATCTTGTTGCCACATCGAACACAAAGACTTCTTGGACCTGATTCTTTCTTCTCAAACATTTTCTTTGAACACTTGTAAGCGAGGAAGGGAGGCCCTTCTCACATATTTCACATATTCACGAAGACGAACTAGTTAATCTTTAACCTCATCGATTCCTTCATTTACTATAAGATTCAAGACATGAGCAAAACGCCTCACATGGAAAAAGTTTCTATCTAACAATAATCCATTCCTCTAATTAAACCTTCTTATCAAACTTGTGATTGTCATATCATTAGAATTTGCATTATTGACGATCAATGCAGGTTATTAATGCCCCCGTCTAACAAACTGTTCTGCATCGCTTGGTAATAACTTCACCACGTGAGGTTGGAACTTAACACAAAAGTTAATGATCATTTTTTGTAACTTCCAATCCTTATCAAGGAAGTGTGTTGTGAGGTACATATATCCAAGATTTTGGATAGAAGTCCACAAATCAATTGTGAGTGATACTTGTGAAACCGAGGTCTTAAAAATCTCATTCAACTTTTGTCTCTCATTTAAATATATCTCAACACAGTCTTTGGTTATCGTAGTTCGAGATACCAATTAAAATTTTAGTTGCGACACACCACAAAATCTCTTAAATATTCCCTCTTTCTCCTGAAATTAAGTAATGATTGTGTGATAATCGATCATACAGCAAGTTCTTTACGACAAAGTTCTTGGTGAATTTCCAATTAGAAACACTTCCTTAACACTTGTGACATTAAAGAGAAGGACAAAGTTGTTGTTGCATATTTGTTATATGCATCTTCACATTTTCAGATGTCTCCAAAGTGTGCTAGTTCCTTGAGGAGTTGGAACATCGAACATGTGATTACGATAGTGATATGTTGCTTGCTACACTTCTGATATCGTCCTTTTAATTTAGTAAAATGCTCCCAAACACTAGACTTTGATTTATAAGGTTTTTTTTTCGTTTAGGACTTACCCTAGAAGTCGCTGTAGAGATAATATTCTTGGTAATTTGTTAATTATTTTCTTTCATGATTGACATATACACCTTGCAAAAATTAAATCATTAAAAAAGTATATTAATAATATTTTTTTTTAAAAACCATGTTATGGCAATATAGAATTGTTTGACCAACAACAAAAATGGTGAAAATCCAAAAGAAAAAATAGCAATGAAGAATACCTTTGTTTTTTTTTTCTCCTTAAAATGCTTTTCTCGGTTCTTTAATACCCTTTAAAAATGGTGGTGCTTGAAGCCCACAATTAAAATTCACACAGCTTCAACCTTTGTATTCAAATCCTGCAAAAGCAGAAAAAACATTATATGTCCTAGAAAAAAATGCACAAACTTTCACCAATTTCCAAACAAAATAAAAAATTTATACAACATAAATTCAAGGGAAGGTTTCCTTTTGATTTTTTCCTGGACTCATTTTCCAGCAAAACAAACAAACCCTAGCTCGTTAAAAACATGTAGAAAAAAGCTAGGCTTAAACCTTATTTGCTTCCCAAAATATAAATGGAAAATCCAAGTGCCCAAATTTGTTGCGAGTCCCAAATAAAAGACAAAAAAAAAAAAGTTGAATAATGATTCAGATCACATACCAGATCCAACTGTCGAAGAAGAGTTGAACGAAGATGATGACAATGGCTTTGAATAACAACGATTGTGATCAGGAACTAGGGTTTCTCTCTTTTCATCTTCCCGGAGGAAGAAAGCGAGAGTAGAAAGAAATGGAATAGCTTAGGGCGAGTAGAAAGAGAGAGATGTGAATGAAAAGTAAAATGGGGTTTTGCGGTTAAAGAGAGAAGAGAATAAATGAAAAATGAAATGGGGTTTGCTACAAAAGAGAGGGGAGAACGATTGGTAAGTAAATGTGGTTTTTTTTTTATCATAAGTTATATATATATATATTCAAGTTGGGTTACTTGTGAAATTTGTGGCAGAAACTGACGAATTTAATTAGGTTGATAAATTGAGCAAGCCTTGGGAGTTTATAAAAGGGTTACTTCCCAAACGCCCCTAAACATTGGGTTGGGTTCGAGTTAGCTCGGGTTGACTCATGCAAGTTGCAGCCCTAATCTCACTCCTTAAATTTTGCTTTGAGATACTCAAACCAAACTAAAAACAGTATATCTCAAACTTCAATAATATCCTAAAATATTTTCTTCTATTTTTTATTTTTTTGTAATTAACTATAAGATATTCTCTAAAAAATAGTATAAGATATTTTATATTATTGAATGCATTTTAATTATTATAATTTTGCTTTTAATTTTTTTATATTTATCCTTTTACTTTCGTTTAATTTTGTATATTATTGAAAAATGAAAATGTAAATTTCTTTTCAAAAAGTTGCTTAAATATATAATAATAAGACTAATAATAATAATAAGAAGGTTGTACTATTTTATAAGTTAAAATTAATTTAATAAATAAATTATTAATATATTTTTTAATAATTTAATTACTGAAGGTTCATCAATATAAGTTGTATAAAATGAAATCAATATTTATATATTTAAAATCTAAGTATTAATATATTTTCATTATTTGATATTAATACTTGGGCTAGTACCTTTCGCAACTAATTTGACCTTGTACCTTTCTACAATACCATTTGCTTTGCTTTTAACTATAAACACCCATTTGCACCCAACAATCTTTTTTCTCTAGGCAACTTCACCACATCCCACGTATCATTCTTCCTCAATGCCTCCATCTCTTCAAACACTGCAAATCTCCAGCTCTAATCATCCAACATCTCCTTAATACTTCTAGGAATCATAAGTTTTGAAATTTTAGCGGTAAAGGCTCTATATTTAGGAGAAAGGTTACCATAGGACACATATTTGGAAATTGGATGTCTAGTACAAGTACGGGTTCCTTTTCTAATGGCAATGGGAAGATCAAGATCAGATTATTGAGTGGGAAGAAACGAGTTTAAAGCGGGCGGTTAGGAACCGCGAAGGGAGAAAGGTGAAGTATTACCTGATGAATTTGGAAGGATTTCACTTTGAGACTTCTCATGAACAGGTGTTGGACTAATCAATGGACCTTCACCCATTAAATTTTTTTTTTTAAGTGCTTGTAAGCTTCTACGTGAGGTTACATGGGTACCATGGCGCTGACAAACACCCTTATTGAGGCTTGAAGCAGAGATCGAGACGCGACGGGCTAAGCTTCAAGCCTAAATTATCCTCACGCGAACACGGATCAGACACGACCCAAATCGACTTACAGCTGTCCGTCAATGAGCCCTCGGGATTTATTGCGAACATATTCTCTGGCCATTCTTGTTTCTAAGAAGATGGCGACGATAATTTCTGGTAGTCCCTCGTACCTGCAGAAAACACATCCTCCATGAATCACGTCGTACTTGTATAGGATGATCTAAGCGATTCTTAAAGCGGAAGATTAGGATAACCTAGCTATCGAGGAAGAAACGAGGCCACGGCCGCACAAAAAAAAATGCCCCTTCCTTTCCATTTAGCAAACCAATCACCCATGTTCCATAAAAAGTGGATCATTCTCCTCCTTCATAAATAAGGAAGGAATAGCCATAGAGGGGAGGGGGACATTACTAAAAAACGGATGTATTTACTCTCCTATTTCTCGATCCGACTTAAGCATCAGAGAGGCGACTAGCACACCACCTTTGATTCATTGTTTGTTTTGCAGGTCCTTGCCTCTAGGTTAATGCCCCGACGATCCAGTGACTCTAAGAATCCAAAAGACAACAATTGACGCCGTATGTGGGAGCGACCGAGCAAAAAATCTCATTGGCGACATGCGAGGGCTTGGCTACGTCGGCTATTAAGCAATCCCCCACACCCTGAAGCTTTGGTAGTTCTTGCTCACTCATTATGTTCGTTGGATCCTATCGCTATGGCCAGCAAATCAGTCCCTTGAGGACCAGTTTCTTTGCTGGCGTAAGGATATGGAAACGAAGCAAGAAAAGCAGGCCAGATAGATGGGAATTGGGCCCAATGGCGACCATGCGACAGAAACGATGCTGCGGGCTCGTTTGGAACAGGATCGGGGTGAAAATGCATGAGGAAGTAGCCATCACCTGGTCAAGCGGGGCTAGGCGGGCCGTGTCACGCTGAAGCGGCAGGTGATCGCGTGACGGACGATGAGTTATCTTGATAGCTCCCGCTACGATCTTTCACCCCGAGAACAGCGTGGGCTGAATCGAGAAAAGGCCCACCGTGCGGTTCCGGTAGTTCCATCGGTGGCATCGTGTTTGATCTGAAATCGGTAGGAAGCGGCGGCGGTCGAAGCGAGCCCAATGTCGCCGCGTGCTTACGGGGTGTAACATCCACCACTTCCGTTCATGTATCCCGTTCGGGGTTCGCTTCCTTCATTACACATACCCACATCTACCAGCGTCAGGGCACGAAGACATGCTATCCTCCCCGCTGGGCTAGCACATCTTGAGCTACGAACCGCCTCGTGGCTTTGTCATACCATCTTTTGCCATGTATGATGGCTCCTCCGACCTGTATGATCACATGCTGCATTTCAACTAGGCAATGATACTTAATGCGAGAAACAACCACTTACTATGTAAAGTGTTCCCGGCCAGCTTGAAGGGGCTGCCACGGCTTGGTTCCTGAGCTCACGAAGATCTATCGACTCGTTTAAGAGTTGTGATTGTTTCCAAATTACTATGCTCGATTAAACATAAGAAATATCAATTCTCTGCAAACCATATTCAAGCAAGAGGACGAATCCATTTGCGATTTCACTAGAAGATTTGGGCCGGACCGTGAACAAATTGATTAAATGCCGGTATGGATCTCGGTCCCTCGGAATTCGAAGGGCGTTGGGTCGACCACCAGTTCTTCCACTCATTTGTCTACGGATTACTTTGCGACAATGGAGGAATTATACAGACGGGCGGATAAATATTCAACGTTAGAGGACAATATCCGGGCAACCTCTCAAACCACGATGATCACAGCTCAAAGCAACAAGCTGACCACTAAAGGACAGTCTAAACAAAAGGGGAGTCATAGTAAGAACCAAAAACGCTCGGGACCGGTCGGAGAAAAAGGGAACGCGAGTTCCTCTAAACATCTTCGTGGAGACTCCTTTCTCTCTGTTCAGATCACCCAGACTTCAAATGGCCCTGGTCAAATGGGATCCATACAGGCCTTGACCAGGTCTCTGAGATGTGATTACCACAAGGACAATGGGCATGAGACCAACCGTTGTCGGAGCTTGAAATTTTTGGTGGAAAAGTTAATCATGGCCGGCCACCTTAGGAGATATGTTCGAGAGACGGTCCGTAGAGGCGGGAATTGGCTCCACGATTGAAAGAATAGCGGCTAGTCTGAGCTCACTTTGAACCTCGACCATGTAAATTACATATTGGCGGCCGGGTTGGCGACCGTGTCAGTTTAAGCGCCAAAGATGAAATTTGTTGCTAGCGACCATAGCCGAACGGTGAATACCATCCACATCCCAAATAGCAGTAAAGCAATCTAGCCAATTGGCGACCCTATATCCTTTCCCCCTATTAACCAATCCAGGGTCATTACTCCGCACCACGATGCACTCGTACTTACTCTATGTATTAACGATTTTCGTGTGTACTGAAATTACTAGTTAATACGGCGACATGGCCGACATTTACAAGGCGCCACTTCAGTAGATGATCATCTCTCTTTTGACGGGTTAAAGTTAAATTTGGCGAGAATCAATCGAGGTTGCAGGCGACCTGATGCGTTAAATGACATTACTCTTCAGCGTTAAGGTAAATGGTAGTTCGATGGAGTCTTATTTTGGTTGTGAGGACCTAGGCCCATATAATACCATTATTGGCCAGAAACTTGGTTATCTGCGATGAAAGTCGTGCCCTCGACACCATCGAGCCAATCAGCTACGACCGTGCGACAAATTGACCTCCTAAGCACCCAACTAGTAGCTCGACAATGCTACCAGTTGTTAGTACAGGAGCATGAGAAAAACGAAAGATCCTATAATCCGGCCCTCGAAACCTAGACCTCAGAATAGCAATTATAGCTCGCCGCCTAAGAAAGGGCGGAGGACAGGGAGTGATTGGCCGTAGACCCCCTGGAATCAATATTCCACAAAATGAGTAGAATAAAACCACACATATTGGTTCCTCATCTACAATTGGGAGAGCAGAACAAAATTCAACAGGATGCCTTTCGAAGTAATATGGATGTATTCGCCTAGACTTACTCAGACATGGCTGACATTAACCTTGTACATGCCTCTCATAAGGCGAATGTAGTCGCTCGACCCGGACCGATTGCAGGCAGTGGGGGGCGTTTCCACCGGACCGTCATCCAGGTTGTTAAGGTAGAAGTGGATAATCTCTTTTAAAAAGCAGGGGATTCATTCGGAGATACAAAGTGCAGGAGTGGGCGTAATGTGGTGGTAGTCCGAAAAAGTGGTAAATGGAGGTGTGCATGGTTACAGCAGATCTCAATGAGGCATGCCACGAGACAAACTTCCTCTACCTCGGATGAACCAGATTGTCAGCAGTTGGTCGGGCATGGGATGTTGTCGTTCACGGATGCCTTCGGGATATCATCAAATACCAGCCATCCGCAGAACCTTTGAAAAATAACATTCATCACCCTGTTTAATTACGCATAAAGTGTTTGTTTGGTTTAAAGATATGGGAACGCGTATCGGAGGTTGGTGACGAGATGTTCGGTGCAAGTACTAGGAAAATATGAGGCTTCGTTGATGATATGTTGGTGTAAAGAGTCCCAGGAGCCTTGGGACCATATTGAACACTATGAGAGACTTTTGAACACCTAAGGACGTACGACATGAAGCTCAATCCCTCAAAGTGTGCCTTCGGAGTCAGTGCAGACCGATTCTTGGGTTTCATGGTGACTCCGAGGATGATAGAAGCCATCCTAAGCAAACACAAAACTATTTTAAGGTCCCAGACTCTCCTTCTAGAAAATGGGTACAACAATTATGTTGAATTCGGTTGAACATGAGTGGGACGGAGTTCATCTCTCGATTTACAGACCGCCTAAAGTCGTTCTTTGTCACCCTTAAGGGGGTCAACAAGGCCGGATGGAATGAGGAATGTGATAAAGCCCTCACTTAATGATGAAAACGATATCTTGAAACCTCGATCCTTGTAGCCACAGAATTGGCGAAACACTCTTCCTTATACTTGGCGGTTTAGATGATGTCTCGGTGAGTCTTTGCCAATTGAGGGAATATGAGAATAGAGAAGCGAGACCATTATTTTGTCGACAAGTCCTTAGCGATGTAGAGCAGATACGACCTCGAGCGGCTGACATTAGCCCTCGGGTAGCAACTAGAAGCTCCACCACATGTACTTCCCTTTTGTTGTTGTGCTAGCCGACCTCCCTGCGGAGCACCATTCGAAGCTTAACGCAGGAGGAATACGGCTCGATGCGGCCCGGATTCAATTGAAAATTCGGTATTGATGTTATAAGCGAGATTGGCTAAGGATAAGTTATGGCATATTTTCTGCGCGAGATCCCAAATCGAAATGAGCTGGGCAGTTTAACGTTGGACCATAATATGAAGCGGGGCATCTCGATCGCCGAGTGGCATCGGTTTACAGCTTCCAGTCTGCGACAGGAAGGGTGATTGTATTTGCGGGCATTCGCTTGCTTTTTGGCTCGTGCGCAGCTATACTTTGGGAGGCTCGCTTGCGTAGAAATGCCTTGCTGCGGCTTACATTCAAAGCGACCTTCATTGGTGACTTGAGGCTTTGAAGTAACTTTGACTCTGAGTAACGGTCGATGAAATGTATCCTGATTGTTCATAATGCCAACGGCAGGCGAACACATCCTTAGATTTTCTGTGTGAAAGTGGACGCCTTGGCACTTCTCTTAATGACGAAACAATGTTCCCTACCCGTCTCTATTATCTTGAATGGATTCTTCAATTATCTGCAGGGTAACAGTTAAGTGGGCCGAGGTCTCCCACTCTTGGATGGACCTTAGTGATATCTCAGCAGAGAGAACTCCCAAGCAGAAAGGGACAAAGCTCACAAGATCAAAATCAGTCGACTAAAATTCTCTTTGGTTATTAAGACAGCGTTACGAATCCCTAGACGGGCCGTACTAAAGTGATTTAACACGAGCAGAGGGCAGCGATATGTGCATTGAATTACATGAAGGGATATGTGGTAATCATCCAGGCAGCAGAACACTGGCACACAGATCCCACACTCAAGGTGTATTATTGGCCAACCATGAGATCTAACGTTGTCGATTATGTGAGAAAGTGTGACCGATGCCGGTAGTGACTCATCTTGAGATCACAGCCCATGACCTAATTTCCATCACAGGCCCTTGGCCCAGCCGCTGATAGGGAATTGACATAGTCGAGACCGCTCCTTACGCCATGGCTTAGAAAAATGATTCTTTGGTAGCCAGATTATTTTAGCAAGAGTGGATGAGGCCCGAGGTTTTTCGCATCAGATGAGATAAGGATGTCACTCAGTTCATCTGGAAGAATATTGTCTGCCGGTTCGGTATACCTCGATCAATTGTATTAGACAACGGACCTTAATTTGATAGTCGGGCATACAGGAACTTCTACCAAGAGTTGAAAATAAAGAATCTATACTCCACCCCGCGATATCACGAGGCGTGTGACAGAGAAGCTTATAATAAAACTACATTGACCGCCTTAAAGAAGCAATTAGACTCGGCTAAAGGCAGGGTGGGTGGATGAACTCCCAGGGTACTTTTGGGCTCTGAGCAGCTGACCCGCGAGACCCGACCAACATATCCCCCTTCACGCACACTTATGGGATGGAAACTATAGTCCCAAAAAAAAATCGGTATTCCCACGCTCCGAACTGATATACCCGAGCAGTCGAATACTAAATCTGTGATTAAAGACCTAGACATGGTAGGCAGGCTGTGAAGTAGCGGTGTGCGAATAGAATCGGTATATTGCCAGTAACGAACGACGAATCGGATCCTTATGTGGAAATGACTAGATGGGACACACAGTACTTAGAATGTGGAATATTATGCACCTTAAAGATCTTACATCAATAAATAATGATTCAATCTAACACGTGTTCTCGTCTCGATTCTTAATTCTGGCTGAGTAAGGGTGATGTCTATTGACCAGTATGGTTGATGCCTAGGTGGTTCATTACAAAGGCCCAGGGTAAGGCTAATGTCCTGAAGCTCGGTATGGTTGATGCCCTGGTGATTTATTACAAAGCACGAGTAAGATTGATGTCTACTTAGGCTTTAGTATGGTTGATGCCTAGCTAGTTTGTACCACAAGCAGGAGTAAAAGGTTGATGTCTAAGCCCGGTATGGTTGTTGAGAGTTGGTTCATTACAAAGCCGGGTAAGGTTGATGTTCGACTCTGTTATGGTTGATGCTGGCTAGTTCATTACAAACCTTGGGGTAAGGTTGATGTCCTGCGAGTATGGTTGATGCCTAGGCGGCTTATTACACAAAGCTCGGGTGGGGAGGCGTTAGAAGGGGGTAAATAGACTTATGTCTGCAGTGACCGTCGGACTTGATTGTATGTCCTACTCAGGTACATCTTTACCTACGGCTAAATGGCGAATGCGTGATTGACAAAGAGAAAGCAACAATATCAGACTCACAAACAACACATGCTTTATTATTGAGCTTGGTTACAGAATAACAAAAACTGGGGATATAGAACATAGGTGAAGGAACAAGGCTCAACGAGTAATGGCAAAATATAACCCCCATCTGCCGGGGGCATCGGGTTCCCTCACTTTCCCGGTTACTCTGAAAGAGTCGACTCATTACCTGGCTGACCTGGCGTGACGGAGAGATGCTCGCCTGCCTCGCTAATATCCGCCTCAAGGACTGTAGTGGGAACCTCCCTCTCTGATGTAATCATCGCTTCACCCGAGCGAGCATCGATGGTCCCAGCTTCTGCAGGGACAGCACCCGGGGGGACATCGAGGGTTGATAAAGAACTCTAGGGATAATGGCTTTGATGTGTCTGGCATCCCGTTTGGAACCACGGGATGACTCCCACAAATATTATGTGCGAAAGCACAACAACCATAACAATAGTTGAAAATCACGTCAAAACTCTCTTTATAAGCCTCCTCCAGGGCCTTTTTCTCTTTAAGGGCACATTAGCGGAAGGCTTGAGACACTTTGTTTTTTAGTCCCAGAGACTCTGAGCGAGACTATTTCGATAGCGAGAAGGCCGAAGAGCATCATCTTAAGATCTTTAACAGCCTCCTTTTGAAACATGAGGGCATTTAGACCTAGCCTTTCGGACTCCACTTCAGCCGGCACTCCAGCGAAGTATCGGCATCCATGCAGGCCATATAGGAAGCCGTGGCGGCCGGCGTATCTCTCTTTACCTTTGCCGAGCCACGCTTCTCAGCGCATATGGCCCCGGCCTCATCTTCCCCAGCGGGATCTCGGCTCCGGCTACAGCTAAGGGAGCTTGCTGGCGCCTTGTGGTCGAAGCGTTGATTGGGCGTGAGTCGAGTCTTCAGTATCCCTCAATGAGTGGGATTCGATGCGGTAAGTCATATTCGGGATAAACGACAATGGCCTACAAAATAACGTATTAGAATAAGGCAATAACTCAGGAATAATACTACACAGAGCATAGTAGTTGGCAAGCGTACATTTATATTTGAATGAGGATTACGGATTCGTATTAGCATTGAATGGCACAACCACACAGCATTGGGTGCACAAGCATAAGGCAGAACTGACATATTCTTCACCTCTCCCTCGGCTCGCACGGCTACGAGGCATGTCAGTAGTCTTTGGATACGATTCAATTGCATATAGGCGTAGGGGATTCGCCCCGGTTAAACGACTTCCAACGATTAATAATCTCCTCGACTTTGCCGGCTAGGGGCAGATACTTCCTCCATGGAGTTTGGCCTTGTGGAGAATATAAGAATTCAACAGCATTGTGGTAGGGAAGGAGCGACTGCTGCTTCCTAGCTCGGGCCAGATTTGGCATATCGACTAGCCAACAATGCGCTTTCTAGAGATGTCCTCTTGGACCTCGTGGGGTTGAACCTCTAAATCCACGAGAGGGGCGGGTCTTGACCGGCGGCCATGAAGCCATCTCGAGCCGAGATCAAAATGACTACTCCTTTGCACATTTTGAACTGCTCATTAGGATGGTTTGTTGACTTGCCCCTCACCTGGAGCCACCTTGAGGTAGCCTGCAGTGCCCGGCAAAGGCGGCACTTTGTTTGCTCTTCTATGCGTCGAAGGAAGTTGTGAGCAGATCGGTAATCTCTTCTTAAGTCTTCTTCCTCTCTAGTAGGGGGGGGGACTAAATATTGGGAAACCCGGACAAAATCTTCCACCCCTCGCTCCCGGGTTTGGATATTCGGGCTACGCTTCCCTTCTTAGATGCTTGGGGCGGGGCGAGAACCGCTTTTCGCAAGAGGAGGCTCGAGAGCCGACCTGCTGTGCATCCCTTCTTAAATGCTTGGGGGACAGGGCCGGAAACCTCCCTAGCCAAAGAAGGTTGCTCGGACTGGGTACTAACCACCAGTTCTCGACCAACCACATCGGTCTCAGAATTCTTGGTTGGAGACAAGCGGCCTAGGGCTGAATTTAGGAGATTAACAATAACGTAATGCTCTTTAACCACTATTTTTGGGGGAAGAGGGCGTGGAATAACTAGGATTATGTAGGGAGGTGGACTGCGACTCAACTCACGAAGATTCTTATGATTAAGAGAATTTTCATGATGTCGTTCCCTTTTAAATCTCTAGCAACCTCTTGAGATTTTCTAAAGCTAACTTTCTCCACCCGGTTTACCGGTTTACCCCTCTATAACTTTCTGCACAAAAATATATATAATAATAAAATACGCGAACGTAAAGGATAAACGCGTAAAAATGCACCGACATACATATCCCACAACTTGAACACACCTGGGAATGACATTGATTGGTTCAAAACAAACGGGAGGTCGGGGGAGCCCGGGGTCTCATACCAGGTCCTCAACGAGATCATGCCCTTACGCCTCTCGGTCTTAGGTGGTCGGGTCCGTGCTGGAAGTGCGATTTGGGGGCTTTGGGCCGACATGGATGGCCAGATCTCAGTGTGTCCCTGACTTCAAGGTATAATAGCGGATCTCTACTAGAGATGTCGATTGGTAAAGGAGGTTCGGCTGCTTTGCACTCGGTCGAATCAGAATAACATTTGGATGGATAAAATGAGGCTCTAAGAGAAGTATAAATTGCTTTACCAGAGCGGAAATGGGAAGCAAAGCTTCATTACCATTATTCCGAGGTGAGAAATACACCACCTTGTCTTCCTCATTAATAGTGGATTCGGCCGGACATCCGACAGCTGAGTCGATATTGTTAGGAATTTGTGATGGAGCTATATGCTCCTCCATGGACGGAAATGAGCTTGCGAGAAGGCGTATCAGGCTAAGCCCTCTTCCTTCTTTGACTAATGGAAGTCTCTTCTTTACCTCTCGCCATACTGCAAGCAGACAACAACAAAGGAGGAGGGAAATGGAATGGAGTTCCATCTTTATAATACGAACTAGTAAAGGAAGCTGACAGCACATGAACCTACCGGACAGAAACCGAGTTCCGCGTGCCTTAAAAACACCCTCATACGATCTACATTAGGTGAAAGCAATAAATAGCTGAAATCAGTACCCGAACAAAAACAAGGCTTACCTAGAAGATGAGAAGAAAACAAGCGCTTGGAAGACAACTCACGAAACACCTGACGCTGCAGGGTATCGAAGCCCTTGAGCCGAGAGAGCAAGATATCGGGCGTTTAAGCGTCTGCGGGTGTATTAAATGTGCTTGACTCATCACCTCTAAAGATTTGAATGGGCGCGCTTCATTACTTAGAACGGCATAGTAAGTGTAGGCGAGTTTGGCATTTGTTTAAAGGTCCTTGGGCCTCCTGATGGATGAGCCAGCTAAGTCAGTCGGGGAATCATAAGGGCCGATCCATTCTAGAATTCATCAAACGCCACAACCCTTGTCCCGAGGAGTTAGTCCCACTAACGACGGTTAGCAGAAACACGAGAGAAAAATAAGGTGAGAAGCTGGCTCCTGCAAAATTCTAGAAACACAATTTCATTAATTACACACCAAGGCGTTCGCAGTGCATAGCAACTTTCCAGCGATCATACTTCCAACAATTACACATATGACGGAGCGAAAGAGGCGGAAAACGAGGAGCCTAAGAAAGGGAAAAAGGTGGAAGAAAAAGAAGGAGATCCACAAGAAGATATGAAAAAAGAAAAGCCTGAAACCATGGATAGCCCTTTTTTTGCAATAAGATTACGATTCTGCATTTTCAGCGAGGCTAGAGAAGGGGCATGTAAAGGGGGCATATAGGCTAAAATATTCCTGAGAAAGCAAATTATTGTATCCAACGTTCCTTGTAGCCTCTGACCGACCCTTGTCAACATCACATTTAACCCAGGAGCAATAGAAAAAGCACGGTACCGACAACGTCTAGCCATACGTACCCATCGAAAACTAAAAACCAACCAGTAGCACAAAAGAATCCATCACCTTGTAGCCTTTTATAGGGGTTTCAAACTTTTGTGGGAAACCCAAGCATGTCAATAACATATTTTAAAAAATAGAAAACCCTCCCGATGCGCTACCGCGTTTGGAACACGGCCATTAACGGTCCCAGTTCCCCAGCGACAAAGCGGTGAGAATACGGGGTAGTTTTCCGGCCGGGGAAGGCGGTCTCTGAAAGGGGGGGCATGGTGGGTACCATGGCCTTTGGCCAAACACCCTATTCAAAGGGCCCCGATAGATCCAGGCCACGAGGCCGGGGCTCGAGGTTAGACGGTATTCTCCACCGCACACGGATCAGAACCACGACCAATCCGGCTTGTGGACTGTGAGTCTGAGCCTATGGGATTTATTGCTCGGACACACATCTTCTCCTAACCGCCGATCTCTCTAAGAAGATGCTTCTTGATAAATTTCTTGTTTGATCCTGTGATTCGAAAACATCCTCCGAAAATGAATCACGTCTTATTAACCACCCTTAGGATGATCAAACGATTCTTGAGGGGAAGATTTGGATAACCTAGCTATCCAAAAGGAAGAACAGGCCTTAACGCGTAAAAAAAGTGCCCCTCCCTTTTCATTTCGCAAAGCAATCACCGACTTTCTATAAAAAGTGGATCATCCTCCTCCTTCATAAAAAAGGAAGGAATTGCCACAAAGTGGAGGGGGACATCACTAAAAAACAGATGTATTTACTCTCCTATTTCTCGGTCTGACTTAAGCATTGGAGAGGAAGCTGGCACACCACCGTCGGTGCCTTGTTTGTTTTGCAGGTCCTTACCGTTAGGTTAATGCCTTGATGATCCAGTGATTATGAGAATCCAAGAGACAACAGGTTCAAGATTGGAATGATTTTTTTCTTGTGGTAATATTTCCATATATGATAAACCAATATTAGTTTCTACATTATCATATTAAGTTATTCTAGTTTCCTTATATGTTTCAAAAATTATATTTGGTAAAGCTTTAATTTCCCAAAAACTTGATTCACTAGAATTCTACCCTTGAATTAAATTTTTGTTAAAGAAAGGAAGATCTTCCAAAAAAGTTGCATCCATAGTGACATAAATTTTTTGTGTGAGAGGATTAAAGAATTTGTACCCTTTTTTATTTGGAGCATAACCAACAAAGACACATTTTTCTGCCCTAGGATCCAACTTGGACTGAGATTTCTTTGGAGTGTGCACATAAGCAGTGCACCCAAATATTTTTAAAGGCAGATTTGAATTAATTCTAGATTCGAGGAAAAAATTTAAATATATGTTATTTGACCTTAGAAGACATCATTAATTAGGTGTAAATCTTTGTTAAAACAGCATCCCTCCACAAATATTTTGGCAAGTTCATATAAAACATCATCACAGAAGCGACTTCCAATAGATGTTTATTCTTAAGCTCAACAATTCCATTTTGTTCAGGAGTATTAGTGCAAGAAGACTGATGTAAGATCCCTTTTTTGTCAAAAAAAACTTCCAAGGATACTATTATAATATTCTGTCCCATTATTAGACCTCAAAATACTTACTTTTGTTTGAAATTGATTTTCTATCATGTTGTAGAAATTTTGAAAAATTGTTTCTACTTATGACTTCTTATGCATTAAGTATACCCAACATAGACGAGTATGGTCATCTATAAGACACAAACCACCTTTTCTGAAAGCAGTGGCCAGCCGCGAGGGTCCCCGAGCATCAGCATGAAATAAATAAAACAATTTTGATGGTAAATAAGGCCTTGGGACATAAGGTTTTTGTTTAATTCTTAGCAAGCAAACAACTTTCATATTTAAGTTTCAAAGGAGTCACATTCTTAAATAACAAAGGAAACAAACTGTTTTGATAAATAAAACTAGGGTGGCCTAATCTGTAATGCCAAACCATTATTTGTTCATAAGCAGATACATATACGGATACAACATCATACGAAGATGCTTCATTTGTTCTTTGGTGAAAGGACCAGCATTTGCTTCATCGTGATGGAACTCCTGCGTCTGAACTTCTTTCCTTTGTTTTTCAATTTAGGAGTTTTCGGTGGCTTCCCGACACGTTTCACGAGTGTGACAAGGCTTATCACAATAGTCACACCAGACCCGTGGTTTTTCACTAGTTTTTTCTCCTGTTCTACACTGATAAGTTGATGATTTAAAGGACGAAGCAACCTCTAAAGCTGTCTCCTAATAATTCTCCCATTAACTTCATCAAATTCAACATTCAACCCTGCCATAAATTTAAAGATTTGGTTGTCTTCAACAGTTTTCTTATGATGCTGGAAATCCTCTGTTGATTTCCACTCATTGGTGTTGAAGAGATCAAATCCTACCATATTCGCTTAAGTGAATTGAAATATTTTGACTTGAGTGTCTAACTGACCTAGATCTCCAATCTTGAGAGTCTACTTGAAAATTCGAGACTGATTTCCCAAATCAAAGTACATCCGATTGATGTTTTCTCATAACTCTTGTGTCGTTGAATAACACATATAGTTGGAATTGATATCTTCCTCCATTGAATTTACAAGCCACATCATCACCATGAGTTTTCCGCGTCCCATGTTGCATAAGCAGGATCCATGCTTTTTGGAGCCCTTGTTTAGCCAATTAAACACCCCATATTTCCACGACCTCTAGTATACACTAGGACAGCTTGTGACCATTAGAGAAAATTATCTCCATTCAGCCGAATGGTAGTAATTTGAATTGAGTGATAATCAACCCCAGTTTTCAAGGATTCCATTTTGTTTTGGGATGAAGAGACAATATTTAGAGGATTAATGGTAGAGTATGATGGTATTTCAGACATGATGAAAGGATAGGTGATGATGTAAAAGATGGCAGAGAAGAAACAAAGAAAAAAAATCAGGTAAACCTTGCTTTGATACCAACTTGAAAATAATGAGTGAGGGGAATAAATATTTCATTGATCAAAAATATAGGAGGAATATACAACAGGTTTGTCCCTATATTAGGAAACTGAACACAATTATATCCTTGATCCTAGGAATAAGAATATATACCAAATCTGCTTCTCTACAGCTAATATACAATTACAGCTATCCAGAATTCCCTCTTAATTTACATGATTTTATCACTCAATATTCTATTTCCTAAAAATACTGTGACGCCTCATTTCCTGGGGGTCCTTTTGTGACCCGTCAACTTGGGTGGAGATATTAGTGGATGTCGGTGGCTGACACCACTCCATTGAGTCCACACTACAAGACTCGGGGTTCTTGCAATCGAGGGCGAGTCTCCTTTGGGGGCTACACACCAGATACAATCTGTCAACATTGGCCTAGCGACCACTAGGTCACGTGCAGTGAAGTAAGCCCAGTTGGGCCCCATGCATCAATACTCACAAAATACATCAATTATATTACCATAGTTCAAAGAGTTAATACATTACTTTTGCAAACATATATCAAAATTTAAGTTTTTAATACATGTTATACAAAATGAATACCAAAGCCACCCAATCCGAATTTCTTCTAAAAGCGCGGCCTACAGTAGGCGCCGTCCTCTATTACTCCACATTGTACACAAATAATGATCCCTCGACAGGGGTGAAAGCGAGAAGCCTAGTGAGTGATAATCTCCTACATGGGTTACACTCCCCACCTAAGTGCACATGAAATGACAACGAGCACAATCAAGTAAATACATGATCCTACTTGAATGTGTCTACATGCCCGATCCACGTGTCTCGGTCCTCACCGACTCCCTCACATACCTAAGCAAATGCGACAAAAATATAGTTTCAAAATAAAGGTTTTGTTCTCGAAAACTTACTACGAGTTTCGAGTAAATATGTTGGGCAATCTCCAGAGGGTAATTCTTGGAGTAATTCTAAAGCAGTCATAGGTCAGCCTCCGAGATGAGCGTTAGACAACTCTCAAGGCAATTCTTCGGAAAATCTTCCTTGAAATTCCTTTCTGGCTGTTTTTCATTTTCTAACTCATGTCATGCACTCACCTACCATCTAGGTGCCCGTTATATGGAATACGTATGCCATTTCCTGATCGATGCTAATATATTTACATATATATTAACAAAAATTTAATTCACATAATTCATGTTATTCAATTCACGATCAATAACACCAAAGTGTTCACATGAGCTAATAACAATCAAGCAATTCATTTTGAATCACCAATAACACGAATCACCTGACATATCCAGTGAGCGGTGAGACCACAGGGTTGGAAGCCTTCGATTTGCGACCACCTGGTAAGGGATTTTCTTCACTCGGTTCAGATTTTGAAGGACGGCAGACCATCCAGGACCTCAACAAATCCTTGATCCGTTAAAATGACTCTTAGTAGAAGAATAGGCTTAAGTAGGAAAGATCCCTACCTCTTGGGTTGTGAACTCCCTGTGAGAATTGGTGTCCACGCATGCCCTTTCTCGTAGATCAATTTTTATTCTTGTTGACGAGGCAAGCGACGGATCCAAATGTAGATAAATCTAGAGGAAGTCATGCTTTCTCTCTAAAAGCTTCAGTTCCTCGACCCTATTACACGTTTTTGACCCATTGGAAGATGATGGTCTTTTTGTCTTATTTTAAATCTTTTCACTTAATTCTCATTGTGTCCTTTAGTTTGCTTTTAAAAGCTTTTTGACACTTGGCTTAATCTAAGACATTCATCTCCATCCTCTCACTAATCATGCAACATGTGTCACATGGATACATGTAGTAGATGACTTTTGTCACATCACATGTGTAAGACAGAAATTCAATTTACGGAAAATGTAGTGTAATTTAGGTCAAAAATCGAAATTCTCTGAATCTCGGATAGCGAATGGATTTACCGTTGGGTTGTCTGTGATCTAGCCAGCACATCGAATTTAGGTCGGGTGCAGAATAGTTGGATTTACAACGTTTTTGCGTCGTCGTGGTTCGGTCTTGTAGTATTAAACGATTTTTCGATGCGACGAGAGTCACATATAACACGACTCATGTGCCATAAAGTGGCATGTGAGTAAAACGACGAAAATTGACCGCCGAGATAGTGCTTGGGAATGTCAAAGGGAAGAGGACATAAATGTCATTAATGAAAAGTTTAAATGATAATAGAACAGCGAATAGCCAATAGTGATTGTCTTCCTAAATGAAAAGGGAGCCCAAGCATGACAGAGAAAAGGGACGTGATGCGGTGGGTGATGAGATGGTGGGTTTTAGTGAGAGAATGTCCACCTTCTCTCTAGGTTGTAGCTGGGAATCCAGGCCAGGTCGGTAGTGCATCGGGGACTAGAGGAAATACTCTCTGTGAGGGGCTGTCGGCGTGGAGTGCCGGAGCAAGGGCCCAAACAATGGCTCGGTGAGGTAGGGGTTTCCTACTTGGGTTTCACTGTTTAGAGTTATGTTAATGTTTAGCGAGTTGAATAAGGGCCGTGAGGACTGGATTTGATCGGTTTCAAATCTTGGAAGCCTGAAGATCCCAAAACCCATGTGTGGATGGTTCGTGTTGTCCACGAGGCTGAATGGGTAGCTAGTTGTGCATTTGATCATGTGTTAATAATGTAGCTTTGATGTGAAAAGGCCGAGGGCTATTGACAGTGAAATTAGTTCACTAAAGTGAACCGACGATTGTGTGATTTTCGAGAATAGTAACCGGGTTTCACTATTCAGGGAATAGTGTTCACAAAATAAATTTTGTGTGAATTAATGTGTTTACAGTGAGTAATTCAAGTAGGAATTGCTGGAGTGTTTGATCATTAGCCGCATTAGAGCTAATTTTGATGTATGGAAGCATGAAATTACATAGCATGTTTTTGTGATTTAAATTATGTGAATATATGCATGTTTATATATTTACACATGTGATATATGGAAAAGTGTAATGGAGTTGACATGGTGCATTGTATGCAGCTGAGGCACCACCAGGATGATAGGAGTGAGTGCATGAAATTGGTCACAGAGAATGGTTTGGAGGGTTCATACAAAACTAAATGAGTCGGAGGGTGAGTCCATCTCTGCCAAAATATCAGTCGTGAGCGACCCAGTTGATATACGCCGGAGGGGTAGTCCATAAATAATATCGATCGTCGGAGGCGGTACAATTGATATATACATGGAGGGTTGTCCACACAAATAAACATAATAATTCTCATCTGAGGCTTAGGCGAGTGTGAGGGAGTGTGTGAAGGACTCGGGGTATGAGATGGTCGATTAGACATTCAAGTGGGATCATCTGCGATTGCTTGAATGTGTGTTTACTTGGAGCATTGCATATGCACTTAGGTGGAGGAGTAGCCGGCAGGATGATTCCCTGCGGGCATTAGCTCCATACTGTCGAGGGATACTATTTTAAATTTTGAGGAGGCGTCTTGCGGCGAGGAGGCGGCTCGTCCTAGAGGCGGGATTTGAAGAGTCGAATGTGGCTTTGATGTGGTTCTAATAACATTAGAATTGTTTTAATTTTAATATATGTTGTATGGAAATAAAAACAATTGAACTCTGGAAACTATTGTGGATATAGTTGGATATATATATTGATGAGTAGTATTTGTAGTAGGCCCAGCGTGTTTGTACTCATGATATTGATGTTTGGGATGAGTTGCCATGTTTTTTTGTATTTGGGTGAGAGCTCCCTGCCGGTATAAAGGGACTACCCTTATTTTTGTGAAATGTCGGGTTGCAGGCAACATTCCACGCGGGGAGAATCCGCGGGTTGTGGTTGGTCGACGGACCCCGGGATTTGGGTCCTGGGTTTGGTGTATCGAGGCCCAGGTATCTGAGATACCTGGGGCTCGGGTTTGGATATCCATCATCACTTGGGTGGTTTGATGTTCGGTTTAGATATGAAATTACCTAGGAAGGCACGGAACAAAACTAGGACCTTAGCACGCATGTGTTTCGTGTGTGCTGATATGGTTGTGTGAAAAATATCTGCATGCTGTGGCACTTGTGTTGAGATTGTTTATGTGTGCTTGAGTAGTTGCTTACATTGATGTGTTAGAATATCTTGGAGTGTTACAATGAGAGTAAAGCGGAAGAAAGAAATAAATTTTAATAAATTTATTTTGGGTTTTGGACATGAAATAAAATTTTAATAAATTTTATTTGGTTGGTGTTAGACCAAGAGGTGTTGAGAAATTTTTGGATAAGAGGTTTTGAGTGTTCTAGGAAATAGGTGTGCAATTGGAAAAAAAAAATCAAATAAATAAACTTTACTAAGTTTATTTGATGTACTGGGGAATAAAAAAAAAAAAAAAATTTTGAATCGTTTTTTTGTGTCTCAGTACGAGAAGAGGAGTGAAAAAAAATAAAAAAATAGGTATGTATTTTTTTAGTGTTTTTTCATTCTTGAAATAAAGAAAGAAAGAAATAAATTTGAATAAATTTATTTAGTTTAAGGAAAATGAGAAAAAATGGCTGAAATAAATTTCTAAGGTTTTACTAGTTGTAAATTGAAGAAAGGAATTAAAGAAAAATAAGTTTTTATAAATTTATTTGAGTATTACGAAAAAAAGTATATATATTTTTGGTATTTTCAGTGTTTGGAAGAAAAGAAAAAAGTGTGAAAACGAAAAAAAAAAAAGAGGGTGCGAGGAAATTTGTTTGGGCTCTTGCGATTGTATCCGCAATCTTTGATGATGGGGAATTGTATTGTGACCTAACTCATGGGTGTGCGAGTGGGTTGAGTTGTATTTATGATATATAGTGGGTTTGGAAATTGTATTTACCAACCTTGAGTTCTTTGAGTTCAAAAAAGTGTATTGCAAAGAGAGTGCGTGCAATTTAGAAATTGTATTATAAACCTGATAAATTGTATTGCAATGGAGTGTGCGTGGCTAAGTTGTATTGCAACCTGACAAAGTGTATTCTGAATAGTGTAGTGTAACTAGAATTGTATTTTCAACTAGAATTATGTATTTAAATGGGTGTGCGATGCTTAAGTTATTGCAACACAACAAATTGTATTCTGATACTTGTATTATGTGTGACTTGAAGGGCTTGAAGAATTGTTTTTTTTTTTTTTTTTTTTTGTATTAAATACCACATGGGTGTATTGTGGCTAAGAAGAAAGGGACAGGCTGAGGATTGTATTGCAATACACAATTGTATTGCAACAGGTGGTCGTCTACGATGTCGTGACAGTAATATGTGAGCATTGTCGGTGAAACGATCTGCGTGAGCAGTAAATTTGAATTTTTTTTTTTTTGAAAAAATAAAATAAAATCAAACAAAATAGGACAAAATTTGAAGAAAAAATGAAATTTTGTTGATAAATATAGGGGGGTGTTGCTATGCCGCTTGGATCATGGTCTTGCATTGCTTATGAATGCAGGGACTTGAAATATACACTGCTTTTGTGTATGAATAATATCTCGGGGCTGCATTTACACCCTTTGAGATACGTAATTAATGTTGTATGTTTTGATTGCGTGATTTTATGTTTCAAATTGCGTGGAAGGACATATACACGGTATGATGTATATGGGAATTATGATTGCGCGATTGTTGTGTAGGAAATTATATGCATGGTGTAATGCGTATAGGAAAAAGGTAAATGCTAAGGTTAGGAACTATGACCTTAGGAATTTGGATACTGAAATGAACAAGAAAGCTTAGAATTTTATTGAAATAAATGAATTGAGTGGTTGGAATTTACTTTCCACTTAGGAAATGAGCAGTCGATTAGGTAGTTTGTCAAGTCTATTAGTAATTGGCATGTGCATTACTAGTTAAGATGAAATGAAAATTAAATGATTCTTGTTGCCATTGTTGGAAATATGTAGATGGCTGATCGGGGACGAAGGACATAGAGGGGCGATCGAGAGGTGCGGTCGGGCCTGCTAGGTATTTATTCGGGGCCTTTGCGGGGCGCAGAAGTATTGCGTGTTGCTGTCCTTGCGGGCTAGCGTAGCGGAGTGAGTCAGGAGGTCCACAGTAACCTCAGAAGTTTAGGCGCATCATCCTCCGACATTCACGGGAGAGATCCGATGGTCTTGAGACCATTGGTTCATCTGATTGAGAAGGTGTTGAGGTTATGAAATTACCATTGCTACCACCCGGATATACTAGGCGTATTGTTCACATTTAGAGTGAGGCACTTGAAATATGGTGGAAATGGGAAGGGCTTATCTAGAGACCTTAGAAGCCTTTATATGTGAGTTCTCCCCTAGGGATTAGGGCGAGAATAGGGATGGTATGTCGTGGTTGCGAGTAGGAGATCTCGGGGACTCTACTCACAGTGGACCTGAGGATCATAGACATGTCAGAGTTCGATGTCATCCTAGGGATGGATTGGTTGGCGACTACGAGAAATTCGTTATCGATTGTGGCGTGGGAGATTCTGCTTACATGCGGGGCGGTACTGTGGTATTTCGGGGGGCAGAGGCGCAATATTTACCCCGTCGGTGTCTGAGTCAGTGTCGAGGGACGATTAAGCGGGTTAATTGTGAGCCTTACCACAGAAGACGACGAGAACCGGACCGATCTACCTCAGTAGTGTGCTTGAGTATGTAGATGTTTTTCGGATAGGCTACGGACTACCTCCACGGAGAGTGCGTGAACCGATGTCGAGTTACACCTGGTACTTCACCCCGTCTCTATGACTCCAGCGTAGGATGACACCGAGTTAAGTTAAAAATTTCAGTCCGATTCACGGGAGCTATTATTGGACAAGGGGGTTCATTAGGCCAGAGCACTTCACCATGGGTGCTCCGGTTCTATTGCGAAGAAAGAGGACAAGACCCTTGTGCATTGACTACGGGTAGTTGAGCGGGGGTTGATCGAGAATGGGGTACCCGATTCTGGGGATTGATGATTTATTTGTTCAGTTGAGGAGGCGTGGGTCTACTCTCAGATAGACCCAACCGCCTTGCTTGGTTATATAATTGAGGTTAGGAGACAAATATCCCCGAGGCAGTGTTTGGGAGGCGCGTTATGGGCACTTTGAGTTTGGTGATACCGCTGGGCGGCGGAAATGCACCGGCATTCACTTGAACCTCATCATGGAATTATTTCCAACCTTATTTAGATCAGTTTGTCGTAGTCTTCGTGGATGACATCTTGATCCCACTCGGTCAGTGAGCATGAGGTATCACTTGAGGATTGTTTCTACAGGTTGTTGAGACCATCAAATGCGCTAAGTTCGGTAAGTGTGAGTTTTGAGAAGCTGAGGGTGAGATTTTGGGACACGCGTGGCATCCGGCATCGGGCGTGTCGGTGGACCCGAAGAAGGTTGAGATCGTGAGTTGGGAGAAGCCCAGAATGTCAATCTTCGAATGCGTAGTTTCTTGGGATTAATTTGGGTATTACAAGAGATTCGAGAATGGGCTGAAGTTGTCTATTCGAGACAGGATCGTAGGACTTCACCTCACAGGACGGGGACTCAGTGGTTGTTGACCTGACCATAGAGAGAGATCGGATGCCGAAACACCTTTCGGGATCTGGTGTTGGTAGCAATAGGGAGGATCGTTCTTCCTAGTTCGGGGAAGAGGTAGAGGCTTTGCTTCCTGAGGAGTTTACCCAGGACCGGAGGGGCCGGGATTGGGCATGTGAGGCGAGTTGCCACAGAGCCCCGGGGATCCAGGGACTTTGGGTTGTGTGCGATCCAGGTTCTTGTAAAAAGCGAGGAGGCCTGCGTTCATTCCTCCCACACCACCAGTGCAGATTGAAGATTCGTTCCCCAGTTTCGAGTGCTATACAAGCACTTCGACGAATAGGCGGAGAGGCAGAGTGTGGATCGAAGTCAGGGAGAGATCAGAGTTGCGCAGCGGAAGCGTAGTGGACCTTAGGGTGAGTAAGGCATGTGTGGTTTTTGATGTCAAGCAGTATGGATGAGTTACGGCGACCATCGGGTTGTCGACAGTGGGACTAACAGCGGGTTGTCATGCAGAGCAACGACCTTCGGATTTGGGCAGAGGTTCAGGCCTTTAGAGAGAAGCAGAAATATGTTCTTCCACCAGGATGTAGGGTGAGGGAGTTGACCTGATATAGGTCGGGATTATAAGTGAAGTCTAGAGATTACGCTCATGGTGGACCAGGGTTGGGTGTCACGGTGCTTGTATGGCATTATTCTTTGCGTTCATGTGCCTGGTAACATCGCGTCGAGTCGAGGGTGCTGGGTGCACGGTATGAGATCATTCACCACTCTTGGTGGTGTGGGTTAATTGTCTTTAAAGCTACGTCCGATGAAGACTCATAGTTCGAGTTCAGGAAATGAAGGAGTAATTGGGAGTGTGTTGGGTGAGCCAAAAGGGTGTTAATCCCTAAGGTGAAATCACAGGTTAGGGTGTAGAGACCGGGGAGATATCCCTAAATTTACGTGAAAGTAAGAGGCGCTGGCGAAGTGTAAGCCGAAAAAGTTATGTTAATCAAGATGAAAACACATGGTCGGGTTATCACGTAGACTTAAGAGTTGAAAATTGATAGAGTCGAGGGTGACTCGAGATTTGGGATACCTTTGGAATTGCATTGGGTGGTGTCGTTGAGGCGGCAAGGCTCGATATATGGATGTCATTCATGACATGGACTAGGTTGACGGTGATCCATTTGGATTATGGCGTGTGACCTTAGGAAGGTCGACGTTTACACACACACACAAAGTAAGGGTTGTGTAGAGGTTACACGTTGTGTGGATTATATCACGGTGTTAGAAGGACATGCTGCGAGCATACGTCCACAGGTCGTAAGAGTAGAGGAGCATTTGCCTTAATGGAATTATCTACAACAATAGTTATATCAGGCCAGTATACAAATGGCACCACATGAGGCATTGTATGGGAAGCCATGTAGATTGTCGTTATGGATTTGAATGAAGAGATAGAGAAGAGAGCTCCATCGGGTCCCGATCTTATTAGAGACACCTTCGAAAGACGATGCGACATCGTGCTCACGGCTAGAGCCGGCGAGTATATGGAGTATGCGATGTCGGCCCCTTAGAGTTGGTAGGATCACGTCGCTAGCGAAGGTGATGCACAGAGAGAAGGTTAGGTTATTGACGTGGAAGCTGCTCGCGAGGTTCATTTGGACCTTCGGGATGCAGGGGATGGAGCAGCATAGCGATACCGGTTGGCTTCCCCATCGCCCGACCTGTCAAGTGTGTCCATGAGGTATTTCCGCGTCTCCATGCTCGGGTAGCCTAGAGATCCATTTCGTCGTTGGTTAGGGCCAGTTGAGTTGACAGTGGACCTTTGAGGAGGATCGTGTGCATTTTGGATAGCCATGATCGGGTTTGCGACGCAGAGACCGTGAGAGGCCCAATAAGGGTGCTATGGCAGCACTATGGGTGGAGGAGTCAGCGTGGGGCGCGGGGGACGCGATGCGAGGCCCCCCTTCTTGTTCCCAGGGATGAAGTCGTAGTTTGGTCGTTATCTTGAAATGACGAGTTTAATAAATGGTAGGTCTGTAGTTGCATATGCATGTTAGTGGGTAAGTTAATCCCGAATTTGGACGAGGAATTCCTTTAAGGAAGGGGAGAATGTAGACCAGGAATTCGATTACGGAAAATGGTAAGTGTAATTTCGGTCAAAATCAGAAAATTTATTCTCTGGATCTTGGATGGCGAAGCAGTTCTAATTTGGAATCGTCTCACCAATCTAGCTAACCGCGTCAGGAATTTCGTGAATTCCGAGGCGAGTTAGATTTACCGTTTTTCGAGGCATCGTGGTTGGTCTTAGTAAAGCGATTTTCGATGGGGACGAAAGATCACATATAACTTTGCGATACTTTTCATGTGCCATAAGTGGCATGAGTAGAAAGCGATGAAAATGGGCCATTTGAGATGATGCGGGAATGTCAAAACTAGGAAAGGGGACATAAATGTCATTAATGAAAAGGTTTAATGATAATGTAGGACAAGATAGCCAATATTGGTTGTCTTCCCAAATGAAAGGGGCAACGACCCCGGAAAAGAGGAGTGATCGTTAAGGTGCGAAATGGTGGGTTTTAGTGAGAGAATGTCGCACCTATACAGGATTGTGGGAATCCATTAGTTGGTGGCGGTTGTCGGGACAAGAAGGGAAGCTGCTTTACGCGGAGAGGGGCAGTGGAGTGCGGGATTTAAGAATTTTATTCAGGTGAGGTGAGTTTCTCCTACTTGGGTTTTTCTGCAGCTTTGTTTAAGAGTTATGTTAATGTTTAGTTGAATGAGTAGTGAGGGGCCGTTTGATCAGTTCAATTTGGAATGAGGTCTAATTTTGAAACCCATGTGGGCGGTCCATGACATCCACGAAATGAAACAAATTAGCTAGTTGTGCGATCATGTGTTAATGTATTGCTTTGATGTGAAAAGCAGGAATTGGCGGAAGGTGAGATTAGTTATGAAATTAGGCAAACGATTAATTGATTTTAGAGATAGTAGCAGGGGTTTCACTATTCAGGAATATTCACAAAATAAATTTTACACACATTGAATTAATGTGTTTAATTAGAGGTAATTCAAGTAGAATTGCTCGTGTTTGATCGATAATACGTGAGCTAATTTTGATGTATGGAAACGTGAAATTACATAACGTGTTTTATTGATTTGTGAATATATGCGTGTTTATACTACACGTAGTGATATGGGCGTAATGGAATTGACATCATGCATTTCCATATGCCTTTAGAACATCCTGGGATGATAGGGTGAGTGCATGAGGTGAGTTTAGAGAGAATGGTTTGCATTGAGGTTGTCTAAAACTAAAATGATGGAGGGTAATCCATACTAAAAATATCGATCGTCGGAGGCGGCTTGATTGATATACATGGAGGGTGATCCATAAATAATATCTATCAATCGTCGGAGGCAAGCCCAATTGGCTCCTATACATGTAGGAGGGGTTGTCCTGAAATAAGCATAATAATTCTATAAATACGAGGCTTGGGCGGTGTGAGGGATCGTGAGGACTCGGGGGTGTAAGAGATGAGTCGAGTTAGACATTGAGTAGGATGTTAATTGCTTGAATGTGTTTACTTTGGAGCATTACATATGCACATTTAGGTGGAGTAGCCATGGGGTGATTCAGGTATTGAGCATTAGCTCACCACATCGAGATCTGTTTTATAGGTACGAGGAGCGTGCGAGAAATGACTCTCGTCTAGGGCGAGTTTTAGAAGAGGCTAGAAATGTGGCTTTGATGGTTCATGTATTAAATTGTTTTAATTTTAATATATGTTGTATAAGAAATAAAGCTAAATTGAACATTTCTTGAAACTATTGAATATAGTTGGATATATATATATTGATGAGTAGTGTTGTATTAGACTACAAGCGAATTTGTTTGTACTCATGATATTGATGTTTGGGACGAGTTATATCTGTGTTTTGTATTTGGGTAGAGCTCCGTCTGAGGGACTACGGGTTTTAAATGAAAAATGTGAGTTGCAGAGCATTCCGAAAGTATTCCTGGGTTGACGGTGGTCGGCGGACCCGATTTGGGGGCGTCACGACATGTCTCTCCTGAAGCCGTCTATCGTGCAGACGGTGCCTCAAAAAAGCGTGAAATTTCGTCTCGGGATTTGAGTGGTAACTGGAATTTCATGACGATTCCAATTGTGAAGTCCGTTTCGTCACTCGAGATCTAAGAAAAATTCGAGGTTCTGATGAAATTACCATTTTACCCTTTTAAGAAAGGGTAGAATTTTCGATGTTTTCTAAATCTGATTTTCCCCCAAAACCTCATGTGCTTCTTATTAATAAGGTCTCTACTTGGAGATATTGTCAATCTTGGATTTCTTTTTGACCTTTAGAGTGTGTGACTATATATATTTCCTCAATCATGTCTGACTTATTTAACAATTTTGCATGTTGAGCATATTCACCTAAGCAAATCCCTCTCATATGTTATTCAACAAAAAAGAAGATGTGAATCAAGGTTCTTTGATCTTCATGTAAGTGAAGCGTGTGAGTTGGACTTTATGGCGTTGATGCTTTTTTAGCCGGGATGGGTTGGAGCGAGTTCTGATGTTGGGCGAGAGCTGACTATCGTTGGCTGCGGGCTGACGAGGAACTCCTGCAAACAAGAAAGAAGGAGGAGGGTCGGCGGGAGGCTTGGTGGCCACTCCGTGCTAAGTCGGTTCCTCCTTGAGAGAAAGATGAACCGCCCAGAGGGCGAATGTTTTTGCGCGTACCTTTCCGCAGATGGGTGGCTTGGTAATTTATATCACATGCCTCTCCCGATTGGATGGTGTGAGGATTCTTTCCCATTGGATAGATATTTACGCCTTTATCGATTGGATTAGTAAGGGATAATGAAGGAGAAGTTATCGTGAATTATCCTTCTTCCCTCATTGGTGAGATTCGGTTTGATTTACAGGATAAGCTGTTATAGGGAATTATCTTGTTTCCCTTACTGGTGAGATTTGATTTAATTTAATGGGCATGGGCCCTTCGGATTATCCCTGCTATTGGCCCTTGGGGCGAATGACCTAGGCTTCCGTTTTGGGCCGGTGCCGGGGGCCCAGGCGTCTAACTGGGCCTACCTTTTCCTTGGGCTTGGCGAGTGGGCTTGCGCGCCTATTTTTCAAAACCTGTCCCGGTTGCCCCCGACCCTTGTGTCTGTTGAGTGTGTGTGAGGGTTGTATCGTTCTTGAATCGGACCATGAGCTTCCACGTGTTTGTTTGGGGGCTAGTTTGGTTGGGACTTTGTCGGCCGTCTGTCTTGTGATAATAATGACTTTTCGATTTTGCGCCCATTTGTTGGCGCTCTTTCGAGTTTCTTCCGAGAATATCTTGACGATTCACTTTGGATTCCTAATCTTGACGCCTTTTTGTTTCTCTGCGAGTTTGGGTTTCCCTTTCCTTAACATTTGTTCTGATCATCAGTGCATAGTTCCTTTTGGCGTTTTGTGATACTTTGCCTAAGGTAGCCTTTTCTGTTCTGCTCTTGAGACTAGCGCGTCTTTTTTTTTCTTCTGTGTCTTTTCGAGCGACATAACGGAACGCTAGGGTCAGCTTGATTAGGTCTTGTTCTTATTACTTGTTACTCTCATGGGTCCGAGTCGTTCCTCTTCTTTGCGCGGGGGCGTTTGTCCCTCGCCACAGTTCGAAGGCGGGCCAGTTGCAGGCGCTTGACCCGTTAACGGGAACGTTCTTAAAGGCGCTCTTGGGGACCCCACTTTTCCACTAGACGGTAGGGGAAAATTGAATTAAATACCACTGGGGATGGAATATCTGAAGATCGGTCGTGCGGAATGCTTTGCTTGGGGTGGGACCTAAGAATCGAACCTCGTGTGGAGCAACTTTGTGAGCTTTATAGGCCTTTTGGTGTCAGTCTGGTCTCTCCCGACATTTTGACTTCCCTGCGTGGTCAGGGGTACCTAAGATGGTGTGTTTCTTGAGGTGGCCTTGGTGACGCGACCTCCGTTCCCCTACGCACCCCTTCATAAAAGAGTTTTGCAACATTCAATGTTTGCCCTTCTATTTTACTGATTTAAATTGTTGATATGGCCAAATTGTTGGTTCTTTCCGGGAAAAGGGGCTTTGGTGTTCCAGGTATGGCTCTGTTCACGATTTAGTGTGAGAAGAGGCCTCAGGGCTTTCTTTATCTTTCGACGTCTTGGAGTGCTCCTACGATTATCTCGGACCTTCCATCCTCCCATAGACCTTTGAAGGAACGTTACTTCTTCATTAGTGGCCACATTTGGGAGTACGATCCCCTTGATAAGGATGATATTCTGCGTTCCGGCTGCTTGGACCACTCCTAAGAATCTTCGTGAGCATCGCTTTGGTTTAGTTTAGTCTATCTTTCTTAAGTTATAGGGTATCGCTAATTCTGCATTGGTTGTATGTCTTTCGGTGTTATACATTCTGACCTGCGAAGAGCAAAGAAGTCATAAAGGCCCGAGTTGGCTAAGTGCCTTAGCGCGCCATCTGATCGGTCGGATTCCGAGGATCTTGAGGTTAGAGTCCTCCACACACCCCTTTAGGCCTTCACCTCCCTTCGTTATGAAGCTTTCTCACGATGGGGGTCCCGTTATCAAGCCCATTAAGGGAGAGCTTTTGGCTGAGTGGGGCGTTGTCCCGAGTCCCGGGTGTGAGCGGAAAACTACGGGACTCTGCAGCAGGCGCCTTCACAGGAGTAAGAATAGAAATTGGGGTGTCTTGCTGCATGCCCATCAGAGGCAGGCCTTGCACCCGATGGGGTTCCTAAGCTTGAGATTGCAGGCCTTTTGCTCGGCTCTGTTTGAGCCCAGGCTCTCGGAAGGTGCTGATCCAGTTGGAAGTCATGTCTATTACTTGTTTGGGTCCTCGTGATGATGCGGGCGGCGAGCCTCCTTCCGTCGGCGGAAGTGAGAGGGAGTGCCTGACACGGAGATGTCAGTTCCTTATTCTTGATCTTGGAGCTTACGGCTAGTGCGGTCTCGTCCATCCTCAGAGAATTTGACCTCAAGAGGTCGGGCGCCCTGCCTGTTGAGGAAGCCTTAGCTCTGTCCCTTCAGGGGGTCGCCTCTGTAAGTTCCCATGTCTCGTTGTGTCTGCTTTTATCTTGGGTTGAGGTCTAACGTTGATGACTTTAAGTTGGGTATGTCGACGGATGGCTGCCTCATTTGGAGGTTTTGCGAGAGGACGGATTGAGCAGGGTGCCAAAAGTGCTGAGTCGACAAGAGAAGTGAGGTGTGCTATTGTATCTGGGGGAGGCGAGGCTGTGAAATCGGGTGCGAGTATGATCATGGAGGGAGGCAGCCGTGAAAAGCAGAGTCGGATCACGAGGCATCACTATATTCCCTTCTTGCCTTGGCTTGTGTTTGAGAGGTGGGGAGAGAAAAAGCTTGAGATAGCCTTGAGTGGGTGAGGTTGAGCTTGGGAGTCATGGGCTGGTGCGGGCTGCCGGGATGACTTGTTGGAGACGGGGATGGGCTGCACGGGCTACAGTGAGCCCGGGTGAGTCGGGGATGAGCTGCAATCGTCGGAAGCGTGTTGTTGTGGGCAACTAAGGGAAGAAGCTTGTCAGTGTTCTTCCCAGAGATGACTCTGCGCGTATTAATAAATCAGCGCTACTTAGTGGAGCCATCGTGGGCGTGTTAGAGGAACAGCTTCTGATGACGCTTGTGACAGGGAGGTGCCATGGGTTGCGGGTGACGCCGGAGGCAAAAAAACTTTGGCGGTTGTTCAAAGGGGCCCAGGGGCTATGGCGATTATGAGGGACGAGGCACACTTTCGATGGGCTTTCGCGGGGATGGCTTGCCTTTCAGAAAGGCGCAGGTGCCTATCAGGAGCTTGGATCTTAACCGATATCCCCTGATGAGGAGCGGAAGGGTCCTTTCCATGAGACTTCACAGGCAAACACGCCTGCCCAGGAGGCTCACTCCCCTTTGCCTTCTTCACCTTCGACGTTTGAACTCTTTCTTATAACTTTGCTTGTTTTCTTTAAGAACCCGGGCTCGGGATATATATTCTTGCATCGCTATCAGCCCAGATACCCAATTCTTTACCTGGATTGTTTCCTTGATTAGTGGCTCTTATGGCTGCTGAAGCGGGGTGAGCTCTCAGCCACGAGACATGAGGCTTCGTGGGGCGTTGCTGGCCCGGTGACTCTTGGGTTTGCATTGCCTTAGGCGACGGTTTGACGCTCTTCAGTTCTGAGACTCAGATGGGCGAGCTTCTGTTTGAATTGTCTCTCTCTTGGAGCTCACGGGCCTTGGGTTGACGGTTGAGCTCTTCAGTATTGTGTTCTTGGGGCTGCTGCGGGTTCTTGCACGAGAGCTAAGCGCCCGCAGGCTCACGCTAACTGGTGGCAGTTGAGCTCTTGAAACAAACGTGAGGCTTTATAGGCAAAGCTGCACGGTGACATCTCTTGAGGCTACATGGCTGGAGTTGAGTAGTTGAGCTCTTCGAGGCATAACCCAGAGGCTCTTTGGAGTTTGATACACTTTGAGTTGAACTATCTCTTGAGCTACCTTGGCTGAGAGTTGAACAATTGAGCTCTTGAGGGCCCGAGCTTGAGGCTCATGGGGCGTACACGTCCCGAAGAGCGTCTCTTGGGCTCGCCTTTTGAGATGAGCGGTTGAGCTCTTCAAGGCGCTGACGTGAGCTTTATAGGCCTTTGAGCTGAATTGTCTGTTTATGGCTTGAAGTTGGCAGTTGAGCTCTTGAGCCCAGCCACGAGAAATAGGTTTGTGCTGGCTGAACTCTCTCTTGGGCTGTTGTGCACTGAGAGTTGAGCAGGTTGAGCTCTTCGAGGCGAAGCCACGAGGGCTCTATGGGTTGATGCTGAGCTGGAAGCCCGTGCCCAGGCTACATGGCTGGGTGGCTTGGTTGAGCTCGCTCACCGTGGGCCCCATGAGAGGCTTTATGGGCAGAATTGGCAGAGGCCCAGAGCGTCTCTTGGGCTCTTGGGCTGAGTTGAGCAATTTAGAGCTCTTCCGGTATTGAACTTCTAAAGGATCTGTTATTGTGCTGAGCTGAAGGCGTCTCTTGGGCTACATGGCTGAGGTGGCTTGGGTTGGAGACTCCCAATGATTCGTGGAGGCTTTATGGGGCTTGCTGGTGAGCGGGTCTCTTGGACCTCTTGGGCTGAGTTGGCGGTTGAGCTATTCCCGGTCGAGGCTTCTGGGATCTATGGGCTGGTGCAGGGCCGGGGCGTCTCCTTAGGCTATGGCTTGGTGAGTGGTTGGGCGTCTTGGCGGGCGCGGAGGCTTTGTAGACCGTTGCTGAGATGAACTATCTCTTGGGCTCTACATGGCTGAGGTGACGGTTGAGCTCTTCAGCGTATGGCGAGCTCTGAGTTGGGACCTTATTGAGCTATTGAATGTGGCCGATTTAACTTCCGCTTTTTGGAAAGATGCGGGCGTCTTTAATGTTGGCTTATGGGAGGGTGGGAAGCTTGATGGGTGCCAGGTGCTTTAGCCTTCTTATGGCGCGACCCTTTGCTATGGGCCTGTAATCCTTCCTCCCTTTTGAGTGGCTGGAATCGTGCATAATGGGCGTCGAGGCTTGGTTTGTCTTGGGGGATCCTTTGGGGTCGGGTGGCGTATGGTTTCGGGCATCCTGCCTTTCTCGTAGGGTTATGTTTTCCTAGTTTCCTTGTGGGGTTATGTTATTCCCCTAGCTTAGGTGCTTTGGGAATGTCTGGAAGGCGATTTTTATTTTTGTATCGCTTTCTCTATTTGCTCCTCTTCTTTCTCTTTACTCTTCTCCTTCTCCTTCTTTTTCCAGTCTCTTCCTCTCTTCCCTTCTCCTTCTCCTTCTCTTTTCCATCTCTTTTTCCTTTCCTTTCGCACTCTCTCTTCCTCTCTTTCCCTCCCTCTTCCTCTATCTCTTTTCCATCTCTTTTCCTTTCCTTTCGCACTCTCTCTTCCTCTCTTTCCCTCTCTCTTTCTCTCTCTTGAGGCTCTTTTTTTTTTTTTTGAGGCGCATGCGTATATTTCGAGATATAAGGAATGGCCTCACGATTATACAACCAATTGTACCTTCATTCGAATGAGGAGATTTCTTTTGAATCTGAATTTGCGCATTCTGATGTATGTAACTTTCTTATTGTACATTCCACGGTGGGCGTGCGAAAAACAATGTAACCACAGTTCGTCATGAAGCGATAATACTTTATTTAAGATTACAGTGAGGTCTGCGATAAAGCAGGTCTTTCGACATTCAAGTATGAGGTAGAATTTTTTCCTTCCTTTGTCAGGGTTGCCAATTGCCGGTCGACCTTGAGGGATCGGCGTAGGGGCGAGCCAGGTTAGATATTACCCCAGTTTTCCATGTCTTTGGATTCTTCCTTCTTGTGAGGAAGCTTTTTAAGACTAGGAATTGGCCAACATGATTCTGGGTTTGACTTTTGGTCGTAGTACCTCAGTCTTCTAACTTTGGTGGTCTTAATGCGGCTTTGGGACATCACGCTTTTTCATCTAGGAGGTCCGGGTTTAGGCGGGAGAGCCTCTCTTCGGTATGTTCCACACTCGCCGAGTTCGATCCTTGGGGACAATCCGACCTCGATGGGGGGCTCGCCTGCTGTGCCCAAAGCTAGAGCGAATGGGGTTTCTGAGTGGGCGAGCTTTGGCGTGGTTATGTGTCGCCATAACACCTCGGGAGTATTCTACCCATTGCCTTCTGAGTCCTTTAATTTGAACCTTCAGCGCACTTTGGGGTTGATGGTGACCTCGATTGGATCTGCGGCGAGGACGTAGTAGTTCTTGATCTCGAGCTCGACACCAAAATCCCCCCGAACTTAGGGTTGTCGATTGTTTTAGTTATCTGATCACAGGGCTCTCGGGATCTGAGGAAACACTGTATTATGGGCGCGGGCAGAGTGCGTATCTTAGATACCGTGATAGTGACGGAGGTTCGGCTTGGCCCATTGGTGAAATAATCTGCCCCTTTCACGATGTGAACTTGCCTTTGGCTCTTTCAATGGGCAGAGGTCCCAATGCTCCTTGTCCAACCCTCTGCTTTGGAAGGCGGGGCTTGTGATCAAAGTCAATGGCTCGGATGGGAGGTGAGAGACTTTGGCGTGCTCCTGGCAAATTTTGCATTTCCTGACTAGGTCAGTTGCGTCTCTGAGCATTGTGGGCCAGTAGTATCCCTGCCTTAAAGCTTTCCCTGCTAATGCCCGAGCCCCGATGTAGTGATTTCCATCGCCTTCATGGCACTACGCAGCACGTGTGGCGGCGTCTTCCTATCGATGACCACATACGGTATGGGTGTGAAAAACCCGCTTGTAAAGGCTTCCATATGGATAGTAAACCACAAGCGGAGCCTCGTCCTTAGCTTTGAAGCCTCTTCGGTGCGTTGGGTAGCAATCCTTTTATTAAGTAATAGTCCCAAATGGGTCCATCCGGCTCGACTCGGCGTGGCGGGAAGACGCTACACCATTAAGGTCTATGGAGGCTCTGCGGGTGTTGACGGCGTCGATCTTGAGATCTTCTTGTGAGAGTTGCCCGACTTTGCTGGGGTATATGCGGGTTCTACCACTGCAGGTGTGTGTTTGACCTGAACCGGCACGAACTTTTTCGAGTAAATCCGTGCCTTGGGGTATAGGATCATTATTCGACTTTGGCCTCATAGGCGTCTTCTATTTGTCTCTTACTACTGGCGGGAGTCGTGCACAACGATGACTTAAAGTCATCTCTTTTTAGTCCATTTTACATTTGATTTTCGGTTAAAATTGAATAATTGATATCTGAAATTATGAAGAAACTCCTGTAATTTGTCATTAGCGAGGAAAAGCGAAAGAAGAAAATGCATTAGAAAATGCGAGGAAATAAGTGGAATAAAGATGCAGTCGAATGGCGGAAGCTGACTTGAAAACAATTGGCTGATGATTCATTTATTTGATGCGAGTTTTGAAGGAGTTTACACGATCCGATCATGAAATTACATAACATCGGGAAATTGAAGGAATTCAGATGCTGGTCGCGAAAATGGATAACTTTCTGGTATCGAAGTCAGTGACAAGAGATGCGATATGTATCGGGGATAAGCGATTGAGACTTGTGGAGCCATGAAGTGATGTAGCGACAAGGGATAGATATCCGATAGCGAGCAGTAAAGGAAAGATACATGTGGGGACAAGATTGAAACAGCGGGAATCTGCCAGTTTCCGCGACCTTAGCATTCGAAGTAGCGACGCATGTCGAAGGAAAGTTAAGCTGCGAAAGGCCCAAGGCGATGTAGCGGCGTGGGATCAGTCGCGACATTTGAGCTAACAGTTGAAAGCGGAGAGAACTAAGTTGATGTCGCGACGTGAGATTGATGTCTCGACATCGATGATGTCACGACAAGAAGGCTGAGTCGACATCAAGAACCATGAAGGCTGACCGTAAGTGATGTCAGCGACATGAGATCAAAGTGACACCGGACTGCTCGATTGAAGGTGAAACTTGCCATGAAGTGAGGTGCGACAAAGGTATCGATGTCTCGTGACATGTCGAGGAAGCGATCAATTGAAGGCTGAGATGAAATGGGCGAGGTGGCGACAAGATATTGAATTATGCGACAACATGAAATATGACAGTGAAACTACGGTTTGCTTTAAGATGATGTCGCGTAGTTGATGTCGCGACATGTCAAGAGACATCCGAGTTGAAGCGCAGGACTAGAATGGATGTAGCGACAAGGCTATGATATCAGCGACATCACAAGCGTCAATGGCGAAACATACAGGGCATAAGGTGGTGTCGTGACAGCTTTGAGCGACCAGGTTCATAGGAAAGCGGAACTTGAGGCGATGTGCGACAAAGCGAGATCCTGGCCCGGAGCGTAACTTGGGCGCTACTCTAAATCCACAGCCGGGGTGATGTGTGGGATTAGGGCCCAAGCTTTGGAAAACCCTAAATACGCAGCTATCCAACTCATTTATTAAAGTATTAGCTTGTGACCCACGACGTGAGAGGTACGGATGATGGCCCGAAAGCTCATTTTCTTTCTTTATTTTTCTTTTCTTTTTATTTTGTAATTTTTTTTTTTCATTTTCAAGTCGTTTTTGGAAGCTGATTATACTCTTGTATTTTTTATTTTCGTTGTATTTCACGAATACGGATATTATCGTTTGTGTGAAGCTGAATACGGGTCATTTAATTTTCAAATTACTACGAAATGTTTGAGAGTTAGAGCCGGAATTTAGGTCGATTGTTCTGGTTGATTGCGGTCATTCTTATGATCGGAGGAATCTCTTGTATCGTGTAATTGATGGTAGAATCCGGCTTTCATTAAGTGACGATTATAATTAAATTTATCTTTACATGGTCTTTCGACTTGTTAATTTTCGAGTTAATAAATTTACTTCTGGTTTTGGGTTTATTTCTTGGCTGGGATGAAATATCGATTTATTATACTAGTTAAGATTTCTTAGTCTTTATGATTTCAAGGAGGTCCTGGAGCTTATGAGGAGGGCATTCACAAAGTGCCATACACATTCTTTGAAGGTATATTCTTACTATGGGATCTTTTGAGCTATGTAAGTTCACTTAGATAGATTCTCTTCTCACTTAATCCAAAGGCGAGTTTGAATGAGTTATCTATTAAACAAGCAAGGGAGTTCACACTCCAATTCGGATAGTGAGGCCAATCCAGTGTTAGGCGAGATCTAATCAAGGAAAGGTTGATCTCATTCTCTAATTTGAAGGAGGAACTTAATCGGAAGTTGTATATATCACGTGACCGATAACTTGGGAGCTAAGGTTCCACAGTCCACATAAAATGGGTATGAAGTATTGCAAAATCCGGATTTAAAAATCCCTTTTTAAAAGTAGTTATCTAATTCCATGATGAAATGGTCATAGAATGAATAATGAAAGTAATAGTGTGGAGAGATCCATTTTTCGCCTTGGGCGATTACGTTGAAGCTGAGTTAATCGAGAATTTTATTAGGAGTAACTACGAGGGGGAATTGGTAGTTCATCTTGTTTCTATTGATGTGTCCTACAGGGATATTAGTGTCGAGTTCTTTTACATTAGAAATTCTTTATTCTTTATTCTTTACATTTTACTCAGTGTTGGATTAGTTCAACTAATTTCCTCTTGTTCGTTAATTTTCCGGCACCTTGTCTTTGGATCTACACCTATCATTTATTGGTGAGAATGGTGCTGGAAGTTTAGTGATCGGAGATTAGTTGATTTAAATTCTTACTTGGGAATCTGCGACAGGATCGATATAAGACTAATCGAATTTATTCTTTGATAGACTATGCACACTTTGAGATGGACTGAGGCTCAACTTTAAAAAAATGATTTACTCTAGAGATTAATTTGGTTTATACATGTTTTGGTGTCTCGACAAGTTTTTATGTAAGGCGCATTCTGAGGATTAGATAATATTAGTCCTTGAAATGACAGTATCATAAATTTGTATATGTTTTTTAGTCCGGTCGACAAGTTTTATACAGGCGCCGTTGCGGGATTGGGCAATAGTCTTTGGTAATAGTGTGTAAGTTTACTTATATCATTTGGTCTTAACAAGTTTTTGAAGCCGTTGCGGATCGAAAATTCAAATGGAAATCTGATATATTATTAGGATGAAGAAAGAAATACTAATTTGGACATTTTGAAAAGAACAAAGCAGCGTTTCAGGGTGACTCTAGTAACAGCCGAGCCTTTATGACTTGTCATATTGAAATGTTTGTTGATTAGGCTAATCCTATTGATCTGGTGTACTTTGATTTGAGGAGGGCGAGTTTCGTCTGACCATGACAGGACAAAGTTAGGCGGTGTAGCCTGACCGGGGAATGTCTGTAGGGAGCCTCGGGAGGCATGACACTATGGAAATTTATGAATTCATTCATCCCACAAGAAATATTTAGCAATAGAGCAGACAACAATCAATGCTAATAATTTGAACTTCGAATTCATTGCGATAACCATGAGTCTGACAGTATCGAGTTTTGGTCATCCCGAAGATCGAGCGAGCACACAGGAAGATTCTCGGGATGGCTAATATATTAAGTTGAATGGTGTGGAACGAGGAAGTTATTCGTGCAGTTATTCCATTCTTTTTACGAGGAATATGGCTGCAACATATGGTTTAACTCTCTACCATGTGAATACATTAACATGGAAAATTATGAGAGCTTATTTGACAAATTCTTTACCCCGTCACTTCCCTCACGAGCGAGAGGAAATTACTAATTCAGAACATGGGAAAGTAGGGAACATGTATCTGCGTAGGAAAGATCCTTCTTTGATACAGCATTAGCTCATTTGAAATTTCAGGGAAGAAATGGCGGGAGCTGAAGAGAGCAAAGGAATGTGATGGACAAATTGTCAATGATAGAGGCCAAACTGGATCGTGTTGTGTGAATGAGGAAGTCTGACTAAAAGCTAAAAGCGAAGCGGGGTTGTGGAAGAATGAAGATTGCCTGAAAGAAGAATCTCTAAAATCACATTCAGGACAGCTGATATAACATGACTGGAATAAAAAGGGGAGTCTCTCTCATTCCTTTCTCTATCTTTTATTGCATTTTGAAGGTTAAATAGTGTTAGAGTTTGTATTTAGTAGCATGATTGCAAGTTTGGAAATTTATTTTTATCTTGCATGAAATGTAACTTAATGAATATGAAATAATAGAAATTGTCAATTTCTGCTTGATAAAATAAATTGAGTTATGGTTGTTTTGAGTGACATTGAACAACTGTGATATTACTAAATTGGATTGATGTTTCTGTTGCTGAGGACATAACACAGTTGAAGTTGACGGATGTGAGAGGGCTGAAGAATAATAGAGTGGAAAAGAAAGCCAAATTAGTGAAATTTAATTAAATATAGAAATAAAGAACATTCTCTGTCATAACCTAGAAGCTCGATAACGTAACTTCATTAATTAATGTCTAGACTTTTACCCAATGAGTAATGAAGTAACGGAAGATATCAACATTAACCTCGGTGTCTAATTTCACTCGAATCCAAGCGAAGCGAAATTCACTAAGCGTGCAAGAATATAAATAGCAATAAATCTGACAGAAATCCATATTTTGATCTAATGCGATGCATTGAATATCCTCATTTCAGGAGCATAATCAAGAATAAATTTAAGGCATTGAAACGTTCAAAATTCTCCGAAAAGCGAAATAAAATTGAAAATACAAAGCGGGACATACGTGTTGAATCTCATTTAATCTTCCCATAGAAATTGAAAGAAATCATAATTGACCTTGTTCTTTCCAAGAGACACACCTCACTATAAAGGGATGGAAGGACAGTAATTGGCTCTTGAAAAAGGAGAATGAAGGGAAGGGAAAATGAGAGTGAAGAAAAGAAGCGTCAGGGTGCAAACCTTTGTTTTATGGAATGAGTGAGTCGAAAACAAATCAATTCCACTAAGTGTTCCATAAAGCGTTGTTTCCTGAGAAAAATTTGTGGATGGGAAGGGTATGGTTAGTTAGAATCCATCAACCAAAAGAAGCTCAAAGAAAAAGGTAGGCCTTTATTTGATTTGTTGAACGACCTTGTTAATGGCAAATCGCTCATTCAGGAGCTCAAGTGCGGAGAATAGACAAATTTTGAAGCGGGGATGCAACGTGCAGAGAAAGAGAAAGGATTTGAAGCGAAATAGAGTTTTCTTGAAATTAGTAAAAAATGTTTTGTAAAAATGAGCAGTTGGTGTAATATCGAAATCTTTTGATATTTGAATAAAATCTGTTGATTTACAAATTGGTTCGATCATGATGTGTGGTGTGTTTACGTACTAGTTTATTTTTATGTTAGAATCAAAATAACATTTACATTACGTTCAATTTATACGAAAAGAATGGAGAACATGAATAACGAAATTAGGGCTTCACAAAAGTATGTACTGTTTTGTTCAAGTTCAGTTGGGGTTGAAAAGCGAGAAGTGGTTAATTACGGTAACAAAAAGTACTTGGATAAACTTCTTAATGTAATTAGACGCGATTGAATAAACACAAGTCTTGAAGAGGAAATAATACATCTCGGTCGCGACACCTTTGACTTTGGTGAAATTAGGAAAATTTTCTGGGAATTCAGGATTTGTAATCCACAGTCCTAGAATTTGTTAGATTATTGATTGAAGCGAAATCTGAGTGATTGGTGACAAGAGATGATCTGAGCCATTCTTGGATAGTTTGAGCCATTCTACAGTCATCCACATTCATATCTTTGAGGCATATGTTAGTTCAGTGAGCCAACAGGCTTTATTTTTCAAAAAATAGACCGATGGAAACCCCTGACTCATCTAAGACATCAATCCTTGATGTAAGAACCTACGATTACCCGAGGAGATTCACAAGAGGAAGAAAGAAATGAAGTTTGGGGGTATGTATTTTGGGGAACTCAAAGGAGGAGTGAGAAGAGGAAAGGAGCGAAAGGAGCAGAGAGAGTATCTCGTGTGAAGACTTCTAGGGACAAGTTTTATCTTGTGGCCTAGCTCTTGAACAATTAAGTTCTTAGGGTGTTTTGACACAGTACCCTAATGCATCTGGTATGGGAGTTACTAACCTTGGTTAAGCTAGAGTGTTAGAAGCCTAAAGTTAAAACATTTGCACTATCCATGTTTGAAATTTGTGAAATGGGGGAAATTCCTCAGTGAAATTATAAGAGTAAAATTGGGAGCATACAGCTTTGAAAAGAAGAAATTCAAGGTAGAAGCCCAAACATAAAGTTTGGAGGAGTTTTTAGGAAGAGAAATGAAATTAGGAGAAAGAAAATTTGGGTAATCTCAACCTAAAAATTCCAATTCATCCTACCCACTTTACCAAGCCTAACATTTACGAGCCAAAAAGGGACCTTACAGATTGATTTTGAAGGTTGGAATCACACCTAAATTGGTGGAATCAATATGAAAAACAAGCATATAGGACTTGAATAAGCAGTTTAAGAAAAACTCCCAGAAGATTTACTAAAACCAAGAAAAGTTGAAGGATGGCGACCACACACACACACGAATTAAAGACTTGATAAATAAGCGTAGTAAATACATTGGATTTATCAAGAAATTTTGTAATAAAGTATACCATGCTTAATTCTTTCATAAAAGCTGAAGCTTGAATTACGGTGATATTTTTTTTTTGGTTCTAGATTAGAAAGGTGGAAGGCAAAGGGATGAAAAACAAAACAGAAAAATGTCCTTTACTTGTTTAGGGGACAAACAATTCTTTCTTTTCTTTTTGCTTGAGGACAAGCAAAACTTTAAGTTTAGAGTTTGATGAAAGGCTTAAAGTCATCTCTTTTAGTCCATTTTACAATTTGATTTCAGTTAAAATTGAATATAATTGATATCTGATTTATGAAGAAAACTCACCATTTGTCATTAGCAGGAAGAAGCCCAAAGAAAGAAGAAAATCACGGTAGAAAATCTGCGAAATCAGTGGAATAAAGTGCGGTCGAATGGCGAGAGGCGAAGCGAAAACAATTGGCTGATTCATTTGATGCGGTTTGGGGTTTACGATCCGGTCATGAGGTGTTCATGACATCAGAGTGAGAGAATTCGGACGAGGTAGTGGTGGATAACAAGCCTCGAAGTCGCGACAAGATGCCGATGTCATGACATCGGGAGACAAGCGGTTGAGACTTGTGGGCCATGAAGTGATGTCGCGACAACAAGGGATGATGTCCACGACAGGCAATCAAAGGAAAGATACATGGGGACAGATTGAAGCAAGCAGGAATCATATGATTTCACGACAACATTTCGAAATTGCGATATCGAAGGAAAGTTGAAAAGCGCAAAGACTTAAGGCGATATGCGGCGTGGGATCGAGGTCGCGACATCGAGGGCTTCTTCGATTAAGCGGAGAACTAAGTTGATGTAGCGACATTAGAAGTTGATGTCGACATCGATGATGTCGCGACGAAATGGGAAGTCACGACATCAGAACCATCGAGAAAGCGCGACCACTTAGAAACGATGTGGCGACATGGTCGAGTCGCGCGACACGGACACCTCGATTAGAAGGTGAAGCTTCATGAAGTGAAGGTGGCGACCAAGGTATCGATAGCCATTGCCTTCGAAGCGTCAATTGAAGGTACGCGGATGAAATGGCCCGAGGTGGCGACAAGATGACGAAATTACCAGCGCAGCAGCGAAAGCGGCGTTGGAAACTGCGGTTCTTTAAGATATTCCTTCAGCGACAAGAGATTGATATAGCGACATCAGAAGACCAGTTGAAGAGCACGCAAGGACTAGAATGGATAATAGCGTAAGCGCTGATATACGCGGCATCTCAAGCGATCAATGAAACATGCAAGAGCATAAGATTGGGTAGCCGTGACAACTGCGAGCGACGATTCATAGGAAGCGAGAACTTAGGCGATATCGCGACGAGCGAGATCTAGCGGGCGATGGCAGGCTGGCTACTCTAAAATCCACGACGGGTGATGGGGTTAGGGCCCAGCGGAAAACTCTATAAAAATCTGTAGGCTATCGACTCATTAAAGTAGCTTGGCGTATAGGGCGGAGTGCGGATAACATTTGAAAGCTCATTTTCTTTCTTTATTTTTTTTTCTTTTCTTTTATTTTTCTTAATTTTTCATTTCCGTCGTTTTAGAGCAGATTATGCTCTCGTATTTTTATTTTTTTCGTTGTATTTCCTGAATCTGGATGTTATCGTTTGAGCTGAAGCTGAATGCAGAATTCATTTAATTTTCAAATTACTACCTGAAATGTTTGAAGTTCGGACAAATTTCAGGTCGATTGTTCGGTTCAATTGCGATCATTCTTATATGATCGGAGAATGCGTATCATGTAGTCGATGGTATTGAGAATCCGGCTTTCATTAAGTGAGCGTTATAGTGAAATTTATCTTTTACGTAGTCTTTTTCAGCGGCTTATTAATTTGAGTTAATAAATTTACTTACGGTTTTGGGTTTATTTTCTTGGGGATGCGAATATGTTTCTTATACCTTGGGATTAAGATTTGCGTCATTGCTCGATTTCAAGGAGGTCCTCTACGAGTGACGAGGAAGACATTCACGAGGTAATGTACATTTCTTTGAAAGGTATATTAACTTGCTATTGAGATCTTTGAGCTTTGTAAGTTCCACTTAGATAAATCCTCTTCTCACTTGAAATCAAAGAGCAGGTTGAATAGGTTATCTATTTAAGCAAGCAAAGAGTTCCACCTCAATTCGGATAGTGAGGTCAATCCCGTGTTATTGAGATCTAATCAAGGAAAGGTTGATCTATTCAATTTCGAGGAGGAACAATCTGGAAGTTGTATATCCTTACTTGACACATTCTTGGGAGCTAAGGTTTCACAGTCCATAAAATGGTATGAAGTATTGCAAAGAAAATACCCACGATTAAGGAAGTCCTTTTTAAGTAGTTATCTAATTCCTGTATTGTTCGAGAATCGGTCATAAAATAGATAATGAAATGTGGAGTGTAGAGATCCAGTGCTCTGGCATGTAGACGAATTTTGAAAGCGGATTAATGTGAGAAATTTTATTAGGGTAACTCGGGAATTACAGTGCAGTTTCATATCCTTTGTTTCTATGATGTGTCCTACGAGGATAACTATTCGATTATTAGGTTCTTTTATTAAATTCTTTATTCTTTATTCTTCATTTTTCATTATGTTGGATGAATTCGACTAATTTCCTCTTGTTAGTTTAATTTTCCAGTACCTTCAATGTGGACCTACACTATCATTTGTGGTCGAATAGTATGGAAGTTGAGTAGTCAGGTGGTTGATTTAAATTCTCTTGAGTTTATTTGGGATCGATATGCAGGACTTAAATCCATTTGTACTTCTGACTGTGCATACCGGAATGTCAGAGACTAAAACCAAACTTTAAAAAAAATGATTTACTCTAAAGAGATTAGTGGTTTTATACATGTTTTGGTGATTACTCAACAAGTTTTATGGGCGCAATGCAGTTCTTGCAGTGATTAGATAATAGTCCTTGGTAATAGTGTCATAAATTTGTATATGTGTTTTGGTCCGGTCAACACACACCTCAAGCTGGTCAACTTCCATTGAGTGGGCGAGGTTAAGTCCCGCTATGACGGCCTCATACTCGGCCTCGTTGTTAGTGGCTTGGAATCCAAATCTGAGCACATACTCGATATCTATCCCATGCAGGAGGTTAAGTTAATACCCTTTCGCTCATGAGGCGTTGGCGACCGTTCTGGATAGCTTCCGAATGGGGAGGTTGGGCGTGCGTGAGTATTCTCGCTGAGGCTTTCATAGGGTGAATTCATGTGAATGCTATATTTGCCCTTTTATTCGGAGTTTTGGCTTATATATGATGTCGAACTCACTCAACTCTATAACCTATTTCATCAACCTTCCCAAAGTCTAAGTGCATGTAGCACATAGCCCGTTGGATGTGCATTAAGACTTGATGGTGTGGGCTTGAAAATAGGCGAGCTTCGGGCCTCTGATTACTAATGCAGAATTAGTTTTCCATCTTTAGGTATCTCTCTTCTGCTCCTCTCGGGCTCATTTTATGATAGTAGATGGATCTTTGTGCTCGGTCTTTGTCTGATGGGGCCAGTATTTGGTCAATTTTGAAACTTCAGTCTGAGTAAGGAGTTCTCCTTCTGAGGGGCTTACTAGAATGGGGGGAGAGCTCAGATAAGTCTTCAATGTTGAGAACGCTTCTTCGCAATGTGTATCCCATGAAAAAGATTTCTTTAGAACCTGGAAGAAGGGCTGACATTTATCGCTGGCCTTGGAAACAAACCGGCTTAATGCGACTATTCTTTCGGTTAGACGTTGGACCTCCTTTATGTTTGATGGTGGTGGCATGTCGAGCACAACCTTTATCTTATCTGGATTTGCCTCAATCCCTCGGTTGTTGACTATAAAACCTAAGAATTTTCCGGCTGAGACTCTGAAGGCCCATTTGGTTGGATTCAACTTCATGTTGTATTCTCTCAGGATCTGGAACGCCTCGAACAGATGAGCTATGTGAATCGGGCGTGGTTGACTTCTGACATGTCAATACATGTACATCTCCACATGGATGCTCCTATTTATACGGAACATCTTGTTCTACTAACCTGCTACATAGCTCCTGCGTTCTTGAGTCCGAAAGGCATCACTCGATAGCAATAGGTCCCTTGCCGTGACGAATGAGGTCTTTTCTGGTGCGTCGGGGATCCGTGCGGTTGGTTGTAAGCGGAGCGTCCATGAAATTGAGGAGTTCATGGCCAGAAACATGGCATCTGCAATGAGATGTGATCAGTAGCGGAGGAAGAATTGTCTTTTGGGCATGCTCGGTTGACGTCAGTGAAGTCGATGCAAAGTCGCCACTTGCCGCTTGCTTTTTTGACGAGCACGACGTTGGCCAACCATTCTGGGTACTCCACCTCTCTGATTGACCCTGCCTGGAGGAGCTTGGCGACCTCCTCGTTGATTACCTTTGCCTTTCCAGAGCAAAGCTCCTTCTTTGCTTGGTAGTTTTGAAAGATGGATTGACGTTTGGTGCAATGAGGTAATGATGGAGAGGATCAATCCTCAGTGTTTACTGCTTCATGCGAAGATGTCAGCATTACATTTCGGGGAAATGGGTGAGGCTTACGGGTCTTCGCCAAGCTTGGAACCGATGTAGGCGAGGTGTTTGGGGTTGTCGTCCAACGGTACGGCTCCAGCTGTTCCGAGGGCTTAGGTCGGGTGTTTACCACGTCACCCATGTCGAGCTCGTCCAAGTTTATGTTGTCAATCGCTTTTTGCTTTACGGACGCCGAGTAACATTCCATAGCCACGTGCTGGTCCCCTCGAACCATTCCTACTCCGCTTGTGGTAGGGAACTTGAACATCATATGGTAAGCGGAGGGAATGGCCTTTATAGCGTTGAGAGAGGGTCTACCTAATAACAAGTTATGGCGGATGGAAGTGCCCTCTGAGAAACGCCTCCTTCTTGGTTATTAGCGACGGGGTCTCGAAGTGAGCAGGCGTAGTGACCCCGAAGGTAGCACTTTCTCACAGGGACCTCGTAGTGGGTCTTTGTTGGCTCCATTCTCCCATCTAGATGCCTATCTTATCGAAAGGCCGACGCGAAGATGATGTCGGTTGAACTCCCATTGTCGACCAAGACTCGATGGATCGTTTTGTTGGCCACGTCGCCACTTATCACGAAGGATCGTCATGGGATCTTGGCATCCCTCCGGTCTGAATCGAGACGTTATGATTTGTGTCGGTCGAGCGTTTGGACACTACTTATTAGCCATCACATATAGACGATCTTTGTGCGAATGAGCCTTCCTCGTGAAATTTGGACTCCACCACCTCACGAAAGAAAATCTCGAGATCACATGGATTTCCCACAAAGTATTGGTGTTGAGTTGTTATCTGCCGAGGGGGTGGTGGTTTCTTCGGGCGATCTTAGCCTTCAAATGCTCTGAGCGATTGGAGATATCGCGTCGAGATCAAATATTCTATTTCCTTCTTTGAGTGTATGCAATGTCGTCAGTCCGATGCTCGTGGTCCTTTATGGAACTCCTGATACTTGAGTGTTATCTCTTTTGGTGGGGTTTGACCTCATACAGGATAATCATCTCATAAAGTGACCGTGTTGTACCTGCCCCTTGAAGACACTGCGACAACTGCGCGATCGCGGGGAGTAAGCCGTGAGGTGAATCTTTTGTGTCTCGGTTCGTCTTGAGGTGGACTTAGGCGATCTGGGGTTTCCGTCTTTTTGGGCCTGCTCTGCATCTTTCTTCGGGGGGGACCTCTCCGGTCTCTCTGTCTCTTAGGACTCAGTCACAATAGCTTGTGGAGTTAAGCTTTTCTCTTTATGGGTTGAAGAGCTTCCTTTCTTGGATATGAGGGCTTTTTACCCGTTAATGTACTTCTCCGCTTTAGCGAGCACCTCGGCCATGCTTGCTTGAGGATTCTTTGAGATGGAAAACATCAAATCTTTTGACTACACTCCTAACCCAGCGATGAATGCGGTGATAGCAAACTTCTCGTCGGGTATATCTACCTTCAGAGATTCGGCATTGAACCTCTGGACATAGGGCCTCAGGCTTTCTTGCGAGCTTTGCTTTATGGTTAGTAGGTGATAACTCGGCTTTCTGTATGTCCTGGCTCTAATGAAGTGGGAGACGAGCCTTGATGGGGCTCTGCGGATAGAGATCGACGACGGTGGAAATGCATTAAGCGAGCCCGGTGACTGGGCCTTTACAGGCGTGATAGTGAAAACTCTGCACCGTATAGGGTCCTGATACCCATGTAGTTCTATTTGATTTTTATACGTGTTGAGATGATCGACGGGATCTTTGGCTCCTTGAGCGATTCTATTTGCGGCGTCTGAACCCCATTTGGAAAGGGGGAAGTGGAACGCCGGTGTGAGCGGGGACTCGGTTTGTTGTACCAAGGTGTCCATAGAGTCGAGGATCTCGTCCGCTACTGACCTCCTTCATGCGGTGAGTTCTGTTGGAGACCGCTTGAACCTCTGCTCCCATGTGGCTCCTTATTCCTTGCCCGAGGGGTTTAGTTCATCGTTTGACGTGCCCCCAGTGTTAGCCCAGTTGCCCTCCTCCGGGGGTTAGGTGTGGTCGAATTGCCCTGGCGAAACTAGATCACCTTAGTTTCTTCACTTAGAAGTCTTTGAGGTGTGATTGCCCATGTAGAGGTGATGTTATGGCTTCTGAGTTGTCGGCGCCTCTCGCGGCTTATTTACATCACATCCTAGTGAGTTGCTCTAACTCTCCTACTAGGCGTTGGTTGGTGAGGCGGAGTGCCTCCACCTCATCCATGTTGGCTTTATCGTTTCTTGGCGGGTCGGTGTCGTGCTGTTTCAGTCTGCATCCTTGGTGGATTAGTGTTGCTCTTGCACTCGTGTTAGGGTTGATACCATCGATTCTTGAGAGATCCAACTTTATTTTGTAAAGGCTATGCGTTCCCATGGTCGGCGCCAAGTAGTGATGCTGCTTGGGCGGGATTTGGAGCGGGTTGTAATCGTTGGGGCGAGCTGGAGCGTCGTTGGGCTGGTCAGCGGCTGCGGACGACGGACTCCTCTGCGAACAGAAAGAAGAGAGATGAAGTGAGGGTTTCGCGTGACGACCGTGCTGAAGTCGATTCATACTGAGAAAAGATAGACCACTTAGGGTGAATGTTTTTCGCGTGCACTTTCGATGGGTGGGCAGTATTTATAGCACATGTCTCTCCCAATTGGATGGTGGCGAGGATTCTTTCCCATTGGATATGATATTTTCTGCCTTTATTGTGATTGAATTAATAAGGGATAATGAAGGAGAAGTTATCGTGAATTATCCTTTTTCCTTCATTGGTGAGATTCGGTTTTATTTACAGGATAAGCTATTATAGAGAATTATCTTGTTTCCCTTATTGGTGAGATTTGATTTAATTCAATGGGCATGGGCCCTTCGGATTATCCACGCCCATTGGCCCGCTGGGGCGAATGACACAGGCCTTCCGTTTGGGCAGTCTTGCAGGGACTGGCGTCTAAGCGGAGCTACCTTTTCCTTGGGCTTGGCGAGTGGGCTTGCGTGCCTATTTTTCAAACCCTATCATAAACTATCATGCAGTCCCATTATGTAGATAGAGCCTCCAGAAAAAATTGAAGTTTCTATACACTGGAAATAAGGAACAAGGTTTGAGTATAATGAGAACTGATGAAAAAGATCCTTTTATCTTAGTATATTAGGAAAATCTATATGTGAACAGAGACCAAAAGATGCATTCATGCACTAAATACTTGGAAATAAAAACCCACACGTGTCTAAAGTAAAATGGTAAAAGAAAGATTGTCTTAGCTCACTGGTGCTATTCTTTTTTGGTTAATGAAAGCAGTGCATCCTCAAAGTAAGGTGGGTCTTGAGGCATTGAGTTTGAACCATGTTCACCTCCCTCTTGTGGTGTGAGTCCCAGAATTATGTGGCATTTCCAACTAGTCGTATAGCTTGAGACATAAGTTTAAATGCCTCTAAAAATATAGATGGATGTTTCACATGAATCTGGACTGGTAGACAGGCATGACTTAAGTCAATATACTTCATCCCAGTTTCTGTCTCTTCGTTGATTCCTTGTGATTTTGTTACTGATGTTAATGCAGGATACAGTAGTGCGTGGTCTGCTGCAAGGTATTGGTCGCCATAACTTCGTCCCGACATCTGCCCTTGCAGATGAGGTTTTATCATCTGTATTGGAACTGTTTTCACCAGGCGAGGTATGCTGGTCAGTTTCCTCCTTTTGTCTGTTCAGCAATTTTGTTCTTAAAATGGCTGGCAATCATGTTACAAAAGCTTAGGAGTTATTTACCAGGGAATACCGTTGCCATGCCCATGACTATTCATTTCTTCCATTACATACCATTGTCCAATTTTGAGAAATTAAATGTCATACTGACATGTTATACATGCATCGGGAGATGGTTCATGTCATGGGGGCTGCTTAGCTTTGGCTGAACTGGCACGTTGAGGATTGCTCTTACCAATCAGCTTTCACAGAGTTGTACTGGTTGTTGTGAAGGTTGTGTGATCAATAATGCATAATGTTATGGAATGACGATTCCTTAAGATAATTAGTCTCATCTGAAGTTCTTATCTAATCGTTAGAATCTGTATATGTTGTATTTATTAAGTTAATTGTGCTTCTTTGACTTATCTGCCTTGCATTTTTTTACTAAAATTCTGCTTGCAATTTTTCCATTTCTGTTCTCCTTATCTATCCCCGCTAGTTCATGTATGAGGCCTATGCCCTTTTCCAATTTTTTTTTTTAACTTGAGTTCGGTCTCTGCTATATGTGCAACTTAACTTGGCTTTTGGTTTGACTCAAATTTAGTCCGTTCGGTTTCTGGACTTAAAGTAGATTCATTTAGCTGTCCACATGGTTGATTTCTCTCAATTATAAAAGTTTCAAGAGAAACATTCAGCTAGGAGGTTATTTTGCAATTGTTGTCCCTAATGTAGTGCTATTGCTCTCCTATAATTTTGGAATGCACTGCCAAGAGTCATACTGCAAAACACAGGCATTTGGTTCTAATCTTTATTATTATTGGCATAACAGTGCCTTTAGTTTTTCAGATCTAATCCACGAAAGGATCAAAATTGTCATTGGTTCCATTTTTCAAACCTCAAGATTCAATAAGATAATCTTTTTGGTTTTCCTTATGGTTTTTCCAAGCCAATTGGTTTTGGATTACCTATAGAGGCCAAATTCTGGACTCTTAGAAATTCTGACAAAGCTTCATCATCAGGGCTAGGGAATGGGATCTATTACTTGTGACCTCTTGGGTATGCATGGAGAGAAGTTGTTGAGGTACGATGAATGGATGCAGGGGATTTTTGGACTTTTTACTTTTTTAAGGATATGATCCCCTTCATTTGGAAGCCAAGATTGGTCAGTCAAAAGGGTGGTAGCTTGACCTAGAAGTGTACCTCCTTGAGTTTGTTAGGGCTTCATTTCCACTGGGTTTTTGGGGTTGGCTTTCATGTCGTGTGGTTTTGTGGTTAGTTATTACTTTGACATGGGGCTTTCTTTGTTTATTTCACTCCATCCTGACAGAGCTTTAATCCTTCTCTATATGATATATTTCCACCATAGCAATCTGATCTCAAATAACTCTTCTTAACAGGCACTACATTATGATATTCGAAGAGGTCCACATAGTGTTGGATCTCATGTTCGTGATGCTGCTGCCTATGTTTGTTGGGCATTTGGCCGTGCATATTATCACATAGACATGAATGAAATACTAGGACAGCTTGCTCCACATCTTTTAACAGTGGCCTGCTATGACCGTGAGGTGCATTAAATTAGGTTTGTTATGTTCCGTACAGCTCCTCTTTGGGATATTGTCATTATCATGTTGTACCTCCATGTGAAGCTTTTGACATATAATTCTCAGGTTAACTGTAGAAGAGCAGCTGCAGCTGCCTTCCAAGAGAATGTTGGAAGACAAGGGAACTATCCACATGGAATTGACATAGTGAATGCTGCTGACTATTTTTCACTTGCTTCACGATTGAACTCTTACCTACATTTTGCTGCTTAGGCATTGCTCAGTATGAAGGATACCTGTACATCCATTTGTGGAGAATTTTTGATGTATAATAAGATCTGCCACTGGGTATGCTCCAATGCTAAAATTGTTTTTCTTCTTCCAAGCTTCATTCTCTGAAAATGGACATTCATGTTTAGTTGATCAACCTGTGATTCCCGGTGCACTCTTTATCACTCCATCTGCTTTGTTAGGCAGAAGTTTGACTTCACTCCATCTTGATGTCTTTCCCCCTTCTCGTGATAAGAGAAAAAATTGGCTTCTTTCTGGAATGAAATTTTTTTTGCCCAACAATGCTGATTATAAAATGCCACATCTCACATCTATTGCCTTTAGTGCCAGCCCATTCTCATTTGTGTTATAATAATATTAATATTAATATACTTTTTTTTTTTTTCCAGATGTTTTCAGATCTGCACTTATGACCTAAGCACACAATATGATTGGTTTTATGAGCAAGTTGTTTAGAAGTTGTAAAATATTTGTTCAAGCAATTGTGTAAGGAACACTGTAAAACCGGATTTCTTTTTCCACCCATCCTATTCCTATTTTGAGTCCTCATCGTAACTTTATTTTTTGTTGCTCATGTGGTTTGCTAATGTACATTATGTATTTGCAGGGCATAATAGCCCATTGTGAGTTCCACATCCTACAAGTTAGCCTTGGCGGAAAGGTAGGTTGTTCAACTGGGTATTAGAGCCTTGTTTGGTGTGGGATCATGTGTTAGAACCACTCACTGTTTGTTTATTTCCCAGTTTATTAAACCCACATGTAAACCCCACCAAAAAGAAGCTACAGGTAGGGACGGTGTTAGAGGGTATAATAGAAATTGTTAACGCAAATTTTATAGACTTAACTTATAGGAAAATTGGTTGTTTGAAAGAATGTTCCTTCAACAGGTGCATGTAATGTACCAGATTGGACACTTACTCAAAACAAAGTTGTTGGTAAATTTTGTTCAAACAAAAAATGCTATGGCTACCCAAAATCACGAGAGTCCGTTGATCATCAATCGACTTGTGGAATCTTTATTGGATATCGTATAGCTCGATATCACACCGTTGTGTCCCATTTACCGGGACCCATTTATTCATATTTAAGTTAAAAATATGAGAATAATACACTTAAATACAGTCCGTAAAAGTCCGATCATGACCTTTTTATCATTATTACAAACCCGATTATATTGGCAATAGTACAAAAAATTTAATTACAATTCTTTTATACAAAATTACGTGCTAGAACAAGTTGTTCCAAGCACTTTTTACAAAAGGATTTATCAAGGCCACATGTCGACCTTCTTCGTACATGCGGTCTGGGATGAGAATGTTGCACGCACATGACCTGTGCACGAAGGGGGTCGCGACAGGGATGGCTTGTGCCTAGTAAGGAAAGCTTGCAAGGATTACTCCTCGCTGAGATGCGCATGCGTGTTCGCTCCAACATTTCTCATTCACATTTCAATAAGAACATGACAATTCTATATAGAATCCTACATGTCATGCTATGAAATGAGATGCGACTTATCATGTACCATGCGCCCGAGTCCTCAACGACTCCCTTACACAACACCTAAGCCTATGTGTGATAAACATTCATTCCGGATGACATCCAATGATCATTTTCAAAACAAAATTTATTTGTTGATAAACTGAAAGCTTTTTGGATGATATCCACCGATGATAATTTTATATTACAAATCATGTCTCTTTTGTGGTGGCGGATTTTGAGGTCTACTCACGGCGGAGCTCTTGCAAATCTAGAACACTTTTATGGCCATTCATCGCTGAGGACTATGTCTGACCATAATTGGCGAGATTTTTCCTTGAGGGGATCCTATCGCTAACTGGCGTCTGAGTACATATTTTTTTCTTTACCATTTTAGTAATTGTGTGCGACTACGTTTGGACGTTGTCCCATTTACCTAGCCCACCCAATCAAACACCAAACGCAGTGTCGATTTACCAACCATGCACTCACACTCATGAAATGCGATGTTTCCCATGCATATGCAATGTGATGCACCATGGCATGTCTGTACCATATCACATATATGATGAATGCTATATGGACAACTCTACTAATGCATATCATCAATGCATCATGAGCAATTATATCAATAAGCATATAATGTCCATACAATACTTCATTCATGTCAATATATCATGCACTCATATATCAACATCAACATACAACGTGTCATTCCATATTACGCAACACCACCCTCACAACCAAGTCATAATAGACCATAGAATTGTTTCGAACTCAGTTAAAAAACTAGTCCCCTAACAGTCCCAAAAATTGGACACAAACCATTAAATCGCCTAAGTTGTAGTAGTCTTGAAAGACCATAACTTGGCGTACATGTCAATTTGAATTGATTCAAGCCTATCAAGTTTATAGATAAGCTATAATTTCCATGAGAACACTATCCAAATTCCCTCTTTCCCAACCGAAATCAATCCCAAAACTAGGCGTGTATGGGGTCAAACGGGCAGCTTTGTGGCAGTCGATAAGGACCATAACTCGAATTATAGAGGTCAAATTTGGGTGATTCAAAAGCCTAACATTAATTTCACTGATGCAGCTACAATTTCCATGAAGGAAACTAGTCCAATTTCCCCATTTTTCCCTATTGAAAATCAGTCCCAAAATCTGGACAGTATGTGGGGTCATTTTCACATTACATGTCAATACAATAGAACACTTGGTGTAATAATCAAATTTTCAGTAAAGATGTGAGCACCAAATGCCATCGACCAGCATATGGTCAAATTCTAGACTCAAAGAGCTTTTCATTAAGTCCAAGAACGTGCGAATAAGAGTTCAAACGAGAAAATATGGTCGTTTAAAGTTGGAGGCTTAAACGAGTGCAGGGGCTACGTAATTGCGCTAAAACCCACACAATTTCACACTTGAGGCTACGGTTTTGAAGCTTAGCCACACAATAGCATGCCCGAGAACATTATAAGTAGCTATTGTACACCAAATTTGACTGGCTCTTTCCTTAGCTTACATTCTATACTAACACATCCCGAGTAAAACCACAAAACCGGCCACCAAAACCGTTCGAATTAAAGCCACAAAACATGTCATAACATGGCACAGAAACCTTCCCAAACTCAGACCAAAATCAGCTTCAAAACAATCCAAATTCAGCCCAAATGTAGGAGTTAAATCAAAATAGGAAAAATCCCTACCTCTTGGAGCATAGAAAACACCGTTAGGAAACCTCAAAACACCTCCTAACCCACAAACTTTGATTTCCCCCAATTTTCCTCTTTTAGATCTTTGGTTAAATATCTCCTTTTTGGTGCCTACGCGTAGCCCTCGTCGAGGCGATGAACATTAGTTCTTGGCCCGACGAATTCCAACCTACGAAACTCGAGAAATCGCCAAAGGAAACTTGGATTCTCTCATTCTCTCTCTCTCTCTCTCTCTCTCTAACGTTTCAAAAAATCTGATTTCTGGAGATATTTTCCAAAAATCAGATTTTTTTTTTCCTATTTATACATTAATTATACATCGCACCATGTGTCCCACTTGTTCGGATCTGTTTTCATCCCAAAACAATTTATTTCATTTCGGTTCAAGTTCAAATTATTTTATATGAATTTTCTTTAAATTATTATCCAACTTTCGAAATTTTCTCAAAAATCTCGGACTGTCTCAGAATTTTCCGAAATTCGCCAGGGTAACTAAATTTTGCGAGACGAACCCAACGTTAAGGTCCGTTTTATCATCCAAGATTTAGAAAAATTCAGGTTTTTTACCTATACTATAACGACAAATTATCGTTTTGCTATTTTTCAAAAAAATTGCATTTTTCCCAGGTTTTACAAATACAAAGGACATGAAGCAGTACTTCTCATCAGAGGCATGATTTAATAATGTAGAAAGGCAATAGAGAGTAGGAAAGAAAACAAATACAGAGGAATGCAAAAAGAAAAAAAAAAAAAAAGAAGAAAAAACAATGTAGAAAGTTATCAATCCCCTACCAGCATGTCCACTTCTGAATTCCAAACTTGAAACTTAAAATTCCAAGAACAGTAGACTAAATAATGAAGCAGCCAAAGTTTCCCTAGTCAAATGAGTGTTTTCTAAGGCCTAATCTAGAGTCTCTACCCCATTCAATGCTTCAGCATATTTCCTTGCAATCTGTTTCAGGATAATTGACGAAAATGGACTTCTTAGAAACTGTCGAATGAGTGAGCCACCTGCTCAAACCATGGATTCTTTGCTGCCAGGCTGCTATTTTGTGAAAACAAAGTAGCATCAATGACCTTATCTTTTTATTCGCAATCCATTTGTTTGTTCTTTCTGCTGATACTAACCATGAACTTCCAAGCCTGTTCCCATGTTGAGGTGCCAATATCTTTTGGCCCATTGATTCCTTCATTGAAACTCCATGGCTTGAAAGATTGGATAATTCAGCTATTAAAGATCATATTCTTCAGGACAGCACAACTCTGAGATACAAAATAGAAATGGAATAAGCTGCGAAATCATGAGCTTCTAGCTTTCTTTCCATGTTAACTTACCAATATTTCTTTTTGATCTATTGGTACCATCATTTGAACATCATACTTTAAAATATTTCCAATTTTGGAATTTAAGAATGATCTGCATCACAGGTCCTTATTTTGAGACTGAAATTGCTTACAATATTTTATACATCTTGTATTTGTCTTCAGTTGAAAATGTGAACTGAGGTTTGGCATATGCAGTTTGGTGTGATATTCTCTTGTATGCACAACTAATTTCAGCCAGTGGGTGACATGCATGTGGCTAAATCACCTTCAGGACTTATTTAAAATACTATGCTAGTTGAGCACATAAATATCAACATGTTAGTTGTTGAAAATCATGATGATATCCCCGCCTTCCCATTCATCCCCTCTTTTCTCTTCCTTCTTCTCTTGTCCTTCTCTCAGCATCAATTTATTTCTTTCATATAGTTTCTACAACTTTATTGTGGTCTTGCAGAATCTTTTATGAGTTTTGGCTAGCTTTCTGGGTCAAGGTTTTCTTTTGTTAAAGAAGTGGTCTTTTTTGTACAAGATTGTCATTTTGTTTTTTGATGGTTGTTCCATTGTTCTCTTGCAACTTTATGAGCACAACTTCTATTGGATGCTTTAGGAAAAAGGCTTGAGAGAACTTGCTGCAGAGGCCCTTTCTGCTCGTGAAGTATGATCCAGAATATTTTGCATATTTTGTTGTGGAGAAATTAATTCCATGTACTCTCTCATCTGATTTATGCATGCGTCATGGGGCAACATTAGCCGCGGGAGAACTGGTGTTGGCTCTGCATCAAAGTGGTTTTGCTCTTTCAACTGGTTGGTACTCTTTCATGCTCTGTCAGTCTGGTGGTTATTTAATCAGAAATGCAATTAAAATTTTAAGAGATTGACAAGTTTTTGTTTCATTTTCCTTTTAAAGTGTTACACATGTATGCTTTCATATTTTACAGTCTACATTCAGTGCTTAGTTTCTTTAGGATAGACAACTGGAACAAACTATTAGAACTTGATCAAATTGTACTTATGGACAGGATGTTTGGAAACCACAATAAGAACCAGTTTAAATTTAGAATTGCAAGGAAACAGTTAGACACATAAAATAAGAATACATGCAGATGCATACATTAGCCTAATGAATGATGAAAACTAGCTTGGATGGCTGAGCAGTGACTAAAATAAAAGCATAAAGTAGAAACACTGATAAAGATATAATAAGAAAACAAGATCTAGATGTTGAAAGGTGTTATAGTATGTATCATACTTTACAAATAGAATTGGAACTGATTAGGAAGCTTGACTTGTAGGGTTGTAACCAATTAGGAAGGATAGATTGGCTAACCCATTGTAGACTAACCCTCTTGTATATATATATATATATATGTGAATCAATAGAAAATACAAGGAATTCATTCCTCAAATTCTTTCTTTTTATAAGTATAAAAACTGGGGGCTCAAATTTGAGAATTTTTGGGAGGCGAGCTAGGCGACGACAAGCAATTTCAGCTAGGCAATGGGTTGAGTTTTTAGAAACTGATACTTTAAAGGCACGTGGGGTGACACCACCCACCCGAGGAGGAGGAGCGCCAGTCGAGGCCAACAATGGCCACCAAGTCTGGTGGCTGGAACCCTAGCGCGTGAAGCTCACACGCATATCTTGTATTTATGCCTTGTTTTGCACGCGCTGCACGTGAGAGCTTGTGAGGCTTTTAGTTACCTTTTGGCAACCATTGTGGGGTGCGCCTCTCTCCCAAGAAACCATTTTTGTGGTTTTTGGTTCACTACTCCAACTAGTTTGGGGGTTTTTGAGGATTTTTGTTGCGAGATCTAGGGTTTCTCAAGCCATTTTTTGGTTCTTGATTTCTAGAGGTATTCTTTTTATCTGATTTCCTTCCTTTGACTTCCTAATGTGTAGTTCAACAAATAAAAAGCCTGTTTCGGTGCCTGAAGTGGTCCTAATGATGTCCAAAATCACGGAGGACAAACTGACTGGTCTTAATTATTGGATTGGAGTAAAACAATTTTGATCTACTTAAGGAGCATACATACAACTAGTCATCTGACCTTAAGATACCTTTAGCAGGAGACTCCACACAGAAATCTCCTCACCTTATCTTCCATCTACCCACATGAGCAGTGCCAGAATATTGGTGAGTAAGGAAAGTAACAGTACAGAAATAGTGGTCCAGGGGGTAACACTAGAGGGCCAAGCTCTAAAGGAGTTGTTTGTTATTACTACCGTAAGCTTGAACTTGTGATACAGGATTGTAAGAAACCGTAGAACTGGAATCATAGATTTTCGTCTGCTCATATAGCCTCCACTAATGAGGCATTAGATCAGTCAATTCAGTTCTTAGTAGAAGAATTAACCAAGTTCCACTTGTATCAAGAATCATTGAAGTCTCCTTCTACTCTCATTACTGTTAATGCTGAGTCAAGTAACCCGAATACATGCCTCTTCTCTTCTTCATCCTTCAAATGAGTCATTGATTCTAGAGCCACAAATAACATGATAGGTAATTCTAGCCTATTTTCTACATTTCAGTCACAACCTTCAACTTTCACTGTCACTTTGGTAGATGGATCATAGACATGTGTTCTTGGGTCAGGCATAGTCTTTTCCACTCCATCTATTCCTCTATCATCCGTCTTGAGTTTATCAAATTTATCTTTTAATTTGATGTATGTGAGCAAACTAACTCGAGCACGTAAGTGTTGTGTCTTATTCTTTCCAGATTTTTGTCTCTTTCTGGATCTTATGACGAATCAGATTATTAGTAGAGGACGTGAGTTTGGGGGTCTCTACATTCTTAATTTTGCAATACCAAGACCTGTCGCTTGTTCTAGAATTACTACACCATTTGAGACTCATATCTGATTGGGCCATCCTTCTCTTCCCTTGTTGAAGAAATTATGTCCCCAGTTTTCAAGTTTGTCTTCATTAGATTGTGAATCTTGTCAATTTGCAAAACATTCTTCGTCTTAGTTTTAGTCCTAGAGTCAATAAACAAGCTAGTGCTCCATTTGAGTTAGTCTATTTAGATGTGTGGGGTCCATGTCCAGTTGTGTCCACAATTGGATTTTGATACTTTGTTACTTTTGTTGATGATTATTCGCAAACAACTTGTTTATATTTAATGAAAAACCATTCTAAGTTATTTTCTCAATTCTATGCCTTTTGTGCTGAGATTCACACTCAATTTCATGTTTCTGTTCAAAGTCTGAGAAGTGATAATGCTAAAAAATGCCTTTCATAACAGTTTTAGTTATTCATGCTTCAAAATGGCATCCTTCATCAGACTTCTTGTGTTGATACACATTCTCATAATGGAGTAGTTGAAAGAAAAAATAGACACCTCCTTGAAACTGCTAGAGCTCTATTGTTTCAAGTGCACTTACCCAAGCATTTTTGGGTCGATGTTGTTTCCATAGCTTGCTTCTTGATCAATCAAATGCCTTCCTTATTCTCGAATTGGGACACTCCGTTTCAAACCCTTTTTTCAAATAAATCTTTGTTTTTGATTGAGTCTTAGGTATTTAGGTGTACTTGTTTTATTCCGGATGTTCGTTCGCATGTGTTTAAACTCGATCCTAAGTCATTGAAATGTATCTTTCTTGTTTACTCTCGGGTTCAAAAGGTGTATAGATGTTATTGTCCTAGTCTTCGCAGGTACCTGGTTTTTGTTGATGTTACATTTCTTGAGCATGCACCGTTTTCTCAATCTCCGATCCACCCTAGTCAAGGGGAGGATGACGACTTGCTCGTTCATACTACCGCCTCACCAAGTACCACTCTTATTCCTACTGCGGTAAAGCCTCCTATTACTCATGTCCACACTCGGGGCCAAAACCCCTCAATCTTGAGCCCTACACCGGCTACTTCAACATCAAATCCAGTCCCCATTGATGATCTTCCTATTACTCTTCGTAAAGGTAAACGTCGGTGTGTTCATCTAATTTCCTTCTTTTGCTCTTATAATCATTTGTCATCACATTCATGTTCTTTTATTGCATCCTTGGACTCTATCTCGTTGCCTAACAATGTTCCTGAAGCCCTATCTCACCTTGGTCAGTATACAAGGATAGAGGAGATGAATGCTTTAATGACAATCGTACTTCGGGACATGGTACTACTTTGTCGAGAAGAAAGCCACTGACGTGGTCAGTTTTTTGGTGAATGAGTTAATCTCGATGGCTCAATTGCTAGGTTGAAAGCACGCCTTATTACTATAGGGAATGCCCAGACCTATGGGGTGGATTATTCTGATACCTTCTCCCCGATTTCCAAGATAACTTATGTTCGGTTATTTATATCTCTGGCAGCTACTCATGGTTGGGACCTCCACCATCTTGATATTAAGAATGCTTTTCTTCATGGGGATCTTCCAAGGGAAGTTTATATGGAGCAACCTTCAAGGTTTGTTGCTCAGGGGGAGATTTGTAGAGTTTGTCGTCTCCGTAAATCATTGTATGGCTTAAAACAGAGTCCATGCACATGGTTTGACAAATTCAGTCAAGTAATTGAGAAGTTTGGCATGCAGAAGAGAAAATTTGATCACTCTATCTTTTACAGAAATTTTGAAGTAGGTATCATCTTGTTAGTCATGTGTGTAGATGATATTGTCATTACTAAGAGTGATATGGCAGGTATATCATCACTTAAGTCCTTTCTTCATGGCCAATTCCATATAAAGGACTTAAGGATGCTAAAATATTTCTTGGGCATTGAAGTTATGAGCAAACATGGAATCTTCCAATCTCAAAGGAAATATGTATTGGATCTATTGTTTGAAACAGGAAAATTGGGGGCAAAGCCATGTAGTTCCCCTATGGCACAAAACCTACATTTAACTAGAGAAAGTGAATTGTTTGGGGACCTTGAGAGATATAGAAGACTAGTTGGGAAGTTGAACTATCTTATAGTAACATGTCCTCATATTGCATACTCTGTTAGTGTTGTAATCCAATATGTGTCCTCTCCACAAGTTAATCATTGGGTAGTTATAGAACATATTCTATGTTACTTGAAGAGAGCCTCGAGACGTGGTATTTTATATAGTAATCATGGGCATAATGGAATTAAGTGTTTCATTGATGCTGATTGGGCAAGATCTAAGGAGGATAGGAGGTCCACTTCGGGCTGCTATGTCTTTGTTGGAGGGAATCTAGTCTCATTAAAAAGTAAGAAACATAATGTAGTTGTAACGCCTAAAAAATACCCTAGTATTTTTATGATTTTATTTATTTATTATTATGTGCTTGGGGTATAAAATAAAGTAAATGGAAATTTTTTGGAATTTTAATCCTAAGAACAAAAAAAATATATACAACCCGGAATTTACCCAAGTGTAAAGGGAAAATTTGGAATTTGTAAAATGAGGACCTAAGGGCCAAAAATAGAATAAGCTTAAATGGTAATATGAGTTAAATGAAGTGAAATAGAAGACCCAAATGTCAAAAAAATGAGAAATGAGACTTATTTTGAAAGCCAAATAATAGAAAGCCAAATAAGGCCTTAACCATTAAATGAGATTAATACCAAATGTGGTCTAAGATAAGGCACATTTGTGCATTTTCGTTCTTGGAGAGCAAAGGGAGAGAAATGAGAGCTAGGGTTGAGAGAAGACCAAGGTTTTGTGGGAGATCTTCCCATTTATGGTTTCCTGGCTGGTCAAGAAGAAGAAGGAAGGCTTGGTGTTGAAGAATCAAGAGATTCAAAGGTAAGAAACTAAACCCTAACCCATTTTCTCTTGTGTTTGGGTTGGGGAAAACCCCAAATGTGGATAAAGGTGTTTTGTATTGGTTGTAAATGGGTTTTGGTATTGGTTTGGATTGGTTTGGAGGAGTGTTTGTAAAAAGGGAAATGTTTGGTTTTCAAAGGAAATGTTGTCAAAAATTTGTCAAAACCACTATTATTGTTTTGGCTATATATTAAGTTATAATCAACCAAATGAAGTGATTCTAATTGGTAAAGAACCATAAGAGATAGAGCTACAAATGTGTAGAAGGGACAAGGAGAAAATTGTAACACTAAGGCTCCCGAAAATAGGCTTAAAGGTGAGTTTCGGGTAGCTCACGAGTATGCCCTGTTTTGGGAGTAGTTGTGGTGTTTTGGCCATAAAATGCGTTTCACTCATCCAATTTGATTGATTCAAAATTATGGGTAAACTAAACTTCTAGGGGAATAATTTACTTGAAGGAAGTGTATGTAATTTGTAACCCCAAAGTTCCTAAAAATCTGTCAAAGTTGAGCTATGTGCAGATTCTGTTTTGCAAATTAGAATAGTCTAGATGTTAAAGTTAAAAACTGTACCAATTGGTTTATAATCTGATTTTGGGTGCTTGGGGGTTGGTTAGGCCTTGGTCTAAGCTAATACAATCAATGTTTGAAGTTAATTTTGGACAACATTAGGATTGGTTTTGGTGACACGTTTTAAAGGTACTATTGTCTGAAAAGCATGTTTTGTTCTGTTTCAAATATGGTTAGTGTCTTAGAGAGTTGAATTCTCTTAAATGAAAATTTTCAGAGATGTCATTGGATATATAAAGGACTAAACTGGAGATTTTCATAATTTTTGAAGACCGTTTGAATAATTTTTGGGTAATAAAGTCCAGAGAGTACAAAATTGGAAAATAACAGTTTTTGCATGTGGTGTTAGTGGTTGTTTGAGGTTTTTGACTTAATCTTCCTTTGGGGATGGTTTAGTTGATCAAGAGTAATGTTGGAAAAGGATTATAAGGCAAGACAAAATTTTTAGTATTTTGGTTATGTAATGGATTAAAGTTTGGGAAACTAACAACCATACCGGGCTTGTATCTTGCCCTTATTTGCTAATGAGATTAAGAATACGATATTAAGCTCTGAAAATCAACCCTAACCAAAATCACTAGCACACACGAATAATATTGTTCTTTAATTGTATTGGAATAGGGGCTGACGAGGAGGAAAACTTGAACTGAGATCGAGATTCCGAGGATTGGAATCAAAGTGCAGCTTTTTGGTTTGTTCTACACCTTTCTCTCATTATTTCGAATCTCTATCTCCAAAATGTTTGAATTGCATGTTGAATTGTTTTAAATTGATTTAATGCAAATAAATTGTGAAATGAATTGCAAGTTGATTTAGGTTAAGAAATTTGAGAAATTGATTGATTGCGAAATTAATGACATGAAAATTGCATGAGTATTGAAATGATTTGTTTGTATAAAAATACATACTATATTGTATTTTCCTAAAAATGGTTTGAATGCCCTTAATAGAGTGACAAATTTGAATGATTTAGTGCATATGAAAATTCATAGCTTGAGATGACCAATGAATTGTAATTGATTATTGAAAAATGCATATATATACATATTATACTGCATTGGTCATTAACAATTGTACAAAAGCATTGTTTTATAAATATTACATGTTTTGATTTAAAATGAAATGAAGAGAGAATTTCCATAGAACCCAGTAGCGTAATCACTGATATTGTTTTTACCAATGCGCGGTGTGTCAGTGATTCGCGGTGGGACCCGAATCGAGAGCGCGAGTCATCAAGAAGGCTGGAGTAAGTATATACTCCGTCATATGCATCCATCCCCATTTTTGAACAATTGATGTTTTGTGATCAAAGGAGTTAAACTCTAAAAATATTTTGTATATTATTTTGAATGGGCATGGAATGCCTTCATTGTAAATATATTTTGGTTAAATGTAAATTGTATGGGCTTACCGAAACGATTGAAAACGCTTTCACAATTTTTGAAAAAAAAAAGAAAAAAAAGGGCTTTTAAATGTATAAATGAAATATGGTTGATAAATGAATTCGGCTAGTACCTCAGAATCCAATTTGGACCCACCAATCGGGTCAGACCAAAAAGGGGTGCTTACAGTAGTGTCTCGTTCAAATGTAGAATCTAAATTTAGAGTAATGAAACAGTTTGTGTGCGAGGCTTCATCAACTCTTGATGGAAGTCGGTATTAAAACTTTAATCCTAACAAAGTTCTGGTGTGACAACCAGGTTGCCCTTCATATTGCATATGATCATGTATTCCATGAATGAACTAAGCACATTGAGATAGATTGTCATTTCGTTCGTGAGAAAATACAACTCGGTTTGATTTCTATAGGATATGTGAAGACTGGAGAAGTGTAGGATTTGGGTTTAATATGAATATCATGCCTTTAACAATCTTCACAAAGGCTCTAAGTGGGGACCGGGTTAGTTATCTATGTAACAAGTTGGGCATGATTAACATCTATGCTCCAACTTGAGGGGTGTTATAGTATTGTAGAATTAGAAGCTAGTTGGAAAAATGAAACATATATTCATGTAAAGTTAGGAAACTTCATATTCTTTCCTATTTGGTTTAGAATTGTCTTGTATACAAATAAGTTGTTTGTGATTAATGAAAAAATTTAATTAACAACAATTATCTACGATTACATGGTATCGAGGAGCATGGTTTTGAATTTACTACTAGAAAAAAGCAGATTTTTTGAGAGGAATTTTCGAGGAAGGAGGTGAGAGAGGGAGAAGAGTCATGGGGTGTTTCTTTGAAACACCAACTTCAGGGCGTGGGGTGTTGTCGCCCACACAGTAGGAGTTCCGGTATTGGAGTGACCACCTCGCTGAGTCGGTGGAACTTTGGAAACCAGTAGCGTGAGCAACTACTTGTGGATATAGTGATTTACCTTTGTTTCACACGCATGCGTGGGGGCAAATGGGCTTGGTTGGTCTTGAGATACTACGAGGAAGGGTGCATCTTAGCCTCGAGAGTCCATGTCATGCCCCCACAGCTGAATGAAGCTAATGGGTGCCAGGCTGTATGTTGAATTGGGACTGCTTTAACTTTTTGTTTATTTATCGATGGTGGAGCCCCAGTATGTATAATTTCTGAGAATTTAAAACTTTTCATATACATATAAGAACTGGCTCTGTGATGGTGTTCACAATCTTATACATTTGCGAGTCCCATTACTTCCTACATATACAAATCTTACTTATTACAAAGAGCTTATACTGTACATATTAAAAAATCACGAGAGGTGGAGCTTGATGCCGGTGAAACACCTATCTTTGAGGCGCTGCTCTGGCGATGTGGGATGTCCTGTCCCCTATCCTTGTCTTCAGTACCTACACATATTAAAACCCGTGCTAAACTTTAAGCTTAGTGGGAGACATATACATTTTCTATATATTCATTTCCTCTTATTCATATTACATTTTCTATCATTTTCATATTCTGTATATCCTCTTTCATATACTATATTCCATATGCTATGTTTCATGTCATTTGCATATATCATATCGTTTGTATAATATATAACTTATACTTTGTCTATTTCATATACCCTCATATTCATATACTTTCATGTGCGTTTATTTATATTTCATATACTTTATTATTCTATACTTTCATATACCTATCTTGTGATTATATCACTATCGTCTACATTCTTGTACTATGCATATATTTTATACTTTCATATTCACATATTACGCACTTGTCTTCACTTTTCATGTTTTTCTTATGCTCTCTATAACCTATCTTATACCATCATATGCTTTCATATACTATCACATATTTTCATATATTCTCATATATGCTTTCATCTTATGCTATCAAGTTCTTGTCTTTGACATTTTCCTTTTTGTACTTGTATACTTATCATATACTTTTCTAATTCATATACTGTACTTGTTCATATACTTTTCATGTACTGTACTTTGCACTTTCCATATACTGTCATATACAGTTCTTTGTCAATTTCATATACTTTCATGTACTATGTACTTTTCATATACTGTCATATTTTATATACTGTCATCTTGTACTTTTCATATCTTGTATTATCATATTAACTTTTTGGATCATTTTTACATTCTTGCGCCATTTCATATATCATGTTGGATCGTATAATCTCATGTTACGGAACTTATCATCACATAGCAGTGCTATGCTTTCTCAATCGTATAAATATCTTTTCGCATGTCATATTGAATCGTTTGTTTATATTTCATTGCACCGCATAAACCTTAGAAATAGATAAAGGAAACTATAAGGGCCCGAAGGTGTTGTACTCAATATACGAAACAGTGGTCTATAAGGGCTGAGAAGCGTAATGACCCAAGCGAGGTCAAGCGATCGAGTATGTTGTAGAGCATTTCACTTTAATAGGCATCCATCCCCATCAGTCTACTAGGTTACAGCAGACCAATCCGTTAAATATTACATTTACATTACATATCTCATATACATGAATAGCTATTGTTATCGTATGCTGATGAGTTATACACTATTATTTAACAAATGCAATAATACGCTTCACATATTTCTTAACCGTATTGTTGTTCTCATGTTTGCACAATCACAGTATATTCATATCTTTTTATATCATTTAGTCTTGTCTTCGTATCAATATATGTAATCTATCATATCAGAATGCATCTATGCACTCTTGTATTCATATATTCATATATATCTTTATCTATTCATATCCCTTTATATCATTTATGCATCATATTCTTTATGCGTTTCTATCATGGTTTAGCTATTCATGTACTTTCTATATTTCTATCATGTATGCTTTTTATCATTCATGGCATGTTCTATCATGTTCCATCTATTCGTTTATATTATGACAATCATATATTCATATCATATACTCTTATATTCATATCATGTATCATCTACTTATAACATCTTATATCTTGTTAACTTATATCTTCATGTACTTTATCGGTATCATATCTTATGTATATACTTATACATTCGCATCTTTATCGTTTTTAGCATCACTTTATCGGTATCCCTATCTCGTAGGAGTACTAAACAAAGACTCTTCCTTTGATACCCGTAGGTACTTTTCTTATCTATGCTCCTTTACATATCAAATCCACATATATTGCTATTTCTTATTCATATCTACATCATTTCTTACTATGTATTCCAGTGCTTTAACTTGACGATTAGTACACTTGGTATAACAATTCAATTTTAGACAATGAATTAAAGATAGAATATGGTTAGATTCCTAGACTTAATAAATTTCCATGAATCCAGAATACCCATAGTCTAACAAAGGAGTTATCTGATTCTGAAGTAAGAAAATCGGCTGACTTGCGGCACACAACATGGTAAGCGTGACCCTTGTCTTTTGTCATTTTTAGATTTGGCCTATCGCTCGATATTATATCAATATATATATGGATAGATTCTAGACTAAAAGGGCTTTTCATAGAGTCCAAGAATACCTATAATGGAGTCCTAACGAAGGAGTTATGCAAGTTGCAAGTCGTGAAGAAAATCGACAACTTCACGCACACCTGTATGGCCCGATACTTGTCTTTGTCATTTCGGGTGTACTATAAGCTCAATATTATATAAGTAATATATTGATAGATTCACAGACTTAAAGGGCTTTATGGGGAGTCGAGAATACGTAAGGGTCTAGAAGAGGTTATGCAAGTTGCAAGGCATGAAGAAAATCGTGACTTGCGGCACACTGCGGCGGCCGGCGCGTACTTGTCTTTTATCATTTTTAAAGTTATACTATAAGCTGGTATTATATCAATATATATATGGATAGATTCTAGACTCAAGAGGGCTTTCCATAGAGTGAAGAATACCCGTAAGGAGTCCTAATGGAAGGAGTTATGCAAGTTGCAAGCAGAGTGAAGAAAATCGGCAACTTGCGGCTTTTTGTATGCCGACGACGGTATGCTTGTCTTTTATCATTTCGAGTTACTGTAAGCTCGATATTATATCCAATCTACTTATATGGATAGATTCTAGATTCAAGGACTTTCCATAGAGTCCGAACACCCCAAGCGGACTTGGACGAAGAAGTTATGAGCGTCGAAATTGGAGACAAGCGAAAAATGCTCGGGTGAGCAGTCACTTACGCTAGGCGTGCGAACTATTTTCCCCACTTTTACGCACGTTTTTCATTCCGAAAATCCCCAAACTCACTCTAAAATTCTCTAAATACTTCTTATGGACTATAATCAACTCAAGGGACTTTCTTGATACATATCTTAAATAATCTCGGGTTTTCCCCATACCCGAACACGCTTAATTCTAGGGTAGGAGTAGTTTCCCCTCAAAAACCCTAGAAAAGAAATTCCATAACTATCTTTACATATCTTCTTCCAATTAGGGTTAATTCTTAACCCGTAAAGGAAAATCCTACTTTTATACAATTCACTGAGTTTCATACAAAATTCCATACGAATCTGGGTAAATTTCCATACCAGTAAATGAGAATATCCATACAATTCTGCTACAGCTGAGGGTTGATTCCATACCTTTTGTAGCCCCCCAGAAAACCCCTAGGGGTGTCAGTTGTCTTTGTCAACCTCTGGAATAGTCATGGATGTCGGGTAACCCAGGCCTGCCCTGTGAATCGGGCGAGAGTCTCCTTTTATGCAGGGAGCTGCGAGTCTGAACACAATCTGGCTGATTTGTGTGCACGGGGTCAGTGCAGTAAAATAATGGCCACTTGGGCCCATGCATCAATACTCACAAAATTACGACATATATTAAAATTACAACATTCTAATACATGTATACAAAATAACTACCAAAGCACAGGCTTAGAGCTTTTCTTCTCAGTAGCCCTAATGAGTGCAGAAAACTCTGATCGCTCCGTATGCACAGAAATGGTGATCCCTCGATAGGGTGAGCAAAGCCCAGTAGTGATAATTTCCTACATGGGGTACTCCCCACCTAAGTGCCAATATATGGCAAACAAACACATTCAAGTAATTACATGAACCTACTCGAATGTCTACATGACCTGGATGAGAGTGTGACTCACCCTATCTCATATCTACGAGTCCCTTCTGCAGGCTCCCTCACACATGCAAGTTGCCATGAATGAAAACCATTTCCAAACAAAGGTATTTGTTTTTAACCGTAGACAACCCTCCGATATAAATAGTGGGCCATTTCAGATGTCCCATATTGTGAATGACCTTAGTGTATATCAATTAGATTCGACTCAGATGATTGATATTTTATAAACCGACCCTAAGTCATACATGTCAGATTGGGTGACTAGACGATTGATATTATATGGACAACCCTCCACGATATAAATAATAGACACTCGATAATTATTATTATTAGTCAGCCCTCAGAAACAATTCTCTCGAGAAACCACCTACATGCACTCACTCTTATTGTTCTAGGGTGCCGGTGCGTATGGAATGCATGATCTTGATTCAATCACGTTCATTCTAATATATTCACATGCATATAAATTAACATAATTAAATCACATAAAACATGTTATGCACATTCACCATCAATTACACCAAAATTAGCTCACATTGGCTAATTAACAAACACAAGCAATTCATTTTGAATCACTTAACACATAAAAATTCATACAAAAATATTCACGTTACTATTCCATTGAGCAGGTGAAGGCTCCCTCGGTTTCTGTTCCACGACCTAAATAAATTTTTTCCACTCGATTCAAAGCACGAGGCTAGGAATTACGGCTAAAACAAGCCTCAGAACATTCATAACCATTTACATGGCTCTTAAACAAAGATTAACACAAGTAGGAAAAGATCTTTACCTCGTGGAGTTTGATGAAACACCAAGATTTTAGTGCTCACACGCGTGGCTCGTCGCGATAGATCAACTTTGGTTGGCCAGAGCAAAATCTACGATCCGATTTTAAGTAAATGCGAGAAGAAGCGAGAAGAAATAATAAAAATTAAAAAATCTCCCTCACCTGCGCCCTCGTCTCTCGATGCATCTCCTCGCTAGTTTGACTTTTATACTTTTTTTTCTTTTATTATTATTATTATTATTTTAGATACATGATTCATATTAATTTATTCGGATCCGTTTTTATCCCGAAACAATTTATTTATTTTCAGTTCACTTTATTTTAAATGAACTTAACCCCAGTAGTTTCACGACTTAGAGATTTTAAGTAAAAATCTCGTCGCGAAAGTCATGGTGACTATCACCCAGAAAATCGTAAAATATTCCGATTGTCTCAAAATTCGATGAAACTTTTCTGGATCACTAGATTTTGTGAGACGAATTTAATGGCGCAGTCCGTTTTGTCATCCGAGATCTAGAGATTTTTGCATTTTCAGCGAAATTACCGTTTACCATTTTGAAAAATTGAATTTTCTCGGGTTCACATTTTCCGTCCTTAAAAGAATTTCGTCACGAAATTACGGACAATCCTAGCAGATCACATGCATATGCAACGTGCACTACACCATGCATGTAAACTAGTCATTTAAGTATTGAACATTTGCCGGCGTGCCGTCCCTAAACGAGAAGGGATAGGTGGCGCGTCGTGTCTCGCGCTCCGTATTGACTCCTCCACTCCACCAGGTACCGCCATAATTACCCTCACTAGCCTGCTTGTCTTTAGCATTCGCAAGGCTTCGATCTGTTTATCCATAATGCGTGGTCCCTCCTCGAAGGTCCATCCGTGTCGACCTCGATCTCCCGATCCGCTGCATGAAATTTAGATGCGGGTATACTTCCGGAGCATGGAGGCGTGAAATACCTCGTGGACACGACATCTTGAGGCGTACTTTCCAAGCCCCAGTGCCTTCTGATGCCTGCCCTCTCGAGTATCTCAAGGGCCCAATAAACCTCGGTGATAACTTCCCTAGCTTAGAGACACGATCACTCACTCTGCTTAGGCATCACCTTGAAGGCGTGATCTTGACCTCGAACTCTGGGTCGGCGTCGTACATCTGCGTATTTCTTAGGCTCGGCCCAGTGAGAAGCCCGTTGTTGTATCAAGCTCACCTTCTAAGAGGTGTCTCTAATCGGATCGGGACCCGTGTGGAGCTCCCTCTCCCACCTCGGTCAATGCTCCCGGTGATCACACGACCTCGAAGTACAGCGCCTCATGGGTGCCATCGTATACTACTTTTAGTAGCTGTTGTTGTGAGGCGAATTCCACTAGAAATGAATGCTCTTCCCGGCTGCCCTTATGATCCAGCGCATGCTCCACGGCATGTCCTCTAACACACATGTAGTCCTCTCGGACTAACCATGCATGCGTGGGTGGAAAGTTGTACTCATGGTCAGCCGTGTGCCCATAGCCTTTTGGAAACTCTTCCAAAAGTGAGTCGTAAACCTCGGGTCTCTATCCGACACTATGGATATTGGTACTCCATGTAGCTGGACTATCTCTCTAATATACAATCGGCAAAATCTCTCCAATGTGAAGGTCATCCGCACGGCTAGAAAATGTCTTGGAAGCTTAGTGGTAGGTCCCGGCTATCACCCATCACCGCGTCATGTCTTTGCGATTATTCAGTGGCAAGTGGGTCACAAAGTGCATCGTGACGTGCTCCCACTTCCACTCCAACCAACTGTGGCTAAAGTAGCCTGCGTATTACGGTGATTGACCTTAACCTGCTTAACACGTGAGACATTGTCGCACAAGTCTCACGTGTCTCTTCATTCCTTTCAGAGTAATACGGCGGCCAGAAGATCACGGTACATCTTCGTGCCACACGGATCTGCAACCGTCGAGACGGTGAAACTCCTTTGAGAATATCCTCTCTCAAATCCGGTCAACTAGGAACCACTACCTTCCTCTATGCAAGACTACCATCGTGGACGGTCAGTCCTCGTCACATGTCTGGCTGTACCGTCCACGATGGACACACTATCTCGCGTCCTGCCCTTGGGACTCAATCCACTCCTACTCAATAGTGACGAGGTATAGCCACTAAACTCCTAACGTGCCACAGTGCGCTCGTAATCTTTGTATGGCCCGCTCCCACGGTCTCGAGCATCGCCTCGGGAAGTATACTAGCCCGATGCTTCCGTGACTTAGGCGGAGTGCATCGACCCCTTTACATTTGCCTTTCAGGGATGGTAGTAAAGTAGAAGTCATAATCTAGGGCTCATCCATTTACGTTGCCTCATGTTGAGGTCATTTGCATGAAAATATACTTCAGACTTTGTGAATTAAGGTACACCTCGAACTCCTCGCCATATAAATGAGTAGGCGCGAATCTGGCGAAGACTACGGCCGCCCGACTCCATTATCGTGTGGGAATGAACTGATAGTTCATTCAGTGGCGGGTTGTAGCTGCACTCGGGATGTGAAATGGTCCGGGTGTTTTCGGAGATCACGGGCATTGCCATGCATATGCGTGGGACCATGGATGGAGCTGCGGTAAGTCTCCCTCTTGACTCTGAATGCCTCCTCACATCGATCATCCCATCAAACTTAACCTCCTTCGAGATTCGATCTAGATCATAGGTCTGTAATTGGGAGGAAATCCTCGATGAATTTCCTATAGTACCCGGCCCGATCGAAACTCATTATCCTCGGCCGACTTTGGCCTCTCCTAACTAAGTCACGGCCTCGACCTTCTTTAGTCCAGCGACAACATTGGCTGAGACCGTGTCCCGAATCTCTCAGTGGCGAAACTCACACTTCTTGAACTTGGCATTTGTGATGGTCTCTCGGCAAACGTAAAAAACGATCCTCAGTGATACTCATGCTCCAACTCTATTTGGGAGTAGATCGAAATGTCATCCCGCAGTATGACAAACGTCCCGAATGGGTTGATCACCCTATGCATGGGGTCCATGAATCTCATTGGCATTCGTGAATCAAAAGGCATCCTTTATCAAACTCGAGGCGTAACGTGTCTATTTGTCTTAGGGATATATCTGTCTCCACCCAACCCTCGGTGATGGTAACCGGTACCATGGTACATCTTGGAGCAGACTAATAGCTCTTCAGTGATCAAACGAATCGTGATCACCGGTGTGGGTACGATTCTTGTCGTAACCTGTTGAAGTTACATCACCATCAAATCTCATTGCCAGTTGAAGGGTCTTATCCTTCTTCTTTGCAAGCGGGACCCGGAGCGCCTGTGGTGAAGTGCTCGGTCTAATAGACCCACTTGTCCCGATAACTCTTGTAGGCCCGGACTCAGGAGTTCTGCAACTCGGTGGTGTCATCACATGTGAAGTCATAGAGATGGGCGAAGTACCAGGGTGTAACTACGTCTCAAGAGTACAACCCTCTACGAGGAGACAATCCGTGCTCATCGGAAAAAATATCCTGTACTGCAAACCACGAGGTAGATCTAAGTCGAGTCTCACCTCGTCCCCTCGAGGGTAAAGAGCTTGCTAGCCAACTTCATGCTTGTCCCACGACACACGGACACCATTACAACATCACAGTGCGAATATCATGCTTGTCCCCACGAAACACAACACAGTCTTGTCTTACATTACTAGCGTATCTAAATCTGGTGTTGAGTGGCGAAGAAAATACAACATTTTTATCATGATCCTTCACGGGATGACGTAGACTTTGACATATCTGATCTATAGTCCCACTTTGTGGTAGAGTCAGAATCTCTAACTCATGACCACGACTATATCATCCATCACCGCCACAATCCACAGGGGAGAACTCGCATCTGAGGGCTCCTCTAAGGCTCGACCTCTAAGCCTTCTATGCATAGTGATCACGTGATGAATGAATCACGAGAAGCACAGGAATCAAATAACACTCTTGCCCGCCGGCGAGATGTAAGCATTACTGTATGGCTAGTGATATCGCGACTCAGTAGGTGGTATAACGCGTAGACCATGAACTCCCGCGATCCTTGCGTGGGCCTCGCCTACCTCGGCTCATGGTCGGCCTCTACGGCTGCTGTGCCAGCAGGTGCAGTGCAGCTCCACAGAGCGAGCGGCTCCTGGCTGTCTTGGGTTTGTGGAGGAATATCACGTATCCTCTCTGTCCCTCTCCGTGGTGGGGTGTGTTGTCCGAGAGCCGTCAGGATCCACTGTCTCTGAGGCTGATCCACTCTCATGTGTCTGAATTTCTTTGTGATGATATGCATATCTGCACTTTGACCGTGATCCCCAGTCGTCTCATTGATGGTCGTGGCCACAGGACAGTGTGAACTAGGCCCTGCAGCTGCTGAGACTGAAGAAGAGTGACTCTCCTTCCTTTGCTACTAACACAGCGTCAGGGTGCCCCGATCCTCGATCTCTCTCTCTCTATGGTTAGAATTTGTCCCGACCATGGGTCCATTCTGTGGCGAAGTCTACTGATCCACACCGAATGGACAACTTTGACCCGTTCCTCGAATCTCGACTTTGGCCATGTCATTAGTCACGTGGTCATCGTAGCTTGAGCTAGCTCAGTGAATCTGGTCACATATTGCATCGGTCATCATCCCCTGCTTCCGGCTCACAGGAACTCCACGAGCCTTCGCATGCCTCGCGATTATCGGGAAAATACTTGCCATGACGTCACGAGACTCGCCCGTAATCATTGCCTCACAGGTCTCTGGGTGCTTTGCTAATTCCACCATTACGCGGGCCTCACCTCTGATTTGGGCGGTAGTCTAATCTGATCGTGTCGGAGGTAATCTCCATAACCTAACACCTTCTTGACTGCATGAACCAATGATGCCACCATCGGATCCTCCTATGAATGTCGGAGGATGATGTACTTACTGAACCTCACAGGTTACTCGGACCTCCACGACTACTGTTACACTAGCTGTGATAAAGCGAAGCCTTGATACCTCTGACCTCGACAAAGGACTGGCGATCGAATCACGAGGTGGTGCGACCCCGATTACCTCGTGGGACGCCCTCTACACCCTCGCCCTCAACTAGCCATCTACACATGTCAAATGGCAAGTTAAATTTCAATGCAGTATCTACAGGCGTAAACCATGACCCTGAGACACTATTCATATACAGCAAAAATATTTTATGCACAATGTCCATGCATTTATAGGTAATGCAAGACATGATTTCATTTTATTAAATTAAAATCAACATCAAAAATTTTATTTTTGAAATTTTCAATTTAAAAGTTTTTTTTTTTCATTTAATTCTAGACTATTTGTCCAAAATTTCTCAAACAACTTGTTCTCACACTAAATACAGTGTTCGACATTTTCTGTATCTTCACCAGAAATGTACGTTTGATCTGATTCTATGTGTTTTTTTTTTTTTTGACATATAACCTCATGCATCTTGTCGCCACATAAAGCAATCGTCTGAGTGTTAATCTGATCAGTGATTGGTAGGTAATCACATACCTAACCCACATCAGAATACACCGAGTGGTGATGTTCTTATACTGAGCGACTCTGGCCTTGAGTCCCAGGCCTTGTATTCGGTATGCACAGGCTGATATGGTGTGACACCAGCAGGAGTTGTCCGGGTTGATCTTTCAGTCGACTACGAAATAGTCGTGGATGTCGGGTAGCTTGGCTACCCCTTATGAAAATCGGGCGGGAATCTCCTTTATACGGGAGTTCTACCCCGAGTCTGGCTGTCCCAACAATTACAATGACCACACAGGGGTCCCGGTCGGTGTAAAATAATGGCCACTTGGGCCTGCGCCAATACTCACAATAAAAAATATCTCAACCAAATATATATCATGGTTAAGAGAGTTTTTTACATTACTCATAATACAACAAATATTAAAATTACAACATTCTAATACATGTATCTGAAATAACTACCAAAGCAGCAGGCTTTCTTCTCGAAGCGGCCCTAATGAGTGCTTGCCCTTCCCAGATCGCTCCTGTACACGAAATGAGTGATCCTAAACCAGAAGGGAGATGATGACAACGAGGGACGACTTAAAACTGGGGTGAGACGACTCGCTCCACATTCAGAGTAATTACATGAACCTATTGACGTCTGACACGGATGAGAGTGTGACTCACCACATCCCTTATCCAGGAGTCCTCATGACTCCCTCACATACGAGTTACTATGAATGAAAACCATTTCCAAACAAGGTATTTGTTTTAACGTGAAACTTGACCCTCGGAAGTATAAATAATGGACCAGGCTCGGAGTAATCTATATTATAGACGATCATCCGTCTGTATATCAATTAGGCGACTCAGACGATTGATATTTATAGACAAACCCTCCGTCTTATGTCGATTGGTAAACTCCAGACGATTGATGATATAGACGACCCTCAGATATAAATAATGGACACATTTCGATAGTGTGTATTAATTGACCCTCAGAAACAATTCTCTCAAGAAACCACCTGTGCACTCACTCCTATTGTTCTAGGGTGCCCCAGTGCATATGGAATGCATGATGTCAATTCCAATACGTTCATGCTAATATATTCACATGCATATATATTAACATAATTAAATCACATAAAACATGTTATGCACATTCACCATCAATTACACCAAAATTAGCTCACATAGGTTAATTAACAAACACGAGCAATTCATTTTGAATCACTCAACACATAAAAATTCACACAAAAATATTCACATTACTATTCATGTGAACAGTGAAACCTCGGTTTATTGTTCACTGCCACACAAATAGGAATTTTTTCCACTCGGTTCAAAGCTTTTGAGACCGAATTTAAGGCTAAAACAAGCCTCAGAACATTCATAACCATTTACATGGCTCTTAAACAAAGATTAACACAAGTAGGAAAAGATCCTTACCTCGTGAGTTTGTGAAACTGAATTTTGAATGGTGCCCTTGCAGTAGCTCTCGTCGCGTAGATCCAACTTTGCTTTCGGCCTCGACAAAAAATCTTGTCAGATTTTGTAAATCGAAAATAAGCGAGAGAAGAAATAATAAAAATTAAAAAATCTCCTCTGCACGCCCTCTATCTCTCTCGTCCGTCTCCTCCCACTAGTTTGACTTTTATATATTTTTTCTTTTATTATTATTATTATTATTATTATTTTAGATACATGATTCATATGCTTTATTCGGATCGTTTATCCGAAACAATTTATTTCTTTTTCAGTTCCTTTATTTTAAATGAACTTAACCCAAGCCAGTTTCGACTTCGAGATTTTCGTAAAAATCTCGTCACTTGTCATTGACGTATATCGCCACGAATCGTAAATATTCCGATTAATGCCGAGTCACGACGAAACTTTTATAGGTCACTAGATTTCGCGAGACGAATTTAACGGCGCAGTCCGTTTCGTCATCCGAGATCTAGAGAATTTCCGGTTTTCAATCGAAATTACCGTTTTACCCTTTTTCAGAAAAATTGAATTTTTTCTCGGGTTTTACACTTTTGGAAAACTTATCTTCTTCTTCTTCTATCTCTCCTTTCTCTCATCCGATTCTCTTTTTCTCTCCTTTGGGAATGAGAAAATATCTCATTCCAAAGACCATTTTGGTCTTTTCCTCCCATTTTTACATTTTGGTCATTCTATTCTTTCAATTTCATTTCCATCTTTTCTCGAATTCCATAATTGCATATAAACTTATTGTTTTATGCCTCATATCCTCAGAGTGGTAAAATGACTAATTTACCTCGGCTATTATTAATTCCGGGTCTCTCGTTTTATTTCCCGATATTCATTTTAGCTTTTATTATATCCTAAACATGTTCAAAAACTACTAGGGTATATTTCGGGGTTTTACAGTCCATCCATTTGGTTTGTGGTGCCAAACTCCAACTATTTTTGGTGTTTTAAGTGAAAAATTGCTACGGGGCCTAGGGTTGCTTCAAGGAATTTTTTATTTCTTGTCTTTGGGGTGCTCTCTCTATTGTTCTAATGAGTGATACAACCGAGAAGAAGTTTGTTGTGGTGTCGGACGATCAGAAGCCTGCCTTAGTGTCAGAAGTGGTTTTGATGATGTCCAAAATCACGAAACACAAATTGAATGGACTCAATTATTTGGACTTGAGTAAAACAATTCGCCTCTATGTAAGGAGCATTCTCCTCATCTCACTAAGGACCCACAAACTGATGATTCAAAATAACAGTGGATGGAGGAAGATGCTCGTCTTTATCTATAGATTCTTAATTATATTGATAGTAAGGTAATCAGTTTAATTAATCACTGTGAATTTGTTAAAGAATTATTAGATTACTTGGAGTTTATGTATTATGGGAAAGGGAACGTCTCACGAATATTTGAGGTATGCAAGGTTTTTCATCGACTTGAAAAACAGGACAAGTCTCTTACTGCCCACTTCATGGAATTTAAGAAAAGTTATGAGGAGTTGAATATGTTGTTGCCCTTTAGTACCGATATCAAAGTCCAACAAACTCAGAGAGAAAATATGGTGGTTATATGTTTTCTAGTTAGTCTTCCTTCGGAATTTGATATGGCCAAATCTCATATTCTCTCAAGTTTCAGTCGATTATTAAGGACAGAGATCGGACTAAAGATCAACGCATGTCGGCGCGTGGAGAGGTGTTTTCCGACGAGACTTCCACCGGAGTGTAGATTAGAGAAAGACGCTCCTATTGGTGTACTAGTCGACAAGAATGGAGGTCACCAAAAAATCTCACCGAAAAAAGTTGTTGGCGGTAGGGTGTTCCAAGGCGACGATGGCTTCTGTGAGGCTTCTTGACGACTGTAATGCGATCAGAGTGTGACACAGTCGTTGGATGGGTTGCCAGGATTGACAACACAGTGAAACCCTAACCATAGTATCCTCAAACTCTTTTATGGCTCTGATACCATGTTAAGAGAAAATGAATACTTTGATTCTCATTGATTTACAAAGGAGGTAACATATGTATTTATACTCTAATGTTATGGCAAAAAAGGAAACAGAGTTAGAGTTTAATTAGAAGACTAAAGAGAAAAGGAAAAGAATCCTAAATGGATTAGGAGACTAAACCTTAACAGAGGATGTCGGAGTACGAGTCTCTAAACTTGATGAATCACTTAAGTGCATTTTTTAAGGTTGCTCTTGTGTTAAAAAAGGGTATTGATGTTATTGCCCTCATCTTCGACAATACTTTGTGTCTATTTATGTTACATGTTTTGAGACTACCCCATTTTCCCTCTCTTCTACTGTTACTAGTTGGGGGGTGGGGTGGTGTGATGATCTATTAGTATACACTATTTCCTCACCTACTCCTACTCCTGCTCTCTTTTCTGTTAAACCTCCCATTACTCAAGTGTATTCTAAGCGCCAAAACCCTCCAGTCTCTAGTCTAACATCGATTTGCTTTGTCGTCGGATCCAATTGAGGAAATGATGATCTTAAAGTTACTTTCTAGTAAGGTAAATGTTATTGTGCTCTGATCTCTTAGTTTGTTTCCTATAACCATTTGTATCGTCTTCCTCTTTGTCCACTTATTGCATCCTCTTGATTTATCTCTCTTCCCTAGTATTTGTCAGGTGAGACTTTGCTCGCCTGGTTGCGTAGTCTTTATCAGTAGATGAAATCACGGGCTTTAGATAACAATGGTATGTGGGACTTAGTGCCTTTACCTACTGCCAAGAAGGCTATTGGTTGTCATAAAGTGTTTGCATTCAAGTTTAATCCTAATGGGTTTGTTGCTAGATTGAAGGACCCTCTTGTTACTAAGGGTTATGCTCAAACTTATGAAGTTGATTATTCTGATACTTTTCTCCTGTAGCTAAGCTAACATTTGTTTGTCTATTTATTTCTCTTGTTGCTTCTGATGATTAGGACTTACATTAGCTTGATATCAGGAATGTCTTTCTACATGGAGATCTTCAGGAAGAAGTTTACATGGACCAACCTCTGGGGTTTGTTCCTTAAGGGAGATAGGGAAGGTGTGTCGTCTTTAGAAATCTTTGTATGGTTTGAAACAGAGTCCTCGTGCTTGGTTTGACAAATTCAATCAAAATGTTAAGACATTTGATATGCAGAAAAGTAAGTCTGGTCACTCTGTCTTTTATAAAAACTCCAGTTCTTTTATTATTCAACTGGTAGTGTATGTGGTTGATATTGTTATCACTGGGAGTAACTCTAAAGGTATATTGTCTCTTAAATCCTTTCTTCAAAATCAGTTTCACACAAAGGATTTAGGAATGTTGAAGTATTTCTTGGGTGTTGAAGTCATGAGAAGTAAGTAGAGAATTCTGTTATCTCAACGAAAATATGTACTTGATATGTTATCTGAGATAGGGAAATTGGGCATCAAACCATGTAATACTCCTATGACTCCGAATGTACAACTAACTAAGGAAGGAGAACTGTTTGAAGATCCTGAGTGATGCAAAATACTAGTTGGGAAATTGAATTACCTTCTGATAACTCACTCAGATCTTGCTTTTGAGTGAAAGTGTAATTTAGTGGGTATATGTCTATCTCACGATCGATCGATGGGGCGATTGTAAAAGCGTATCTATGTTACTTGAAAGAAACTCCTGAATGTGGAATATTGTATAAGAAGCATGGACATACCAAAATTGAGTGCTTTTCAGACGCAGATTAGGTAGGATCTAAAGAAGACAGGAGATTCAACTTAAGATATTGTGTCTTTGTTAGAGGAAATCTAGTCTCATGGAAGAGTAAGAAGTAAAGTGTTGTCTCGCTATATAGTGTGAAGTCAAAGTATCGAGTCATGGCATAGTCTGTATGCGAGATCATGTGGATACGTCGGTTATTGATGTAAGTGGGCATCGAAACTTCATTACCATTGAAGCTTTGTTGTGATAACCAAGTTGTCATGCATATAGCATCCAACCTGATATTTCATGAACGGACCAACATATTGAGATATATTGACATTTTGTCCTTAAGAAGACCTAGTTGAGGTTGATTTCTATAGGATATGCAAAGACTGGAGAACAGTTATGAGGTATTTTCACAAAACCTTTGAGTGGGGATTGGGTAAGTTATTTTTGTAAAAACTTGGGCATGATCAATGTTTCAACTTGAGGGGGAGTGTTACAACATTGTAGAATTAAAAACTAGTTGGGAAAAGGAAACATGTATTCATGTAGAGTTATGAAACTTCATATTCTTTCCTATTTTGTTTAGGATTGTTTTGTGTATAAATAGGTTGTTTGTGATCAATGAAAAATATAATTCTTCCTTCAATTATCTCTGATTACAAAGGGGAGTGTTATAATATGTATCATACTTTACATATAGAATGGTAACTGATTAGGAAGCTTTACTTGTAGGGTTGTAACCAATTAGGAAGGATGGATTGACTTACCCATTGAATAAACTAACCCTCTTGTATATATACACATGATGAATTAATAGAAAATACAAGCAATTCATTCCTCCAATTCTTTCTTTCTTTCTACAAAAGGATAAGGATGCAAATTTGGGGATAAAAATACTTAAGGGGTTCAAGTGGAGTGGGACTGTACAAGCATGATTCCTTGATTTGTCAGGATGGCCAGCTTGCAATGGCGTTGCGAGGGAGGCAAGTTCTCTATTGTTTAGCTACAAAAATAGTACTAAATATCACGCTTGTTTAGCTTACTTGTTTAACTTATGTATCAAGAGTTCTATTTAGGCATTCTTGGTCAGTCCTTAGTATTTGATTGGAAGCCCCATGACTGTTAGATGGCAGCAAATTAAACTATTTTCTACCATGCACAATAACTATTTGGGAAATTTTTTGGTTCCTTTATTTTCTATGGAATTGAATTATTTTTTTGATAGGCAATGATGAAATTATATAAACAAGTGCTGAAAATAAGTGCATCTAAAGTACATAGGAGGTATACAACAATCATAGAAAAATACAAAAATAGAAATGAGGTACAGCCAAAACGGTATTACAGAAAACAATTCCCTCCAATGGAAACCCAACCAATCAATGGAATCAATTAGAGACGTTTTCACGTATTTACAGTGAAGAAATCAAAGAAGAGTCTTCTAATGACCTTTTTCTCTTTTCTTTAAAAAAATCTGAAATTCATTTAAAACAACTCTAACAATATTTTTTTCTTCAAGAAGTATGCTTAGCATTAATTTTCTTAGCAATTGCCTCAATCGCTCAGACTGTACACGTGTATTGTCACCATGTGATGGAAGCCAATGTATATTACATTCAGTTTGAAAGTTATCATGGAATATAGTATATAATAACAACTAAAGTTTACCTAGAATAATATGGACCAGAGCCATCATCCAAGTTGCTTGGAGAAAGTAATTATATATTCCTTAGCAACTGAGGAAATCATGGTAAAATTTCATCTAGTGGTTTTATCTGTTTCTTTCAATAGTTAAAAAAGTTTTGCCACCTCCTGTGTCACCGCTTTTAACTCAAAGATAATTGGTTCATAAATTGCTTTTAAGCTTCTAATTTGCAAACTAACTCATGATCTGGTGCATATTTTTCTTCCAGATAAGCAGAAAAAGTTTGCCGGAATAGTTCCTGCTATTGAGAAAGCACGCCTTTATCGTGGGAAGGGTGGAGAGATAATGCGTGCTGCTGTTTCCCGGTTTATAGAATGTATTTCTTTATCTTGTTTATTTGTACCAGAGAAGACGAAACGAACTCTGCTTGATACTCTCAATGAGAATTCCAGGCATCCTAATTCCCAGATACAGGTTTCTCTTCTTCAGCTTGATGACTGTTTGCTCATTAGGTTTTATTTCTCTTTATAGTATATTGAATTTCTAATAGGCATATCTTTTCCATGATTCTTACAGAATGCTGCTGTTCAAGCCTTAAAATATTTTGTCCCAGCATACCTTGTCAAGGGGGATGGTGAGAATCTCGATAACATAACATCAAAATACCTAGAACAGTTGACTGATCTTAATGTGGCTGAAAGAAGAGGATCCGCTCTGGCCATTGGTGCTTTGCCTTAACGGGTTTTTGGCTAAAAGATGGAGAGTTATACTGCTGAAGCTTTGTAATTCTTGTGCTATAGAGGTGCACTTGTTGAAGTGTTCTTGTAATATTACTCATGAAATTTCCTTGATTGAAGGAACTTAATATATGTTTGAATCTCATAATTGGATATTTTCTATTCCCAGGATAAGCCTGAAGATAGAGATGCTGAAGCACGGGTAAATGCTGTAAAAGGACTCATTTCTGTTTGTGAAACATTAACTCAGGTCAGAGAACATCCAGATACCCATTCTAAAGAGGATGACTTGTCTTTGTTTCTTCTGATCAAGAATGAAGTGATGGTGAGTCTATTTAAAGCTCTTGATGACTACTCTGTGGATAATAGAGGTGATGTGGGTTCTTGAGGCTGCCATGTATGGTCTTGAAAATATTACATATATCCTTTGCAAGAGAGACTCCATGGGTTTCCAGGGAAAGTCACAAGAAGTTGACTCTGTTTTGAAGATGCCTAATAGAGATGTTGAGAATAACCAATCCCAATTACTCGTTGATGCAAATCTTGCTACCAGTTTAGTTGGAGGCTTTGTTAAGCAGGCTGTAGAGAAGATGGATAAATTAAGGGAAGTGGCAGAAAAAGTTCTCCAGAGGATTTTGCACGATAAAATGTTTTTTATCCCATTCATACCTCACAGGGAAAAGCTAGAGGAAATTGTTCCTAATGAGGTAGATTTAAAGTGGGGGGTAAGTATATCTTAATACTTCTTCAATTGCTTGGTTAATTTCACTTTTTTGACAAAGAGTGCAATACTGGAATTTGGGGCATGACAAAGAGGCCTTTATGTTTTTTAATTGCAGCTACCCACGATTCATACAGTTACTTCAATTTAGTTGTTATAGTAGATATGTATTATCTGGATTAGTTATATCTATCGGTGGGTTACAAGATTCCTTGAGGAAGGCTTCAACTGCAATATTGGAGTATCTTCATTCCCCTGAGACTGAACATACTGAAAGAAGCTCCAGAGAACATAATCTATGTACTGACATCCTTTGGGTTCTTGAACAGTCCAAGAGATGTGACAGAGTCATTATATCCACTTTGAAGGTAACCTCACTCAGAAGCTCCTATAACCATGAACCCTTCTTTTTCCTTGGGCCCATTTAATTCAAGTCATTTCACAACTTATGTCATACTATCGGGAGTTTTTGGTCATTCAGCTACAAAGCATTTGGTGATTTGCTTACTTTACCTTTCATTTATTGGATGATTAAAGTACTTGGGTAATGTAATCTGGTATGCTATGATTAAGCAACTGTAGAATATTTGGAGAATTTTCCATTTATTCCTTACCCATATGGGTGGTTTAGGACCTGCTACTGTCTTTTGTTCAATGACTAGATTTTATTTGGATAGATGTTATTTATAACTTAGGAACTATTAATTTGTTGTGGTCATGAATATTGAAATCTTCTGTGTTTTCATGATTGGTTTCATGCTGATGCTGGTGTAACCACAAAATAGAGTGAAAATTGAGGAGGCAATAACAGTTATGGGATTCTTGTTTTTCTCATGAGACTTTGAATGTCCTCTTCTCAGTTTTAAAATGTACAACCATGCAAAAAAATATTCTTGTTTGCCATTGCCATCTTGGTTCCACTCAAACAGAGTATGTAAAAAAAAAAACCCTTTTTAGTTCTGTTGAGAGAAATTGAATACTATATTCTCATTAATTTACAAATGATGAAATATACATATTTATCTTTTCCCCAGTGTTGAGTAAAAGAAAACGAAAGTTAGAGTCTAGCGAAATGAGAGAGAAGAAAAGAATCTAATGGACAGAGACTAATCCTTAACAAGTTCCATGGGTATTTTCTTTGCCTGTGTGTATGAAGAGATCTGTTTGCTCATACACCATGTATATAGTGTTATCACTGTTATGTGCTGATTCAACTGATAATTCACCAGATGTACCATTTTAAGCCATTGTTTCATCTGGTGAGCCTTTTGTAAAGTATGAAATGGTACATGTGGTCACAATTTTGCCATTTTTGTCTGGAATATCCATCACTCTCAATCTCTCCAATTTCTACTCTGGCTGGTAGTTTGCATCTAATACCCATTAGCACAAATTTCTGTTATAAATCATAATGCTTTAAACAAAATCTTAGAATATATTCCTGCTCATCTGTAGACATCCATATTCTAGCCGTAGTTGGGTCCACATTTTGTTGTTCTGTCTTTACCCATTGGGGCTTAGGTTACCTAATGCAAAAGGCACTTTTTAATCACCATTATGTAGTTACCAGTACAGGGTTTCCTTTCTCTCCATTTGGATATTTAAACAAAAATTGAGAGATGAAACTGATGAAAGAAAAGGTGATTAATGAGAAATTAAACTAAGTGGAACGCTATATCTCGTTGTCCTAAACCCAGCAATGGTTTTGTCTCTTCTAAAAACCTGTCATCCTTCCCATGTGCTTTTTGGAATATGTATCTTCAGCTTTTAGATTCCCTCTGTTTTCGTATTTATTTCATCTTTTGCACTTCAATAGCGTACACTGAATGAAAATCTAATCAGTGTCCTGAACCAGGCTTTATTCTTTTAATTTGGTTTTACATCAGTTGCACTTTTCTTTTTATTTTTATCTTTCTAGAACATACTCATTCTTCTTTAATCACACTTCTCTATACTGTTATATATTGTGAGGATCTCCACGGTTATCTATTAGATTACTCCACAGAGATATCCTATTCCTTGAACCTTTTAATGAAATTACTTGAATTTGATTATTTGGTCGCTGCATTCCCTTTTGAACCATAAGCTAAGTTTGTGTGTCTAGATATGTTAAGTATAAATCACATTGCTCCTTCTGTACTTATATTTTTCTGTTGCATATTGTACATTTATATTGGTTTACAGGATTCCTTTTGCATGTTTACACCTCTACGTCCACTCTTTACAAATATTTTTTTTTCCTTAGATATAGGCCCTATCTTCTTTCAGATGATTTTTTTATGAAATTTTCTGTGTATTTCAGACTATTGAGATTCTTTTCAGCAAAAAGATATTATTGAACATGGAAGTTAGTAGACATAGCCTTTTTTTTGCTATAGTAATTCACTGATGATACTAATGTTTCGATTTTTTTTTTCCATTCAATTTTTTGTTGCTTGCTATCAATTAGAACATTTCTGTTCAATTCTATTGGTACATCATTGTTAACTGTATGAAAGCACACTTATTGTAGAGGCATTTATTTAAATATTGAAATTTAAATATTCTCGGTCATGTCAATATACAAGTATTCCATTGTATGGGTTATGTCAATATATAAGTATTTCATTGTATTTGATAATCCGAACATGACATGAATAATAATCAGGTTAAAAATTATAAATTTAAACATGACCAGATTAGCAATTATGACCCAATTAGCAATTGGGTAAAGCAACCCGTTTATTAATTTATCATTTAAAATAACATAAATTATAATTATTAACCTATCATTATCTAACACAAATAACTTATTAGATGAGAATCTTGGTTAAAAATTAACTCAAATACCAGTTAAACGAATCAATTTTGTGTTATGCGAAATTGATACAATATGTTTCATTTATTAAACTATGATACAAGTAGTACAATTAACCTCAACCCAAATTTGAAAAAAAATATATTCCGACTGGTGTCAAACTTTACTATAATACCAAGTGTAGCTTTAAGCAGGCTCCTGGATAGACAACGTGGTGCAGAAGACATGGGAATTTCAGGCCACAGCCTTAGGCAGTAGTTCTTGTTATATCGTTTGGGGCAATTGGCAAACGAGTCCGATGTCCAAAGAAGTTTTTTTCAGGTCTATGGGGGCAGCGAAATGCTATCATAACATAACAAAATGTGGTACAATCCTGTTTTCCGTTTTGCAATCCGAAACTAATACGTAAATCCTCTCTCAGTATTCAAATTGTTTGAATGGCATTGCAAAACATCAAACGGCCCGAGCACTTCTAATTCAAATTCAAAGACTAAACTTTTATTATCTGGAGAATTACAAATACTATAACTCAACCCCCCACCCCAAATAGTTTATAATCCATGTCACTGACAGTATGGTTGATTGGTTCATGAATGGATTCTCTTACAAAGTCAACCACCATTGTATAACTTAGCCACATGCGTCCCAATGTCAACTGGAACTAAAATTGGGAGAGTTGACGTTCTTATGCTTTTAGCCAAGGAAACATGTTAGGGGATGAAGGCAACCGTGCTGTAAGGACCTCGACCCCAGTCTCCGTCACCTGCATCATCACAGAAATAGGTCGGGTAAGAGACGGGGCACACGGGTAGTGGCAAGTTCCAATCCCTGAACTATATATGAAAGTTAAAAGCAAGAAAAGAAGGATCAAATATAGATAAACTCCCAAATATTACATGCAGGAACTACCCTAATCCTATCTGATCCAGTTTTTAGAATAGCACACAGTCAAATCATAACTTTGGACAAGCCTCATGTCAGACACTAGGCCACCTATAAGCCAACAATCTTAATTCCAAGAATATGAGAGCTAAAAGTGGGCTTGCTTATATGGGGTAGAGCACACTCCTTCAAAAGAAATATGGCAATTTTTTCATTCCTTCAATTTCTCTTCTCATGGATGCAGTTACCCCCAGTTAGGGGATTGCTCAACTTTGTCATATATGCCATTAAAAAAGAAACAAGAATAAAATAAGAAACTATATAGAGATTTAATATTAGAGGTTGGATCACCAGTCAGGTTACTAGCTATTGACCCTGTAAATTAATTTCCATGTTCCATGGGTCTAGCTATACTATGGTTTTACCAGCATTTTGAAGTTCATACAATTGTGACATTGTAGCATGACCAGCCTACAAACTAATCACCAGAGCCAGTTTCATGCAATAGATTTCTCACACGAGTGCCTCTTATAAGGGAAACAAGAGCAGATATTTTAATTGAGACCACCTAGCCTTAGGACAATATCCAATTCCATATGTAAATGAGAGCAATTAAAGCTGCGAAGGCAGTGCAACAGTAATGAAAGGAATTTAAAATGGAAATGAGCATTTACCAAAAGAGTGTGCTCAAACTGAGCACTTCGTTTGCCATCTGCAGTAACATTAGTCCATCCATCAGGCCACATCCGATCACGCCAAACCCCTATCAAGAAAGTTATATTGATATAAAAATAACAAGAGTAGCAACTTTCGAAGTAAGTTTTCACCATTTTAAGCAGTGTGTAAAATTACCTGCGTTAATCATAGGCTCAATTGTGAAGGTTTGCCCAGCCTTCATGATATTCAACTGCTTGGCTTCCACTTGTGTTAAGGCCAGCAATGTATAAAATAAAGGAGAGTCATATGCAAGTTATAAGAAACTCAATTCACCATGTCAAAGTAATCATGAATGCTTTTCACTTATCATTCTTCAATCTGTAAGTTTCCAAGAAAAAGAACAGATTTTCATGTAATTGGGAAGACCAGGAAAGATTGGTGGATTTGGACCTAAGACAAGGGTTGTTGGCTAGTTGATTCTGGGCTAAATATAGTACAAGGCACTTGATATAGGAAGTGGTATCATTCCCATTTAAGTCACAATGTAAGATAATACCTTAACTACAAAGTAGACTCTGCACTGATGTTATAACTCTTGTAAGTCAATCTTGTAGGTGCAAAATAGAAAAATCAACCAGGCATCTGTTTATCCATAGCTCTGTGGCTCAAAAAGCCCAGATATTTAGTATCTCGACATCTTTGGGTTGGTAAGGGTCTTGTTTCAAGGTCGCTGAAGGAAACTAGACAGCCAGTTTCTTGTCATGATGAATCCTTCTTGGGTATAGCTCTATATAATTCTATGTATTAGAGTGAAATCACTCTTACATATTTCTTAAAAAAATCCCTATTATAGTGAAAAGTGTGAATTTCCATTTAATATGGGATAAGAAACAGTGTTCTTGAGGATACTGGCATAGTGAGGAATATTTGGTGCACAATGAAACAGCTCTCCAATACCATGCCCGCAATATGATTTCCCCTATTTTTACAAAGCACAAGTTAGAATTTATTTGGAACACTCTTATCATGGAAATTTAAATGTTCAACAATCACAGAGAGAAAGTTGCATATTACCACAGATAACCCTGACATTGTAGCATGCCGATTGATGACTTCCCCAATTTCACGAAATCGTACTCCAGGTTTTACTGAATATGGTAAAATACAGAAATCAGAAATCAAAACATAATTCCTAAAACCAATAGCAACATCATGATAGGTTGACAGAGTAATTATATCAGAGACAATATGAAAATCCAGATCAGGTGGGTAAAGTTCCATGGACATAATGCCTGTCTCATGACATTTTAAATTTGCAAATTATTATGATCAAATTGATCACCATGCAAATTTGAAAACAGAATCCAAGAGATATGTGAACAAATATTGCATCTTTCATTATTCCACCAGAAACAGCACACTAAGATTTTATCTTATGATTTTCTCTTGAAACCAACCTAAACTTTCAGGCTCTATTTGATTTTGGAAAAAGAGAAAGAACAGAAAAAAAAAAGGAATCTCAAATTCTGTCAATTTGGGTTCAGTGATGGAGAATAAGAGGAAGATAAGATCAATTGAAAATCACTTTAAAACTTTCACATTCTATTCTTTAAATTTCCTCTAGTAAAGAGAAAAAAATTTGAAGAAGGAAAAGAAAAACTTTAATGAGCTAAATCTTTTTTTATTGTTTAAATTCTTTCTCCCATCTTTTCTTTTTCTGAACCTTCCCATAATCACAAAAATTTCCTATTGATTAAGTTTCTTAAAAGAACATGAAAACGTAGGGACGTTATCTTATAAAAGTATATTATTTTAAGGATCTAGCATATACGAGTCCTGAAAGTATTTTAGACACTACGACAAAATTAATGCAGTGTGGTGTAACTGGTAATTGCAACAATTCCTAAAGAAAGAATAAATAGCTGCTTAGCCAATAATTCAGTGAGGAATTGCTCTACCAAAACCTTTCCCCAAAGTTCATTGTTAGTATAATCAATACTAACATAATCCATATTGCAGTAAATTACTGGGCCACAAAGGAAAAAAGTTATAACAATCATAGATGTTTCCTCTAACCATAAACATATATACTTTAGCTTAAGAATGCTACATAATAATAGATATTGCTTTCTCCAGGCACTCATAAGTACACTGGACCAACCGTCGAGAAGACTCGTCAACTTCTCCTACGAAGTATGTTTCATTTAGATCACCTGCATAATGAGTTAACCATTAGTCAAATACGGAACCTTAAGTACAAATCATTCAAAGAAAGTGTATAAACCTTCTTACTATGAACCCCTTTATAATAGACGGCTACATCGACATTTACAATATCACCATCCTCTAATTTCCTGAAACAATTAATTTGAAAATATTGGAAGAGAAAACCTTCATACAGGATGAATTTCAACTTTAAAAGATAAAAGAATTACAATGCCCATTGAAAGCTTGGAGTAGCCTAATTGAAACACAACAAGCTTATGCAAATATATTATCAGTACAGATAAATATTATGAAAAAACTAAGATTAAGATCCAGGATTTGCACAAAATCAACATGGTAACAGAAATAATTATGTAGTAGTAAATAAAGAACAAATAGGAAAAACCAATGATGATTTGACAATCAAAGGTTAATCCAAAAGAAAAAGAGCATGAAGCAAATTTTAAATAATTACTTGGCTTCTCTCTTTTTAATGCACTTTTTTTACCGATAAAAAATTATACAAATTTTACATGATTGAACAAAATACAAAACACTACCTGGCATCAGGAATTCCATGGCAAATTACCATTAACCTAATCTGGAAAAAAGAAGAGAAAAGTGATTGATACGAACAACAAATCACTCTTTCATACAATTAATACATTAGACTGCAGAAGATCGATTTAGTGGCAGACCTTGGGAAAAAGTAATAATTGAGTGGAGATGGATATCCTCCTGAAGTGGGTCAAAACAGACAATATTCAGTAAGCCAACATTGGTTGTGGATGGATAAATTCATGGCAAAGCTGCCACACATCTAAACTCCAAAAGCCCAGAACAAATACTGATATTTGTAAACTAATTTTACTAGAGAAAGGGAGAAATGATTTAGTAGATTTTAAAACACATAAATATAAATTTGTAGCAGCAAATCATCCTGAAGAAATAAAAATATTAGGAACATCATTAGTTCATAGCAATCACAATCATGGTGTTGTTGAGAATCATGGGATATTCTCTGATTTATCTCCTTCCTTTCTTGTACATTATTTTCCTTCCTTTTTGTACTTTATTTGTTTCCTTTTTTTGTCTTCCTACCTATATAAATAGGTAAGACCTATACTATATTTTACTCACTCACTCATTCAATACAGAAAATTATTCTTTTCTTCTCTCATTTCACATGGTATCAGAGTCATGGTTGATTCTAAAGTGAGCCATCTTCTGCGGCGGACCTTCTCCAACAGACCTTCTCCAACGGGCCTTCTCCGATGGACCCTCTCCAACGATCCTTCTACGTCGGATCTTCTTTGTCGGATCTTCTCCGGCGGACCTTCTCCGATGGACCTTCTCCGTCAGACCTTCTCCACTTCTCTGACAAACCCTCTCCGGTGGACCCTCTCCAATTAAATGCATATGTAACAAGCTTGGTACATATAACCTATATGCTCCAGCTTGAGGGGGAGTGTTGAGAATCATAGGATATTCTTAGAATATACTCTGTTTTACCTCTTTCCTTTCTTGTATATTATTTTCCTTTATTTTTGCATTTTATTTGTTTCCTTTTTGTGTCTTCCTGACCTATATAAATAGGTAAGACCTATACTATATTTCACTCACTCATTCATTCAATAAAAAAAAGTATTCTTTTCTTCTCTCATTTCACAGGTGTGACTAAAAGTCACAACACCTTGAAGAGCTGCTGATGCAAATAATTCTTTTAATCATAAATCCATGGTCCTTCTCTCAAGACATAATGGTAAATTATCATAATTGCAAACAAAATCCTTATACTCTAAATATCAACACAAATTACTAACTCCAAAAAATCAAATGGATCTACTGCTGGTTGTGTTAAAAAAAAATCACACTGGCAAGAAACATAACAAGCCTATCCATTTGCAGACGCAATAACAGTAATAATAATAATAATAATAATAAATTACTGAAAAGAAAAGAAAAAAATCTGCCAAGAGACAACGATTTGAGTATCAGAGACTGACAAAGATAGGAGCTCTCAAATACAATGACCAGTGAAAGTGAAATGTGACTTGATGATAGATACTCACACAGATGTAAGTGCCCAACATAAACAAAATAAGCAAAGATATCCTTCATAAGGAAAAAGGAAAAAGGAAAAACAGGACCAAACTTTTGTTGTATATAAATAAGGGCATCGATGTAATCTGAAACCATGAGAATATACCCCTGCGACTGGAAAGGAGAAAAAAAACTGAGGGCATTAACATGCCCACTGGCAAAGGTATTAAACTAGACACAATAATAACAACATTGTTAAAACACAGCTTGCTATTTTGTTTTATCTTATTCTTTGTCCTTATGTAGTTGACATACCAGCAGTGATAGTTGCCTCATGAACCACTCGATCAATTTCATCAGTTGTCAGACCAGGTCGAATTACACGAGCAGCTGCATCCAAAACCTCCCTTGCAATCTGAATGTGAATTCATTAGAGCATGAAACTTGAATACCTAAATTAGAGAACAGGCCAAACAAGCTCTTGTGCCATGTTTAAGTTTGCCATGTTCCTTGAGAAAAAAAAGTGTTATCCTCTAGAACAGACATATAGCAGCCTAATTTGGCCAGAAAACCAGATACAGCATAAGCAGTATATGCTTATGGCAGCCTACATTGGTGAGAGAAGATAACCTTATAGCAGGGGTATAAGCTGTCTACAAGACATAAAAGATTAATTTAGCACAGAGAGATCTACAAGCAATATATGCTTATAGCAGGCTAATTTCATTAGAGAAGACAAACCAGTTGGAGTATAAGCTCCCTATAAGACAAAGATTAATTTAGCATGAAGATATATACCTACATACACACATGATTGATAGGTAGAATGAATTATACAGTTATAGTAAGATGTTTTTCATTACAGAAGAGTTAAAAGACCTGGTCCTCTTGTACTTTGTATTTGGTGGGCAGGACCTCTCATCCTTCTCTTGTACTTTTCTCTATATTTAATATATCTTCAGTTTCTGATTTAAAAATTCTTTTCCTTGGAGATAAAGCTTGTCTTGTTCAATAAGATCTTTCAAAGCTAGAGAGCAACAGATCAATACCCCCTCTATTGATGATACGATCGTGCTTTGTGAGGCCTCTGAGGAACAGATGTTGTACTTAAGCTGGGTTTTGTTCTGGTTTGAAGTTTGTTCAGGTCTAGAAACCCCATTTAGTTAAATGAGAAGTGGTGTGCACAGAGAAAGGACAAGGTGGTCTAGGCTTGAGAAAGTTGTCTATACCGAACAAAGCCTTACTTGGTAAATGGATCTGGAGATTTGCCTTGGAGATGAAGATAAAATGGAAACATCTTATTAGTTCGAAGTATGGGGAGGAGAACCTCAGTTGGAACTCTAGGGAGGTTCGGGGGCCTTTTGGGGGTGGGATTCTGGAAGGAAATCCTTAAGGAATCAAGCTAGATCAGAGAAAATTAGAAATTTCAAATTGGTACTGGTACTAGAATCATATTTTGGACGAATCCTTGGTGTGGATCCTCAATTCTTAGTCCAGCCTTTCCTGACCTTTTTGAAGTTGCAGTTAAAAAACACGAGACATTGGCGAAGTGGTATAGATTGGGAATGGAAGTTGGAATCTTAATTTTGAGAGAGCCTTCAATGATTGGGAAATGGAAATGGTCGGGAACCTTTTGAGTGCCTTACAGAAAGAAATGGTCACCTCCGAGTTGGATATGGTTTCTTGGTTAGGGGCTGCAGGTGAAAGATTCTCCATGCGTGAAACTTACAAAGTGCTTCAACCGGGGACAACCTCTCCGTTTCCTAGTAAGGGTGTTTGGGTTCCAAGTGTTCCAACTAAATCAGCTTTCTATTCTTGGGAAGCAACTTGGGGTAAGGTGCTAACTCTAGATCAACTTCAAAGAAGCAGATGGCAGCTTCCAAATAGATGTTATCTTTGTGGTTGTGCAGAAGAGTCAGTTCACCACATTCTTTTACATTGTTTAGTGGTCTCTTCTCTTTGGAAGATCATTCTTGCATTAGTTGGTGTCAATTGGGTTTTCCCTAAGACAATCAAGGAAGCTTTACTCAGTTGGAGGGGTTCTTTTGTGGGCAAGAAGAGGAAGAAGATTTGGAATGTTGTTCCCCTGTGTATTTTCTAGACAGTATGGAAGGAGAGAAACCATATAACTCTTAAAGAGGGGACGTTAGTTATACAAAGATTAAAGAATTCTTTTGTCTATAACATGTGGAGTAGGAACATATCGTATTTAGGAGAAGAGGTCTCAACACTTCTAGGTTTTTTTTGGAGTGGATGACCTCTAAGTGAGGGGTGGTAAGGCTTTTTTTGCTTCTTTGGCTGCCAGTATACTTCCTATATACTTAGTAATTTTTGGCTCTTATTGCTTTTAATATATTTCGTTTATTTTTATTTTATAAGTAAAAAGGAAATATATTAAAAGGGGGCTAAAAAGCCCAACCCCAGGGTTTTGTTTATTTATCAAAAAAAAAAAAATACTAGCCCCCTCTACTCCACCCCCACCACTCCTCTTCCACCACAAACCTAGCCGCTGCCACCTCTTCGCAACCAATCCACCAGCACAACCAACCCATGATTGCCATTGTCACCCCACCAAAAAAACCCTGTAGCTATGACCTCCAGGCAAGGATGATGTGGGTTCATAAGAGATTGAATTATATGACGACTTTGTTATACAGGTTTTGGAAACTCCTTCAAGGTTCGACACTTTGGAAGATTGCTTCCCCCTACCCATCCACCTCCAACTCTATAAATATGACCTCCAAGCAAGGATGGTGCGGGTTCAGTATAAGAGATCCAATGATATGATATCTATTTCTTATATGGGTTTTGGGAACTCCATCAAAGCAAGACACTCTGGAAGATTGCTTATTCTCACTTTGATCTGCATCGTGTGGCAAGAAAGAAATGCAAGGATCCTTGTGGCAAAAATGGAGGGCATCCAAGACGATATGGAGTTTATTAATTCTTTACTTGAGTTCTTTTTTAGCCTCTTGTATTGACAAATTTAAAGATTGTCCTTTAAAGTCAATAAGCTCAATTTTCTTGCAGTACACCACTAGAGTTGGGCTACCATTGAGAGGAGCCTATCCGTTTTTCCAAGAGAGGTTCCTTTGGTACTTTTTTTTTTTTTGTAATATACATTTTGTACCAGTGTCGCCCAGCCCAGGAGGTCTTTAGCCGTTTAGATCTGGTTTGTACTTTGTATGTTTGAGTGAAGGATTGCCCATCCCTCTCTTGAAATCTTTATCCAATACTAATGCACTGGTTCTGATCAAATAATAAAAAAGAACTCCAGCACTGACACAATCTGCAACGAATATTAATATTTTTTTTATGGAAAAAAGCAAAGTATATTAAACTGCCAAAAAGAACTCCAGCACTGACACAATCTGCAACGAATATTAATATTTTTTTTATGGAAAAAAGCAAAGTATATTAAACCGCCAAAAAGAACCCTGGGAAAACGCAAAGTATATAGGAGATATATAGCAGGCACCCCCAAGGGGAAGCAAGGAAAAGAGAGCACCTACCCGCCCTCAACAAAAACCAAAGAGTTCATTTACAGCCCACCCAAGTCAAAAAATCTAGCAAAGACCTTGGCCTATCAACACTATACAAGTTGACCCAAGACCAAAGGTTACAAAGAAAAGTAGACTTCATGCACCTACACTAGAGGGCACACACAAGGATGCTTGAGATAGAGCCACCAAGTGATACATGCATTAATAGCATCTCCACAATCTTTAATATGACTGCTAAATCCATAATATCAAACATCAGCTAGAAAATTATATCTCAGAATTCATAAGTTTTCCATTATTTTTCATCTGTTTAAGCAAGTGCTACCAACACATACATATATACGTGCACAAAGTAACAAAAAAGGTGGCAAGGTGAATATGAGCACATACCTTGCCATATAGGATTTTTTTTTTTTTTTTTTTGATACGATGCCATCTTTAGGATTATTGAGCTGAATTACATAGAAATCTTTCTAACACAAACACGAGACTCGTGATTTTTCAAAATGTGAAGTAAATTACTCCACCTTCACGGGTGAAGACTCAAGAAGGGAGCTTCGTCTACACAGAACTATCTCATCATGGTGCACCTTGGATACCTAAGTGAACAAACCCTCCCCATTGTGCATTGGAACATACAGTCATGATCTGTTACTCTTTTTCCTTGGTGCAACAACCAAATGCAACTTATGCCACTTAATTCATGGTTCATGAAACTCCATGTGGAGATCATTGTGTAAACTCAACATCCAACCACAAGAAAACATCAAAACAGTAATTTTGGATAGGAAGGTTTGGCATAGAATCTTACTCGGCAGAGTTTCATCATTCTTTCAATTTGCTCTGGGTTTTGATCTTCAACAACATTTCAATGTGAACAAAAACCCCAGACAACTGAAAAACTAAGAAATATGCATTTAAGAAAATGCAACTTGATTACAAGATTCATGCTTAAAAGAACTACTTCGATTGATTCTCAAGGGCAGTGTTACCTCCACAACATGTTGCAAATCACTGTTGGGTTCAATTTTGGGGATTCCCTACGATTTTTTTAAGGGGAAGAAAGTATTAGAAGTACAATACAACAATCTGATAAAAAGGACAACACACCAGCAAATGTAGTTTGACACTCATAGGAAAATCATAGGAATCAATAACCATGTGACGCAGTAATTTACCAAATTTGAATTGCATCAGGAAATGGACTGATTAATTTATGACATGCAATGATAACCATATAAATGGACAACAAACTCATAATCAGAGTCAAATGTTAACATATAATACAAGTTAGTATATGGAAAGACAAAACTAATCCATAACATTTAAAAATAAGAGTCAAACTACTCACATCAATTGCCCAGTCAGGCAGATCGATGTGGTCAGGTACCATACGCTTACTTGATATGGGATAAGGCCTCAATGTCCTGCAGAAAGAAAAATCACAAGGAAAATACTATCTATAAAAAAAATTTAAATTATAAAAGTAAAATGTGAGTTTGTTCTTAAAAGAGAAGAAGAAACTGAAAAAGAAATGAACAAAAAGAAACAGACACTAAGATCCTTCTGGATAATTAAGTACACAATCAATTTAAGTAAAATTAGCACATCTTGCAGGTTATAGGAGTTTTCTGAGAAGAAAAAAATTTATGTCTGAAAAAATGCCATAATGTAATTAAGGATAGAAAAGGAGAGAATGTGAAAGACAAGAGTAAGGGCTTCTTTTCATGTTCGACAAAATTTCCACCTTCGAGGGGGATCAGTTTGGAGAGAGATTAGAAGAGAAGTAGCCCATTTCAGCACAAGATACAAACACATAATAAGAGGTTTGTATATTTCCCTATTAGAATTTTATTCTTTAAAACAGACTGAAAACTAAATATAAGTCCCTCTTCTACTGTTCTCATCTTTTCAAGGGTGACAAACAAAGACACTACACAACATCTCAACTTCCAGAAATTGATTGAGAAGCTTATCATAAGGGTAAGAAACAAAGAAATACTAATGTAAATAAAAGTCATGATGAATACCCTGTCCAATCAAAATATGGCATTTTTGGAGTTCTAGTTTGTCCTTTCTTCAAGCAATACAGCCACCCTTCATTAGGTGATGCTGAATTTTGCTCAGCTGGATTCCCTGTCCCAAGTGATGACAGCTTTGCCTTCTGGTGAACTGACTTATGAGAGCTCCATGAAGCCTTGAAACAATCCTGAGAGCTGATAAGAGACAGCTCTATGAGTAGAAAAACAAAAACTAGAATGCACATTTTATTAACTAATAAATATTAAACCAAGATGTCTTCAACCAAAGAGCACCAACTTCCCCTAACTGCCTCTTCAATAATATTCATTTAAAGCAGAACTACAAAAATACAAATTTAATTAGACAAGAGTTCAAACAAACAGCTGACAACACCCAAACAATTTCGGGTCACCTTTCAGGTTTTAAGATTATTCTAAAACACTGTATCAATCAATGCCAACTTCTTAGGAGGCAGGTTAGTAACAGGCAAAGGGCTTGCAAAGAATGTTAGCCAAATTCAGGAGAGATAAACCTGCACAGTTGGTTATGCAGTAGAATCAAGCAATCAAGAAATAAATACTTCTAAAATCACACAGATTTGGAAAGGGAATAGAAGGCAAGCATAACAGGCCAAATTCGATAGAAAGCAACATTGTCGCCACCAACTTTATTGCTATTTTCTCCTTTTTCATCTTCCTCAAACTACACTGGCTCTCATAGGATAGAATTCAGAAAACTCAGGATATGGATACAAACCAGAATGCAGCACCTTCACGAGGAAGCTTCAGTTCCATACACTTGGGACATCTGCAAACAGCCAGAAAATTTTCAGAATATTGGAAACAGATATAGATCACAGACATCTGACTATTTAGGGAACAACGCTAAATTGCTAACCATCCACAGAACGGATGATACTCAACAAGATGGTGATCATGAAATGAGATATTGCAACGATGCAACTTGGATTCTGAAATGACAGCCAAAAGCAAAAAAATCAATCAGTTGCCTCATCTCAGAAACCTGACCATGCATCGATATACAATTTTAACTCCAAATAATGCTTAAGTGTACACCAAGGACAATATTTCTAATTGTACACCAAGGCTTAAATGTATCTCACATTCTGCTTTGTTTTTTTTTTTTTTATATGTCAATAATAGAATAATATAAAAAAGCATCAAAGAAAGTACAACCCTGTGTAGGAAGGAATAATGTGACGATGATAGCCAAAGTTATAAATAAACTCGCATGACCTTCATCTATTATTAGAAGTAGATTCCACCATCAAATTTCCACCATCAAATATAAAGGAAATATGGACCATTTCCTTCAATGTTCAAGCAGGTAAATCAACACCTTAAAAAATTATCCTATTTTTCCCCTTGAGAGGCAGTATGATGTGTCTGCATCTGTCTCAGCAACCATAAGAAGATTTCTTTTGCCAAATAGAAAAAGCTACCTTCATTGAATGAAGGACACATGCTGAACAAAACAAGAATCAAAGACCAGTAATGATAAATTGACTCTTCTGCTATTTTGCACATGCCAAACCAGTTTGGAACGGGTTGCTCCTAGCCTCGATTAATCCATAGTGAGAATCGTTGCTCACGTTGTTGCCCAAGGTTAGCAAGCTATTTTTCGAAGGAGTGAGCATTTCCCAAGTTTTTCCTGATGGAAAATTGCTTTACGCACTTGGAGAGTCGGAGATAATCCTAGTAAGATTTTTTTTTTTTTTTTTTTTTTGATAAGTAAAGTGGACAATATATTAACAAAACAGGGACAAGGCTAGGGCCTAGAATATACAGGTTGTATGCAGGAAGAAACAAGAACCTACCACCCAAGGAGTATGGCTAGGAGTACTAGAAAATATACATTAATAAATTTACAATAGAGTACTCCCCCTCATAGATAAGGCCTGTCCAAGAAGCAAGGGATGTTATAAATGAGTTTTTCAACCTTTCTTGGGAAAAAATAACATTATCAAAAGCCACCATGTTTCTTTCCTTCCAAATTGCCCAACAAAGACTAGAGAGAGCTGCCTACCATAGATTTTTTTTCTTTCTTCATTATTGGAAAGGTTGTCCATCCCACCATTAAGTCTTTAACCAGGAATGGGCATACCCAATCCATTCCTGGCAAAGAAATGAGGGCAGCCCAAAACCCCAAACTAAGAGGCAGTAAAGCAAAAGGTGGTCTATGTTTTCCTCATCCTCTTTACAAAGAGAGAATCTACTTGCTAGCTGAAAGCCCCTTTTCTTCAATTGTTCCATAGTCAACACCTTGTCCCACCAGGCCTCCCAAGTAAACACACTCACCTTGGGGGGGACACAACTATTTCAAATAAGGCATGTCGATATAGTGCCAAATAGATCACCTTCTAGATGCCTATAGTTGGCTTTGACAGTGTACTGGCCTTTCTTGTCCACTAACCATAAAATTTTGTCATTCTCCCCTTGACTGATATCTCTGCTACTAATCGGCTTCATCGGTCTCTAAGTTTCTTCCAGCTCTCAATCCCCAGAAGGTCGATGAATCCTCATTCCACCTCCATCTCATTGGTCTTCAAACTTCCCAACATAGCTCCTTTTGAAGTAACTAAAACATATAGAGTTGGAAATGAAGCACACAGCGGGTTCTCTCCACACCATTTATCTTCCCAAAATCTAATACGATTCCCATCACCCAGTATGAGCTTGCAATCTTGTTTTAGTTGGTGAGCTTCTCTCACAATATCATGAGACCATTGAAACTCCTTTGGCTCCACGAGAACCATCACTTCCTGCAGGCCAGAGTACTTTAGCTTAATCATATTCTTCCAAGGGGAGTCGTCCTCTGCAACTAGCCTCCAATTCCACTTACCAAGCAGAGATTTGTTCAAAATTTCCAGCCTTCAGATGCCTAGCCCTCCCCCTTTTTTGCTAGTGCAAACTATTCCCCATTTTACTAAGTGAATTTTTTTTTCTATCAAGTTACCCCACGAGAAATCGACATATTTTCTCCATCCTGGATTTTACCCCTTTAGGAATCCGAAACAGAGACATTGTGTAGATGGGCAGATTAGAGAGTGTGCTCTTAATCAGGGTCAATCTCCCCCCATTTGAAATATATTGCCTCTTCTACAACACTAACCATTTTCTGAACCTTTCCTCAACCCCATCCCAAACCTGAAGTGAGTTTCGTCTCATTCCAAGGAGAGACCGAGGTAGGTTGATGGTAAAGTCCTATCACTTTTTCGCTCATTTTGCCCGAAACTTCTAAATTCTCCATCCCGAGCCGGTGATTCGACTTTTATCGAGTTGATTTTTCGGACGAGATGGCTTTGAATCATAATAAGATCCAGCTAAGATAGGCTAATTGATCCTGATCCTTCTGAATACTAGGGTGTCATCCCATGAAAAATAGGTCGATAGTACATCTCTTCTCCACCTCTTGTTTACTAGGTTAAAACTGAAAGCTCCTTGAGCGGCCTTGTCTACAAGGATGGGAAAATACTTCAATCCACATGACAAGCAGTAAGGGGATAGAAATCCTTGGCTCGTCCTCGGTGTTGTTAAAAAATATTACGGGCTACCATTAATCATCACGAGAAAAGGATGTTGTAGTTATGCATCTTAATCGATTGACCCACTTGGCTTTAAACCTCATCTTCTGAAGCACCTTTAAAATAGTTGATTGATTTGATCATAGGCCTTTTCTATATCCGACACCTGACACCTTACCAGCCTGCTGGCAAGTGTCGATTACGCCATTCGCCAACAAGGGCATCCATGATCACATCTTCCTTGACAAAAGCATTTTGGAGGCTCTACATTTATCCAATTTTAGCCATAACCTTTTTAAGTCTGTGTCGCAGGGGACCTTTGCTAAAAGCTTGTATAAACTTCCCACCGGACTTATTGGTCTGAAGTCCTTGAAATCCTCAGCCCCTCCTTTTTCGGCTCGCTTATGACAAAGTGGTGTTCAGTTCTACGTTTCAGGTTCAGAACTCGTGAACATCTAATAATGTCATCATAACTATATCCCGACTAAATTGCGAGAAACGGCGTTAAACCCATGGGACTGGTCGTTTATCCCCATTGAGGTTACTGAGAAATTTGTGAACATAGTCTCTTGCATGAAGGGTTTCAAATCTTCGGCCTACGCCTCGTTAATTCTTTGGAAATTCAGCCCTTCTAAGTTTGCTCTCCACTCCCCTGTATCCGACAACAGAGATTTAAAAGCTTCCACAATACCTTGTTTCATCTAGGCTTCTTCCTTAACCCAAACCTCATTTATTTTCATTTTGGTGATATGGTTCCCTCCCCCTGTGAGAGTTTTCCATTATGTGGAAGAATCCTGTATTTCTATCTCCTTCTTCCAACCAAATCTCCCTTGATTTCTACCTCCAAGGCACTTCTTCCATCATAGCCCAACGTTTAAACTCTTACAAAGCTTCCAGTTTCAACTCTCTCTCTCTCTCTCAGAAAGAGGTCTCAACAGTTCAAATTCATCCCAGCCTTCAACTTTTTTTAGAGCCTCCTTCTTTTGCTCTTCTACTTTCCCAAAGGAATTTTTATTCCAAGTTTTGAGTTGGCCTTTAGGGGCTTTCAACTCTCTTAGAACATAGCTTCAGTACCTCTCTAATCTCAAGCTACTCCACGATCATCGATAAAGTCTTAGCTTCCTTTAGTCACATGTTTGGAACACAAATGGTAAGGGGCCTCCTATACAATGGTGCCCCTCGAGTAAGATTGGGTGAGTGAGTCGAAGGTTTAAGCGAGGCTTTGTCTTGCACCTCCAAAAAGGACTTCCCAATCATCTTTGATTAGAAACCTATCCAATCTTGCCATTCTTCAGTTGTTTAGACCCCCTTTCCAGGTGTATTGATCCCCTTAGAGAGGAATGTCTTTTAGCTTTAGCTCGTCTATGACTTGCGAAAACCTCCTCATAGAGCACGAGATCCTTCCTTCCCTATTCCTTTCATCAAGGAAGAGAGTTAAGTTAAAGTATCCTCCTATACACCACGGCCCTTGCCATAACACTCCGATTGCTCCCAAGTCCTCCCAAAGTTGAGTTCTTCCACTCCACAGTTTGTAGATTGTAAGCACGTAAAGACCAGAGTGCTATTGTCCTCATGATTTACGAAACTAAAGAAAGTGAGAGTGACTCTCCTCCTTGTCCACTAGTTGGAGTATCTAGAGTCCTGAAATTATAAGAATCCCTCCAGAAGCTCTCTTGCATTGGCCAATGACCAGTGTAATAAACCTCGACTCAGGCTCCTTGCCGGATCCGGTGGATGCCCTTCAATTTGGTCTCTGACGGACTAAGTCCACTCTGTGATTTTAGGCTTTTTATTAATTTACTTTAGAATCATGACCCTCAACATTCGAAATGAGTTAATATCTTCATTAGTCTTGACATAATAGCCCTTGTCCCTTTTGACGCCTCTTTTGTGGACCTTTTTCTTTTCCTTCAGCGTCCACTCGATTTTTCATCTCCACATTGAATTTCGTCATCACATACCTCCTTCCCTTTGTATCTTTTTGTCTTATCATTTTATTTGTACATAAAATTTGACACCTGGTCATTGTAGCCTGAGGAGACATCCACAAGTTTGCTTACAAACCATAGTGACGACTTTCTTGCGGATAATTGCTCACACTCTCTTCTAGAGAAACTTCTTCCCCTGCCTCCCTATGGAGTTGTGATATGGTTCTCCGCCTGACCATTTCCACTCATGCGGAGCAGAACTCTATGATATCTACCCCTAGCGGTAAAACCATAATCAGGGTTTGGATTTTTGGTTTCCCCCTTTCTACTCCTGAGCTTATGACCCCTGACCGACCTCCCATTCAGGAACTCGGTTCAAACAAAGGAGTAGAAGGGAGTTGGGGTTGCTTGATTCCTCTCTTTGACGTTGTATTTCTACACTTAGTTTCACTTTATTTTCCTCCATGGTCCCTTCCTCCCTTGTTTTCTTCATGCCTTACGAGAGCCCTAGGATTAGAATTTCTCTCCTTCAAAAGTGATGAGGATGGACCTTTATGAGACTTCATTTGGGCATCTAAGTCCACTTGAGTTGTTTTTAAAACCAATGGGCCTCCACTTCTCTGGCCCACTCCCAGACTTAAGTTTTTTGGGCTTTTTGAAGACCCTGGCCCAAAATAAACCTCATTCTCCATAATTTCATTTATGGCCTTGGATCCATTTGGGCTCTTGGGTTTAGAACAAGCCCACCCATGGAATGGACTTGACCCATGCCAAACAGACCTTTTCTTGGGATGTGTGTCCCACTTTCTCCTTGACTACCCTCTTCAGAGCCCCTTACCCTACACGTACAATCAGTCGTCTCACCCATCCCATCTGTCTAACCTTCATCATTTTGGGTTTTTGGGGAAGACACGCAGCGTTTACTTGGCGAGCTGTTGATACCTCACCTTCCTCCTTCTTTTTTTCTTAAACCCCACGTAGTTGTTTTCACGCCTTGTGGAGTAGACTTACGGCCTTTTTGGCAAAATCTCCTACCAAATCTAAAGCTCAAAGCTTCTCGCCCCTTCCAGAATATTGACAACACTTGGTCTTGCCTTCCCCTCTAATTTCACCAAGATTCTTGCCCATGACACCTTCACCCTCAGGGTTGTCTCCTTGTTGATTGCCAAGAAACCCCCGCAGCTATACCCTATCATCTTCAAAATCTCTTGGCTCTAGAGATGCAAGGGCAAACCCACCACCCTTATCCATGCCTCCCTCACTTCCTCTTTACTACTCACACATCCAGAATCTGGGGCTTTGGGCTCCACCAGTCAAGTTTTAGAGAACCACCCCTTAACCATCTTCTCCCTGTTTCAAGAACCCTGAACCACCCCTTAACCATATTCTCCCTGTTTCAAGAACCCTTTTTGCTTCTTCCGGAATATCAAACTCCAAGAAGATCTTGAGTTCTTGAAAGCCCGCGAAAGCGATCCCTCCCTTTAAATCCTCCGAGTTGTTCTGGCCAAACTTCCGAGTTCGAGTGTCGGCGGGTAAATGGGGTTCTCGACTCCCTTGAGTAAAACTTGAGTACCCATAGCACTCCACTCGAGTAGCCAGACATCCCACACTTTCCCAGCTTAGAATCATGTTTGGACTTTGACAACTTCCTTCTTTTGTAGCCTCAACAAAAGTTCTTCCTAGAAGACTACTCCCTTTTCTTTCACCTATGACAGACTTCTCCACCTCCAAGGCAAATGATTCCTTGTTTATGCCCTCTTCTTTCGACCCCTTAATCCCCATCTCTTTGAGTTTGTCTGCCAATAACACTCATCCCTTGATTAGCCCCTGACCTTCTAGAATGAAGATCCTATGTTTTTTTCGTTCCCCATTTGTGACTAAACACGACAAGAATTTACCCGCATCATTTCTTTGACTTTCCACCTTGTAATTCCTTCCATTCAAAGACTCTTCAGGTGTTACCTTCTTCCTTACAACAAAGATCAATGCTTTTTAGCACAATACGAAGCCCTTCTTCTCTGAAACGAACCCAAGATACTACCCCCTTTTCTTCTCTCTACAATGAACCCTTCAATGATCCACCTTCTCCCTCCACTGAGATCTCAAAGACTTTGAATCTATGGAGAACCATTCCTTTAACCCTCTCATCTTCTCAAAGAATTTGTCCGGGACACTGCTATCGCTAATAAAAACTGGAAAAATGAGAAATCGCCTGCAAAGCTAGAGGCAGTGTCCATTCATAAGACATCAAAACATCGTACAACATGAAACCCTAGGAATCTAGCATATTTGATTATAGTAACACATAGTTTTGAAGAAAAACAGGACAAGTCCTACTGCATATGATGTTTTTCCTTCTAGTTAATTTGTGCCTATCAAGTAAGATTTGAAGGCATATTTTCAATTTTTTTTCCAAATCCAAACTATCTCCTCTATTCTAAGGATGTGCACGTAGCTTTCGATGATGTTCATCTAAAGGTCTAATGAGGGTGTTCGGACGGAGATGGTTCTCCGTCGACTACAAATCCTTCGAGCTAAAGGAGGTGGGGGAAAGAAGAAAGGCTCAGGTGTTCATTACAGAAAGGAGAAGGGGAAGGAGTTCTTGGATCCGATTTGGAAAAGAAGGAGTAAAGATTTTAACTAAGGGCGTGGAGTCTTTTAGAAGGGAGCAATTAGGAGACAGGTGAAGAAATTTTGGAGATAGTGTGGGAGAATGAGAGGAGGTATAGTCTGTAGTTAAAGGAAAATGCGGGAGGGGCGGTTTCTGCGTGTTCGGTTCTTGGTCTAGGCTGGAAAATGGCATGTATTTGTCTTTTTCCAGGAAAAATGGCACGATAAATGGGTGGTCTACGTTAGTAGAAAGCTTTTGCAAGATGAACGAGGGGAGAGACAAGGAGTATATGAGCCGGCCAAAGTCAGCTGTACAAAGTAAGACGGAGAAGTATAAGGGAGGAATAGACCAAAACCTAGCCAGTGTTGAAACAAAGATTCAAGAAAGAGAAAACCAGGATACGATATGGTTGGATATCAGCGAGAGCATATCAAAAGGAAGTTTGGGTTTGCTAAAAAACGGAATGGTGGGTGGATGGAAATCTCTTCAAAAAGTGGAGGTGTCCTTGATAGAACTAGAAGTTTGGGCTAAAAGAGCGTGGAGGTTGAAGGGGAGAGTGCAGTTTCAACAGCTAAATCAGAATTTATTCTTCTTGGATTTTGACTTGGTGGAAGAAGCATACTGGGTCATGGAGAATGGGAGCAGGATTTGCAGGGGGGAAGCTATGTTTCTTGAATGGTGGTCCCCGTCAACAGGTTGCAAAGGGAGAATAGAAGAAGACCAAGAAGTATGGATCAGAGTGGTGGGCCTACCCTTACATATGTGGACAGAAGAAATCCTGAAAACAGTCGGAAACGGTTGTGGAGGTTTTGTCGCTATGGATAAGGTCACAGAACAAAGGGAGGATCTTCGGTGGGCTAAAATTCTGGTAAAGAAGGACAGGACCGAAAAACCTTCTTCAGTTAATCTGCTAGCGGGGGCTAGAAGCTATGAGCTTCAAATATGGTGGGAGATTCAACCAAGGGTAATGGAGGTTTACCCTCGAGGGTGCAGAACCAAAGATTTCTTGGCGATATCGGCGGGAAGCGAAGGAAAACCCACGGCTCACAGACGCATGAGCGTAGCAAGCGGAAATCCTTCTCACGCATCCAGGAGTGGCGGGGTGATATGGAGTGTGAGGCGTTACGGAGAAAAGTGGGCTGGAGGGAGGAGTATGCAGGTGTCCAAAGTGCGCGAGGGAATTCTGAGTGGGGCCCAAGCAATGCGTCGGAATTCAAAATAACATGGGGATCAGTGTTAGAGAGGAGGGGGCCAAACAATTTATTTCAAGTGATAGTAAGAGGAGGCTGCCATCAGCAGGGAGTGCCTCAAATCAAGCCTAACCTGGCGAAGAGGGCGCCAAAGCCAAAGCTTTTTAATCTTGGGACTCTGACGGGCCCAAAGCCCGAGTCGCTTATGGGATCTTGCCACGGCCCGTGGCGAAAATGCTTTTGGATGATGAAAGGAAAAGAGAATTGGAGCCAGGTGGGGAAAAAACAGTAGGTGCAGAGAACGCTTGTCTTGTTTCTCTTCAGCGGAGTGGAGCCAATGTGGGAGAAGAAAAGGAGCCTCATGAAAACACTCCAACTCAAACGGAGGGGCAGAAAGAGATCAACAATAGAGAGCGGGGCACGAGCAGAGAGGAGGGTAGGATCTCAAGGGGCAAGGAAAAGCGAGCGAGAGAGAAAAGAAGATCTTTCATGGATTCGGATGGGGAATCGTTCTCGGTGAGGTTCACGAGAGATACTTTGTCTTTTTCAGTTGGGGGGGTGGGCGGTGTAGAAGAGATGTCCATTGATGAAGAGAAGAGGCAGAGACCCTTACAGTAGGCGACAACCTTTGCAATATCCAGGCGGAGAGGGGTTTCAAACTTTCATCCTGTCCCCCCAGCATGCAAGGGGAGACATCAAAGAAATTTGGGCTAGAGGATGAAGAAGCGTGTGATACACGCGCGGAGCGAGAAAAAGAGCGTAATTCCGGGGAATGACTCACTGGAGCGGCAAAAAGTGACAAAGTCGGCTTCATGGGGTAAGTGCGAATGGTCGAATCGGTGACGAGACGGAAAACAACGGTCGGGCGGGTGCAAGGGGAGGACAGTGGGTCGGGTTCTACTGATGGCTCGGATCTTGGGACCAGGCGATGTCGGGCTTGAGCCCATTGGGAATGGAGTGCGATCGTTCGGGCCCGAGTTCTATGGCGAATCGGAGCCCACCTCGAATCGGTCGAAACAGTCTTAAGGGCTTTGAGGCAGAGCTCGTGGGAGAGGAGCATGGGCTGAAACAAGACCCAGTACCTAGGCTTACTATGCCTTTTGATGGCGAAACCTCTATTTCCAGTGAATCAAAAATCGCCGAGGAAAGGAACATAGAGCTCAGTAGGGAAGAAGGTGAGATAAGAGAGGATCTACCTCAGGATGACGATTGCGTTAATACGGAAAGGTATGTAGATAATTTTAAAGACCAGTCTCCTTCTTCCGTTTCTGTTTTGGCAGCCCTTCTTTGCCCGGTTTTTGGGGCCAAGAGGTACCTGCGGGTATGAAGAGCTGGAATTAATGAGAAAGGAGGCAGAAGAGGATAGGGCATGGGGTAGGGTGGCCGCTGATGAGATAACAGTAGATGGAGAGGTGGCCGGAGCTGATGGCCGAAAAGTGGAAGAAGCACGACACGATTTTACAGGGAACTGGAAGTATGATAGCTGGGAAAGTAGTAGCTTGGCCAAATTCAGCGAATTTCTAGGATTTCCAACCAAGGGGTTTGAGAAGGAGATTTTGGAATTATTGAGGAATTTAGTGGCTTCTCTAAAAAGTAGCAAGGAGAAAGGGAATATGACAGTGACAAAAAGTGAACGGGAATTAAAAAGACTGAAGAGCACCATTAATTATAGCGAGCGATCCAGGCAAAGGAGGTGGGAGGGATAAGGGGAATCCACAGATAAAGTTATAATGAAGATAAAAATTCTATCTTGGAAACGCCAAGAGGTGTGAATGATTCGATAAAGGAAAATTATCAGAACTTGATCAGGAAGCAAGCAGGGTAGACATAGTGCATCTTGAAACTAAGGTTCGAGATGAATGCTAATATAGTGCATTAGTCTCAAAGGTGGAGCCGTTTCTGGCTGGGTACTTGCGAATGCACGAGAGGTCCTTGGGTGGCATCATACGTTTTGGGATAAGAGCGCATCAGCATAGTGGACTCCTTGGTTAGCGATTTTTCGGTCATGTTTATTCGAAATGGTGATGATGGGTTATTAGGCCTTTCACGAGTGTATGGCGATCGAGAAGAATCTCGAGAAATTTTTGGGAGCTTGGCTCGATTAAAGGAATGTGGGATGATCAGCAGTGCGTGGGTGGTGACTTCAATGCGATTCTGCATCTGAGAAGAAAGATCTAAAGGGGTAGGATTGACAATTACATGAGAAGATTTATTGACATCTGAATGACACAGAGTTTGAGAGATCTCCAGCTTCGAGTGGGCCTACTGGCGGGGTGGCCTCAATGGTAGATCAAAGTCGTTAGGCAGTTTGTAGTCTCATGATGGGAAGCCCTTGTTGCAAAGTGATGCAAAATTGCCTTCCTAGGCAGTCTCGATCAACGCCCCGTCTGTTAGATAGCAGAATTGACGAGGGCCCTTCACCTTTCCGTTTGAGTTGATGTGGAGTTTGAAATATCTTTGGTTTTCAAGGAGACTTTGAAAGGGTGGTGGCAAAACTATCAGTTTCATGCATCTTACAGTTTCATTCTCTCCGCAAAGCTAAAGGCCCTGAAAGGTGTACTAAAGATTTGGAACAGAGACGTGTTTGGCAAAGTAGATACTAACAAGAAGGATGCTCTGCGTAGGATGTCTTATTGGGATGATCTTGAGAAGGAAAGGGAACTTAACCTTGAGGAAGCCGAGGAATTAGCGTTAATGCCGGCGGCTTGAGAGTGGAGGCCTCGCGGAGGAGATCTCACGGAGACAAAAAAAAGAAAATCCGGAGAGACACAGGTAAGGGAAGGAGATAGGAACACGGGGTTCTTCCACAGGACGGCTAACGCCCACAGGAGAAGAAATTACATTAAAAGTATTAGCATCAACGGTAGAAAACTAGAAAAAGAGGCTGAGATAAAAGATGGTTTAGTGGCAGCCTTCCAGAACTTGTTGTCGGCTCCTGGCGGATGGAGTCCTTCCCTTCCGGATTTGGAAATCAATGAGATAGGGCGGAGCGGCGGATTTGGAGGAAAGTTTCTACGAGGGGAAAGAAATTTGAATCTAACTATTTAAAATGTAATAGTGACAAGGCTGGGCCAGGAGCCAATTGATTGCTTTGCGGATATTAATTTGGGGAGTTTGTGAAGAAAGGAGGTCATAGGTTTCTTGGGGGTTTCATGGTCGGGGGGCGGATTTGTCAAGAATCTGAATGCGACATTTTTGGTGTTGATTCCTAAGAAACAAACTGTTGAGGACTTCAAGGATTTAAGGCCAATAAGCCTTGTGGGAGGATTATATAAGATTTTGTCTAAAGTTCTAGCCAACAGAATTAAGAGGGTCTTGGATAAGGTGATTTCTAGGTCTCAAAACGCCTTTGTTAAGGGTCGACAGATTCTTGATCACGATCTTTGATTCGCTAATGAGTAGTGGACTCCAACCATGAGAAGAAAGAAGGCGAGGAATGAGTGCATGGCTCGATATTGAGAAGGCATACGACAGTATCAGTTGGGAGTTCCTATACCAGGTCATGAATAGGATGGGTTTCGGCAGTCGGTGGTTGAGCTGGATAAAATGGTGCATTTCCACAGCCTCCTTCTCGGTTCTCTTCAACGGTTCCCCAGCTGGTTTCTTCCCAAGCTCTAAGGGGTTGAGGCAGGGGTGACGCTTTCTCCCATATCTATTTTATGTAGGAATGGAATTTTCGGCCGTTTAATGGCGGGTGCGGTGGAAGGAAATTTTTGCTAGTGCGAGGATTGCGGTTAGGAGAGGAGGATCGGTAATCTCTCACCTCCTGCGCCGACGATACCGCGATTTTTGCCCCGGGCTAACACGGACGGATAAAGTATCTTGTTTGGATTTTGATGTGGTTTGAAGCGTCGGGTTTGAATTGGCAAGCAAGAGCGAAATCATGCAATTGGGGCGTGGATAATGTGGAGGAGTTGGCCCGGAGTTGAAGTGTAAAGTTGGATCTCTCCCTACGCCCTACCTGGGACTTCCCCTTGGCGCCAAACATAAGGCTCTTGGAGTGTGGGACTCGATCGAGAAGAGATTAGAAAAGACTAGCCTATTTGGAAGATCCAGTATATTTCTAAGGGTGGTCGGGCTACGCTCATCCGCAGCACCTTGTCCAGCTTACCAATTTACTATCTCTCTCTCTTTCGTATGCCTCAAAAAGTGTGTGCCAGATTGGAAAGGATTCAAAGGCAATTTCTCTGGGGAGGGAGCGATCATGATAAGAAAATTTCTTTGGTTAAAATGGGCACGGTGTGATAAAAGCGGAAGGTGGCATCGAGGGTAAAGAGCTTCCCGACATGAATAAGGCTCTATTCAGCAAATGGGCTGGAGGTTTGCCCAGTAAGAAGGTCGCTTTGGAGGTCATTCGTTGTAAATTTGGCGAATCACTGGGGTGACCTGCCACTGCGATCTGAGGTGGTTATGGAACCGATTTGTGGAAGGAGAGATCGAGGAAAGGTAGCTGGGTTTTCCCGAACTACGGCTTTTGCCCTTGGTGATGGAAGAAGGATCAATTTCTGGAAAGATGTATGGTGCGGTGGGGAGGCTTTGTGTGCTATGTTTCCCTCCCTTTATAATTTGGCTCTGAACAAGGAGGCTAGAGTCGCAGATATCTGGAAGAGCGCGTGGGAGGCTGTGGATCTTTGGTCCTGACCTTCCTAAGATCTCTCAATGATTGGGAGATTGAGAGATGTGAATTTCTTCAAATTCTCCATGACCAAAATTTGAGGCAACGGGGAAGATATATGCTCTTATTGAAGGAAGTTAAAGTAGTTTCTCGGTTAAGGCCATGTATAAAGATTTGATATTTCCCAGCCTTTGATTTCCCACATCTTTCGATTTGGAATTGAATTTGGCATACCTCAAAAAATTGGTATCTTTACTTGGGGAAGAATTTGCCCAGGCCAGAAGTGCTCCACCGTTGGATAATCTCGAGCGTCGTGAATGGCTTTGCCAATCAGAGATGCTTTTACGTGTGAAGAGGAGGAGGAGACCCGTAGACCATTCTTGATCCGTGCGGAAGTCTTTGGAAATGTTGTGGGACTTGCTTTGTCAATTAGTGGGAGTTAGTTAGATTGTTTCCCTTCTGGAGTCATTCACCGCACCCCAGCTGTGAGGTATGCGTAGGAAAGAAGCGAAAAAAAATTTGGACAGCTGCACCCATGTGTCTGTTTTGGACTCTCTGGTGTGCTAAAAAAGCAGGCAGCGGATTCGAGAACAAGGTTGCCTCGACCCGAAAAGTTAAAATTAATTTGTTTTTCGATTTGTGGAGTTAGGCCGACTGTTTGGCAATGACACAGCAGCTCACGTCTTAGATTTTCTCATGGTTGGGGGTGTAGGTAGTTTTTTTTTTTTTTTTTGGTTTTCTTTTTTGTCTTACGTATTGTTTGGTTTCCTTTTGTCCACTTCCTGTGTACTCTTTGGAAGCTCCTTTTTATAATACTTGCTTTTTACTGATCAAAAAAAAAAAAAATCTCCTCTATTCTCACTTGTCCACAACAACCAGCGTACTTTATTCATGAACAAATCAATCACCTCCAATCCTAGGCATGAAAATTTCAAATAAACCATGCAATCCAGCTTCCTGCCCACATCTGAAAATTCTCCACTGTGAAATCTCCATTTTTCCCTATCTGGAAAGCCCTATGAAACTAGTTTTTCAAAGGGTAACTACTGCATCAATGATCAAGCCATCAAGATGAAATAGCAAGGTTTTAAAATTTTGTTCCACCTTCCCAATATACTTTTCCAAAGCTCCCCTGTAAGAAATGCTTTACCAAGCAAAGATCAACGTCTAATACCCAATCCCACACTTTTCTTTGAATATTTATAAGATAAAATATCTGTAAATGAATAAATCTCATGCTTTATAATAAAATAACCAAAATTGTTAACCTCAAAAAATATGAATTTTAATATTTTCAACCATTAGTGCTCCAAATATTCTCCTGTCAATATGATATTCTTTACACATGCCAACATTGCAAAACACAAGCAATTGACTTAGAAAAGGATGAACTAGGCATCTTAAGAGGCAATTGAGGCTTACACCTTGAGGCTTGCCTACAAGGGGAAAACATCATGAACTAGCCTTGAGACTCTAGCCATGGTACAAGGTAATTGGGGCTTGCCACCATGGTATCAAGGTTGTTGAAGCTTAAACCTTAAATATTGTAAAGGTTTAAATGAGTCTGAGGTTTTTGTGAGCTTTTGATATATGCTCTATAAGTGGATCAAACCTAATATTCAATGGGATTTAATAGGTTTTTCTGCTTTTGTGGACTTTTGCTATACACATATCAGTATTATTTTACTTTGTTACTTTGGGACGAAGCTTTTCACAAAATGAAAGCTAGTTATCTTCTAAGTAACCTTTTAAAGTAATAAAAGAGAACGAAGGATTGAATAAAAGCTTAGCTATCTTCCAATTATCCTTTTAAAGGAATCAGGAGAGAGAGAGAGAGAGAGAGAGAGAGTGAGAAGAAGAATAGAGGTGTTGTTGGCTATTGTAGTGATTGAATTCATATGTAGTTACTACCTTGGAAAGTACAATTATAATTGATGGAGAATATAGAAATTAGATATGATCATGGTTCCTTAGAAGATCCTACCAGAAAAAATGATGGTAATGTTGCATGATATAATCTATGATTATAGTTCCTTCAAGGCTTAGGCCTTGTTTTACTAGGAGGTAGAACATTATGGGAACTACGCATTATGATCAGTAGCATCCAATAAGGAATCCATGCAAAATTATTATTCATACATTAACCTCGATTCCATAACCCAACAGAGTACCTCAATATGTGCATAAGGCGTAGCATAGATTTGAACATATTCATGGAGCTAGAAGACTACATGCAACCCAAGTGGAATGCAAATGAGAAGACGTGTAGGTGTCTGAATGACATGTGATTAAAAAATGGCCTAAATGAGAAAATTCTGGGTAATCATCACTAGATATTATACCCTTTACAGACACTAATCATTAGTTCCAAATGTAACAAGAAGGAATCAATTAACTTCAAACAATATGAATCCCGTTGCTGCAAAGTTGTACAAGAGCCCTATTAAACAATATGATTTTTTTTCCTTTTTGGTGGGGCCAAAAATGAATACACCCACATCATCAAATTTGAGAATTTTGTTTCAGGAGCATTGTCTGCATATGTACAGAGGCTACCCATGTGGCCAAGTGCATGACAGATTCTTTTTTCTTTTTTTGTCTATTTATCGATTTATTTAATTTTTCATTGTGGACACCTTACTAACCAGTAAAAGAACAACGAAATAAAAGTATATACTGGTCCAGAGAAAATTTTGGAAGTGGGCATACACATATTTAAGCAATACAGAACAAAACTTAATCCGAAATAATCCATATAAATCGATGCCAAGAAAAACAACGCATACCAACAAATAAAAAACACACAAGATGTCATCTTGCAGATAATTCAGGAATTATCATATCAAAACTTCACAAATATACAGGGAAAACACTCGTAACATCGATTAACTTATTCCTTGCATTTTATTAAACACTTCACTTAGCTTAATTTTACGAGTTAAAATCATTTGCAAGACCTTCAAATCAAAGATCAAAACAACGACAAAGTCCAAAATGTAGAGCAAAGAAAACGACGTCGTAAGAGATAAAACTGAAATAAAAAAGAGAGCTTGATCACATACTGCAGATTCGCAGGCTTTCCACATCGAGCACAGGACGACATGGATTCAGCAGCAGCACTCATCGGACCAAAAGCTTGAGCGAGACGAAGAAGGATCGTCGGATGTATTGACCCAAAAAAAGGTAAAAGTTAAAGATTTCGTAATCCGATTGAGCGAATTCGAACAGTTATGAGGCTGAGAGTAGCTTCGATTGAACAGAGAGTATGGTAGGGTTTGACGAGAAATGAAGACGATGGCGGTGGAGGAGAAGGAAGCCACTTACCCGAAGAGAATGGAAAGTGCCAGAGAAAATTATAATTTTGACCTGATCGAGGTTGAGATCGTTCTTTTTTTTTCTTTTTTTATGTAGCACTTTGCATTTGTAATCTTTGAATGTTCTATCAATTGATTTTTGTTTTTAGATTGAAATTTTATTTTTGGGTTTGGGCTGTATTTTTATGTTTTTACTTTTTACTTTTTGGAATGTACCAACTATGCTTAAAAGTTTTAGGATGCAAAGATTTTAAATTAAACTTCAAGATAAATTATGCAAATAAAATAAAACAAATTAAATTTATATATGATAAAAGTTAGTCATTCTGCAGCCTAAGGGGTTGAAAAACATGGAGAACACTCAAAATTTGTTTGGTTTTGTTGATGATTTTTGTGATTCTCGTTTTAACATACAAATACGGTTGCGGGCGTGTCAAGAAATTAAAGTGTTATAGATTAAGCTTACGCCTAAAAATAAGTAGGTTATTTGGTTTTCTTGATATTTCCCCAAAATCTAAATAGATAATATCATAAAAAATGTAAAGATTATAAGAATAAAAGGTGAAGAAAATATAAAATTGCACTATGAATGAATAAAACGATACAATGATGAATAATTGAAAGAAAGCTAGTATAAACGAAATAGAATCTTGAGAAAATTGTGAGGTAAATCTTTTGAGTAGATTATTAAATTCTTTCTTCTTGGGATTGATTGATATCTTTATCACGAGGACTTTCTCCTTTGTTATAGAGTCATTAAATAATCATTACAAGTCTTTTGTATATTATAAAAACAAACATAGTGATATATTCTTTGTCTTCGTTAAGGAGACTTTATAACGTTTTTACTCCCACATAATTTTAAATAGCGTCAAAATCTTTGTGCGCTTCTAATTTTGAGAAAAATTCACACTATTTTAGTCTATTTTTAGAAAAAGTATTTAAATTTCAAAAATATCCCTTTGTTTTTTACATGGGCTAACTCAAATGGATTTAAGTTCAAGCCTAAATACACATTGAGCCAATCCAAATTTAAATTTTGGTACAAACAATTTCCCACCACGTATATTGCAGCCCGAGTGCCGTATAGTATGTGTTTAAGCCAAAAAAAAAAAAAAAAATTCCTTAGATTATCTCCATCACGAGACTCATGATTTGGGGATCCAACGGCAAAAGCGAGCCAGGTTGGATAGACTGGAAAAACAACGCTTGATTCCCTAAGAAAAAATGCCCATCGCCTTGAGTTTCAAACCTGCTACCTTCATCCTTCCTTCTCTGAAAAATCCCGCACATAATGAAGGAATTTCACCATATTCTCTTCACTCAACCATTGGCCCACAATCATCTTCCATTGTAGTCGCTACTATTAGAAGTCCCCCCCTGTCGCGGCCACAAGTTTTGAGTTTTCCGATCATCAACCGTCACTGCCTCGATTCCGACCGCTCCTCCACTGCAACTTGTTACCACCCTTCGAGCCGATGCCGCCTCTACTGCTGCCGTCGCTTCGATTTTTTCCGACATTGAGCTCTGCCGCTACAAGTTTCGATTTTGGATGCTCCTTTGCCATCATACGTCGCCGCCATTCCAACCGACACCTCTAGGAGGATCCCTAATGTCACCGCTGTTGCTACACCCAAATCCACATCGTGAGGAGGAGCTTCGACACTACTGCAACCATTGTCGTCATCGCTCTTGCTCGAATCGGCATATACCCATTTTGACAAGCCCTTCAAATCATCTTTGAATCGGCCATTGCTCCACCATATATTTACTTGAATATGCTTCATTGCCGAAACGATTTCTTGCTCACTTATCTATATCGAATCCTGTATGTCATTGATTTTTTTTTGGCAGACTATACACCATCAAAGCTTTTCGATTTATTCACCGGCAGAGATGACTTAAAGGTAATTCTCTAAGCACCCTGCTAGATATACTTGAGTTTCTTTACCTAGGGAATACCTGAGGTTGTATCCATTTTATATATATATATTATCATGTGGCCTTTATACAATTGTTAATGTTAGTCAGATCAGGACTATAGAATAGAATGAACAAAGCAAAAGAGATGAACATAGCAGTATGTGGAATTGTTTGCATGAAAACCAGATTGTATGAAAACCAGAATAAAAACAAGCAGTTGGAACCTGTGTGTAGATCAAGTCTTGTGTTGGATACTATCTCGCAAAAACCGAAATATTCTTTCATGATGATCTTCCAAGAAGTTGGCAATTAAATGCAAAGGGATGAAATGATAAGCCGATGAAAACACTTTCTTTATTGGTTGTGTGAGCACAGAAGCGTACGGGAACTGATCTCTCTTAAACGTAATATGAACGGATGAATGCAAAAAAGATATTTATCCAAATAAGAGAATGTGTGGCCTTTTATAGACCTGCTCATGACTGTTTGGTATAGTCAAGGAGGTGTTCATTCAGTCAACAGGTGTCATCATAACGACGGCGTTTTGGACTCCCAACGGTAGCCCTTAAGGTTTAAAAAATTAAGGATATATACATCCGGGCAGAGGCAGATCCGGTTCGGTCTTTACAGTGACGAGGTAGCGGCGCACATGTGTGGTGAAACAAGCATGGATTAGGTCTCCTTGCACAAAGCGGGTGCCCATGAGGCTATACATTCTGAGTGGTGTATATATCTTGCTTAAAAAGTCTTTGTTCACATCCGATGTGGGACTGAAACTTTTAAAACTAACCTTTAATTCTGTCTTGAGGGTGATGTTTGAGCAATTTACAGTCGCTCTGCAATGGTTTTGGCTTATTTCGATATATAATCTTCGTCTCGCCGTAGAGAGAACACATTCCATGTGGACCTTGAAAAAGGTTTGTGGGACCCATTGTAATTTTCTTTCAAAAAGATAGCTAATTAATGTGCTCAAACCCATTTTCCAACAATCCCCCACATGAATGAAATTGGCGAAATTAATCCCCGAATGACATCTTGACATAGAGAGAGGGTTCGATTAGATTTACGTATAGAGGAAGGTAGCTTGTGGCCTTGAACCTTCCCTTGTGAAATGCTCCTCCCGAAGGATTCTTGATTGATCGATGAACATGATGTCTTGAAGCTGTTCAATCATGTGTGTAACCCAAGACATTAGCATTCACGCAGAATCTTTCCTGACACAGTTGGTTCTCACGGTTATGTTCATTTTGGCCCTGAACAATTCATGGTTTCATGAGTGCTCCTAGAGGGAATTGCTTTATCATTCTCATAGAGGCAGAGGCGAGTTCACACTCACATAGGTGACTTCTTATGGAAGGTATTCTGCTATACCCCACTTGTCTTTAACTAGATATAAGAATCATTAAAAGCGTGGCTTACCCTATTCAACACTGCAGGCATCACTATTTTGATTATAGGAACGAGTAGGAGATTAGTTCTTCGTAGTGATCTTCAATGAGTCACACAAAATTCCGTTGTCCCTTTGAACCTAGATCTTGGGATCTCCAGTCAGCTAGGTTGGGTTGCCATTCTGGCGACTCTTTAGTGCATAGGCTTCAGCCATTACATCGATGATTTACTTACTTGCTCTCTGGTCCAAACGCTGGTTAACGGATCCGCAATGTGCTCTTTTGACCTTATGTATTTAATGGTCATAACCATTAGAGAGAAGTTGTCTTCACGGTATTATGTCTTGACTTGAAATATGTCAAGACTTCACGATTATATATATGACTGTGCTCTTCCAATTCAGCGATTGGCTATCCTGATGAATGCGAGATAAGCGAGGCACATGTTGTGGCCATATTGGAATATCTTCTAAGAAATTACGAAGCCACTCTGCTTCTTCACCAGCTTTATCTAGTGCAATAAACTCTTATTCCATCGTGGATCTAGCAATGCACATTTGCTTAGAAGATTTCTAAGACACCGCTCCACCACCGAGTGTAAATAGATAGCCACTTGTGGACTTCTAGTCTTTGGTGTCGGATATCCAATTCGCGTCACAGTATCCTTGAAATAACTGGCGGATATTTTAGTAATTGCAATCCATAGTTTTGGGTGTATTTCAAATACCTCAAAACTCTATATTAATCTTCCAATGGTCGAGTTGCCGGATTACTTATGTATCTACTCAGTCGCTACTTGATGTAAGCTATGCAGGCCAGTGCGAGTTCATGACTTATCCAGTGCCAATTGTTTGTATGCATATTCTTTGTTGTGGCTTTGCCATTATTTTTGGATAGATGTAGATTTACATCTACAGGTGTTCTCATTGGACTGTTATCATTTTGTTTAAATTTCTTAAGAATTTTCTCAATGTAATGTGATTGAGATAATATTAGTCCATCTAATGTTTTGGAGATCTTTATCTATAACATCAGCAACACCTAAGTCTTTCATGTCAAACTTATTGTTGAACATTTCATTGGTAGTTTTAATGATTTCATTATTGCTACCCATAATGAGTATATTATCAACATAGAGACAAATAATGACAAATCCACGTTCGTTGTTCTTGACATATACACATTGTCACTGTACGATTTTGAATCCATTGTCATCATTACACTATCAAATTTCTCATGCCCTTGCATTGGTGCTTGCTTTAATCCGTAAAGGATTTAGCAATAAACCAACTTTTCTTTCTTGACACGGAACAATAAACCTTGGGTTGTTATATGGGTGTTCTTCATCTAGGTCACCATTTAAGAAAATTGTCTTTTTTCACATCCATTTGATATCTCGAGGTGTGTATATTTTGCAATAGCTATTAACATTCGAATGGATGATATTCTTGTTATTGGTGAATAGGTATCAAAATAGTCGAGCCTTCTTTTTTGCTTGTAACACATTTGATAACCATTAAACTATATTTATCAGCCGAATCCATCGTTTTCATTTTCTTCTTGAATATCCATTTATATCCTAGAGGTTTTGAACCTAGTGGAAGATCCACTAGTTCCCATGTATGATTTTGCAAAATGAATTCTACTTCGTCGTTTATAGTCTCTTTCCAATATGAAGCTTAAGGGTGCCGGCGTAGGCGTAAGGCACGAGGCTCATCTTCCACCGAATGTTAATGCAGGCCAAGATTTTGGCGTTCACAGTTAACTTTCGCTGGCATATAGGTTCATCATCATCTTGTTGGCGCGCTTGACTCACTGTGCGATATCATGAGTTCTTTTACTTGAGTTTTGACTCATGTTGATTTGTAAGGAAATACATTTTCAAGAAAGCGCATTCTTTGATTCGATAATGGTATTGGCATGCATATCCCGATATTTATGATTTATGAATGGCGATATGCGCTACTATTATGTGCATATCAATGGCTTACAATCAACTGTTTTTGGTCCTAGTTTAACCTTTTTAGGTATAGGTACTGCCACTTTAGCCAGACACCCCTACACTTGTAAGTATTTATAAGAAGGTCTTTGACCTTTCCACAACTCATAGGGGGGATTTATTGGTTTTCTTGTAAGGTATTCGGTTGAGAATATAATTTGTGGAAAGAATTACTTCCCGGCAAATTTTAGGGTAATCGAGAACTTAATAATGTCGTTCATCATTTCTTTTAAAAAGTTTTGTTCTTACATTCCAACGATCTCATTTTCTTTGGTGAATAGAGATGCGATCGTTTGGTGTATTATACCATGTTGTGAACAAATCACCAAAAGGTGCTTCATATTCACCACCTCTATCTTCTTATTACCTTGATTTTCTATTAAGTTGGTTCTCACCTCATTCTTAAAATGTTGAAACATTTCAATGCCTCATCTTTCTGATAAGTAAACATAACGATGTATCTTGTGCAATCATCGAATTAATATAAGAAAATATTTCTTACCACCTCGTTTGAGATAAATTTCGAGATCACGGATATCTAAATGTAGTAATTAGAGTTCGCTCACTTCTTTCAATTAATTGGAAAAGAAGTTCTTGTAAGTTTAGATTCCTGAATCTCATTTATGATTTTTGATCTGTTGAAATTTAAGAGCAAACATTCCATATTAGTGTCTGCGCAATGTATCGTAGTGCGTGTCGCAGTACTGCCAATCTGGCATTTGAAGATTCAAGCATATAAGCGAAGATGTGTTTTTATTGATATTCTTAATGGGAGGTACAACAGTCATTACATTCATTTTGAAGGAATTGTGCTCATGTGCCCTTTCTCCACATACATCCATTTTTTAATTTGAGGATGAAGTTATGCGAGACAAACACCAGCAGACCTTCTTGTTAGCGATAGTCAGGGCCTTTCTAGATTCTTTCGAATTTACGATGCATGCATCGTGAGGTAAAGTTCACTTACCGTGTCATCTTCAATACTACCTTCCTTGGCGTGACCTTGGAAGAAAGGTTACCCATAAGAGTTGTGCCGAATTATCTATGGTTTGATATGATGAGAACATCTTAGCATCTGAACAAACACGACAAGTAGCCCGTGTCCACATGCGTGTAGTATTCTTGCCAATGAAGTTCACCCTCCCGAAGACTACGTGAGGGTTCATGTCTAAGACATCGTCTACGCCGGTCGCGTGGATTGAGGCGTTTATTGCGGTTCCCTTGTTCCTTATGACTATGACAATCCTTAGCACGGTGCCCTTGCTTGTTGCACACATAGCACTTGCCTTGGAACTTTTTCGTATGACCTTGCTTAGAATGGGTGCCCACCGTCTTCCTCATCTTCTTGTTGTGTGGGAGAATGCGCCCTTGTTCCACAACATTGGCCTTAGATTCACTTGAAGCTCACTTGCCTTCTTCTCGGAATCACACGTTGTGCCTTCCTCTAATCTCGGCCTCACTATCAAGTCTTAGTCTTTCATTTCCTTAAAGCTTATGCTTTAGGTAATTCTTGAATTCTTTCCATAGTCTTGGCAATTTTTCAATAATTACGGCCACTTGGAAGGATTCTTGAAGACATCCGCTACCATGTATGTCATGCAAAATCACTTATAGATCTTGAACTTGGTTGATCACTGTCTTGGAATCAAGCATCTTGTAGTCTAGGAATTTTCCCACTACAAACTTCTTGAGCCGCATCCTTGAGTAGCACATGCTTTTGTCGAGATTCCCACGATTCTCTTGCGATGTGAAGAAGCGTACACGGCTATATAGTGTGTTGTCTGGGCCATTCGAGGAGGTAGTTGCGACCTGAAATCGACATGCTTCCTGCGGCAACCCACTTGCCTATCAGTTTCATGTTCCCGTGATCTGGGAGCATCCTCTTGAAGAAACGGGCCAAATTCAAGGTGGTCGATTAAGCAATCTTTATTCTTCTGTACGAATTTGTTGCATTGAACTTTAGAGCTTCTCTCATGACTCACAGTCATTGGCGCCATAACGAGGAAGTTGGAGGAGGCACCACGGTAGAGGTAGAATGTTGAGTCATTCTCTTGAAACCCAGGGTCTGTGCCGAAACAATGTATTAAATTAATAAAATGAAACTATTCAAAATCTTTGAATAAACGGAGTCTTGTGAATAAAAGTGGATACTATTTACAAAAACAGTATCTTAAAAATTAGCAAATGTGACTTAGCCAAATTCTGAGTACAAATATATATTAAAACAAGCGGTCTTTGTTTTGCAATACAATATCTTAGCGAATCTGATATCTTAAAAAATCAACAAAAATAATGGCTTAGCCAAATTCTGATCACCAATAAATGTTTTTGCATAATACAATATCTTAAAAAAAATAAAAAAAAATTGCTTAGCCAAACACTGAGCAAAACAAATAAAATATATTTCAACCAAACCGTCTTGGTTTTTGCGAGAAATGATCGATAAATGATATACCGAGATGCATTAAGTTAGCGATATATCAACTTATATATGCAAACTATGGTAAAAGGTGATGTCTGTATGTAAAAATCACAGCGTAGTCTCAAGATTGTGTATACCAGAACTGTAGTTCAAATCTATAAATAAAATGCGTAAAACCAGTGCAGTCGTTCTGTAGTCTAGAACGACACTAATGTCTATAAAAACGTATTGATATTTATATAAAAAAACGCATCGGGATATCTATAAAAATAACATAAACATAACGTTATAAAACAAAATTGGCGCTTAAAAGAATGGCTCTTATGCGTAAATATAATGCCTGCTTGCAGATTTTATGTAGAAACTAAAAAACAAAAACTATTTGTCTTAAGATTGTTAATGATCAAGATCATAAATAGAATATCAAAGCAAAAGAGATGAACACAAAGAAGATGTGGAATTGCTCAGATGAAAACCGCATAAAACAATCAAGCAATCCCAGGCGTAGATCAAGCTCATGGCTTCACACAATCTCCTTAAAATAAACATCGCTCTCTGCTGGTGCTTCGAGAAGGTGTTCATTCTAAATAACAGTGCCATCAAAACGACATAGCGAGCTAGATCTCAATGGTAACCCTTCAGGTTTAAAAAAATTAAGGATATATACATCTCGAACCTGTTCCGCCGGGCCTTGGCAAGGCGCCGTGTGTGGTGAAACAAACATGTTTCAGTCCTCCCCTTCCACAAAACTGCAGGCTCCTCGGGGCCCCAAACCCAACTACAAGCAGGTGTGGGTATATATAAATTCTTGGAAAAGCCTGTCTATCCGACGTGACCTCAAGCTTTTCAATGTGCCTTTAAACCTTTAGTTACCATCTTCAAGAGTGATGCCTGGGAGCAATTTCTAATTCACTTTACCCGCTTTCAAGAACTCAATATATATATCTTTCATCTCCTCACGTAAGGAGAACACATTCCCATGTGGACCCAATCGAAAAGTGCCTGAACGGCTTGTAATTTTAGCTCTAAGATAGCTAATTAATGTGCTCAAACCCATTTTTTTCAACAATTAATTACCCTTAACTCATTTCCTTCAGCTTATATATATATATATATATATATATAGGTATATATATATATATATATATATATATATATATATATATATATATTCATGTGGCCTTGTACAATCAAGTAATTTCCCTTAACTCATTTCCTTCAGGAGTTTCTTGTTTTGGACCCATGGCTTCCAACTCGGTCACATCTTTATCAAGATAATCTAATTCTTTGCTTGTGCTCGTCTTTCCTTAACATGTATTGGCTCTAATATAACTTTTGCTTTGCAATCCCCCAGTAAATCAAATGTGGTTGTTGTTCATTCTACTATGAGTCATTTGCTTAGCTTAGATCTGCTTTCATTGACCATCAACCAAAATGATGATTTCTATGCAGCTTTGGCATTGTTGGAATCGACAACTTAAGTGCTTGAAACCATTGCTTTTATCTATGAAGCCTTAGCTCAAACATCTTCTATTTTCTCCTCCATGGATTGTGCCAGAAAATCATCATAATCGCTCAAATCGATGCATTAAAGGAGAAAAATATGGACTTTGATCATTCTATACTTACCAAAAAATAAGCTATCGAAAGATTGAGCGAACTAGGCACTAATGCTCATAAAAGTACATGGGTGTTGATCAAGAATCGGCAGAAAGTTAAACTAGCCTCTTCGTGAAGTAATGTAAAAAACCATAAAGGCTCGTGAGGTTTGAGCACCCAACAACCGGTCAATTTGCGTAACCATCGCGCGTGCGTGGGGCGCGTGACGCGCGCAGCGTGTGGATTCGAACCGGCGGCATCAAAGTTAGCTTCGTAATTGTAGATAATCGACGATCTCACCAAGACTCGCCTGGCTATCGATTCTCTACGCTCTTGATTTCCCAAGATTCGATCGTTTTGTTCTTGCTAACAATCAACTGTAGATAACCCTTTGACGGAATTTTTAGCCATTTTGTCTGCATTTTGGCTGTAAAGCTTCTTTATGCACATTCTCTTTCAGACTATATCCCCTTTTTATAGCTTTTTGTACTCAATAGCCTATGATGACAATGATTGCCCTGAAGCTATTGCGATTCCGTTGTAACCATTGTTGGGTGACCACTGGCCTACCATTTTTGCTTAGTAGAATGAGGAAATTTGGGGTGTGTTCTTGGGATATTTCTTAGTTCCACATATGAGCTTGAATTATTGTTGAAAACTCACTAAACACTACACAGTGCAAGATTTCTTAGCCATACATTGCATTAGGGTGTGCAGCACTCTAATTTTTTGATGTGTGTTTAATGTTAGGATACTTATGAGAACTCATTGAACATTAGCGCACGTACATTTGCAGTGCTATAATGATTGTGAGATTAGTAGACCGCTGGTGACACTAGGCTAACTTACGTGTGTTGATGTCAGGAGAAAGCAATATAAAATTCATTTGCTTTGAATTTAAAGTGGTCTTGTAATATATTTCATTTATTTTGAGAATGTATAATAACTAGGGTTTGAAAAATCAGGATATATCGACGATATGTCATTGATATATCGAATATCGAACAACCCTGATACGATAAGTCCAATTAAAAGTCGTTTGAAGGAGAAATTGGAAAAAAGTCGGAAAAAGCATCGAAATATCTAAGAATACATCTATGGCAAAAATATCTACGATATAAGATGCCGCTAGCTGTCGCATTACTAATACGCGTGATCTACATAAAGAGGTGATTTTATCCCCAAAATACTATTGCATCTAGAGATATATCCGACATTTTGGTGATAAATAATATCTTTTGTTTAAAAAATAGGCGTCTCTTTTATTTAAAAATTTTATTGAACACGTAGCTTCATCAGGTGGAGAATGTGATTTTAAATTTTAATATTTTAATTCAAAGAGCATATCAAACAGCACCTTAAATTTTGCCTCGATATTCGAATTTCTTAAATTTTGCATCAACTCCCTTAAATGATATCTCACTTAAATTTTGGGATCAGATACTAAACTGAGTCTAAAAATAAGATAACTCAAGCTTCAATAATATCCCCTAGCAATATTTTCTTTCTTATTTTTTATATTTTCCGTAATTAACTATAAGATATTCTCTAAAAAATACTATAAGATATTTTATATTATTAAATGCATTTTAATTATTATAATTTAACTTTTAATTTATTTACATTTATCCTTTTACTTTCATTTAATTATGTATATTATTGAAATATGACAATGTGAATTTCTTTTCAAAAATTTGCTTAAATATATAATAACAATAAGGTTGTACTGTTTTATAAGTTAAAATTAATTAAATAAAATAAATAATTAATATATTTTTTAATAATTTAATTACTTAAGGTTCATAAATATAAATTGTATAGAATGAAATCAATATTTATATATTTAAAATCTAAGTATTAATATATTTTAATATTTGATATTTGATATTTTAATTTTTTTAACAATTTTTAATAAATTTTAAATAATTTTATTTTACCATTTAAAAATATATATCGATATATCCCTGAGATATCCATGAAATATCCGTAAAATCAAAGTATCGATATATTCTCCGAAACCGATGTTTCAAACCTTGATAATAACAGGTACCGCTCTGGAGAAATTGAGAAAACAATGGTTAAAAAACCTACTCTTTTGAAAGTTCAATATAACTTAGTAACCTAACCAAAAGGGAGGTGAATTGGTTTTCTTAAAAACTTTTTGCACAACAACAAATCTTTAATTTAATGCAATAACAATAAATTAAAGTGATAAGAATAGAGAAAACAAAACCCGGATTTATAGTGGCTTGGCACCTCCTTGTCTATGTTCACTTTCCTAACCTTCAACCTGAGGGTTCCAAATTAAGCAGAAGCTCCAACCAACTTCTTTATACTTCGACACATCTAATGGCACTCTTCAAGCTATACACATCAGTTCCAAGCTCCAACCCGAGCTTGATTGACTCATTATGGTAGTCTAATTAGCTCTTCACAAATCCTTCTACATACATTCGAGCTTTCTTACTGCTGACAATGAGGATACTCTTATCAAGCTCAAGATATTTGAAATAAATTAGAACTCAAGCTTTTGATCAACACAAATGTGCATTATACAATATGCTCATGTAAACGAATTCACTCACAATCTTAGTTTGAAAATTGATTCACAAGAGAAATAATGTTTGAGAGGATATACAATAAGTCTCTTAATTGTTTATTGATCCTCCACACTCTATTTATATAGTGAGAATTTGGTAGCATTTGGGTTTTTACTGGACTCACAATCCAAATTTATCTAATCGTTTCATGTATACTAGTCGCTGTAAATAATAAATGTTATCGTTTTATATTTGAATTACAGCTGGTCCAACCGGCCGACCATTTTCACAACCCGCGCTGACTGCTTCGCCATGCGCACTTCAAGTCACTATTTCAAATAAATATGATCTACCAACCGGCTTCGCACCGCTTCAAACAACTGGTCAATCGCTTTCTCTATGGTCTGATGAGCTAACATCACAATCGGTCGAAGCCACACCTCATTCTCATCCCAACGCAGAGATCTGTTGATCAAATCCGGCTGACCATTTGACCAATGAAGTCGCACCATTGGCTCTATTGATCACAAGAATGGTAGCAGTTTTTTGGTCCAACAGTCAACCGTTTTACCAACCGGTCAACCTGTTGCCCAACCGGATGACCTGGACAACTCAACTAGTTTCTTGACAAGAAAATCGCTTGTCTAAATTTCATTTCTCACTAAATCAATTTCTAATTTAAATAACTTTAAACACATTTTAAGTCTAATTACATTAAGATTTGACAAGCAAACATGAGTTGGAAAATGCTGATTTAATCAATTAAAGCCAAACCAAGTAAGAATCACAGCATGCAAAGAATGCCAAAAATGCCTTGAAATGGTCACTTTAGATTCTTTTCATTTCAAATAAATTTCAAACCTTAGAAAACACTTTTTAAACAAGCATTTTAAACTTTAAATGTATAAGGTTTCCATGCTCATACTTGTGTTTTCAAAGATATTCACTTAGACATAAAAATCTCAAGTACAGAAGAATATGTATAGAAAAGATGATATCCTAAAGTGGTATCAGAGATTACTCATATGGATTCCTAAGCTTATCAAAATCTTCAATTTCGAGGCTGCTTGGAATCTTGGTTACTTGTCATCTTAGTTCTTTGATTCGAGCGAATCTCTCATTTCAAGTGCTCGATCAACTTCATCATTGTTATCTTTAGTCAGATATCTTCTATTTGATGTCGATCAACTTAACTCATCACCAACTCAATGTTAACCATTAGTGTTCAATAACCTTGGTTTGTTATCATCAAACCTCAACTAGAGGTACCTTTCGGGGCTGATCCTTGATTTTGAATATTATATACGAACAAGAATCTGATGGAGAAATGGAATGCTTGAGAAAACAAAGGGCTAAAACTCACTATTGATTCCCAAATATATATTGAGAAACTATATCTCTAACATTATCCCATTAAAGACCATAGGATTAGCCTAATTCTTTTGAGAAGTTTCTACAATTTCCCACATGGTAGGGAAATCCTTCTTAAGGTATTTTCTATTAACCTCTTGTGTGGCTCTCTTTGTAGGCCAGAATCAATAGTACAAGTAATACTGGCTGATCTCAGGTGTTCTCTTTCTCTAATTGGGAGACCATTTGTTCAATCTCAGCCTTGAATGACTGTTTGAGACTTCCAAACAAGACCCTTACTTCAAAGCCTTTTCTCGACCGCTTGTTGTCCAGCCACTTTATTTTTCTCCAACTCAAAGGTATGGTCGAAATTTCTTGTATCTTTCCACTCAACTGAGATTCAAGTTCCATCTCATGGTCTTATTGTACTCTTGAGGAGTAAGGTCATTTTTCTTAGAAACTCTTAGAGAAGACACCACTACTTCCAATGAGATTATTGCATCTTGTCCATAAGTTAGAGAAAAAGGACTTACCCATGTAGAACTCTTTTTAGAAGCCCTTTAGGCCCACAATGTCTCTATAAAATCTCATACTCAGTCTTCTGTGATTCTTCCAAAGATTTTCTCTCCAGATCCTATCAACACTTTGTCGATGCCCCTTGTCCATTGGTTCGGTTTCAGGTGCTGATATGGGATGGGTTTTATCCCATAATCCGTAGCATAATAGTTTATCTCATCTCCAATAAACATGTTCCTTGATCAGTAGTAATGGATTGGGGAATCCTAAACCTATGAATAATATGCTCCGTGATGAACTAAATCATGTCCTTTTTTTATGCTTTCTTCAATGGTATCACCTCCACCTACTTAGTGAAGTAGTATGTAGTCATCAGATACAGCCTCGATGATGTTGTGATATGTAATACCCTCGAAATATACCCTCATTTGTTTTCAAATAATGCTTATAAGATTTAGAAAGATAAATTAAAAATTTTCTAAATTTTGTGTCATAAAATGGAAAAGAAACCCAAAATTGTATCGTGACTTAAGGACAAAACGCAATTTGTCCAAAAGTGCATCAAAGACATGGATTAATAAGATGAGGCCAAAATACAATGGTAAAATTAGGAATACAAATAGTCATCAAAAGTGGGAAGGACTAAAAGCTAATAAACTAAAACCTTTCACTATATAATATGGAGGAGACCAAAAAAGATTCCATTTTAAGTCTCCAAACAAAGCTTGCAAAGAAGAAGAGGAGGTGGGAAGGAGAAGAAGAGTAGCAAGAAGTGATAGGACTGGCTGGGAGGGCAAGGACTTCTGTATGGATACATTATTCTGGTATAGAATCAGGTGATTTCGTATAATTTTTGCACATGAATTTATTTATACATTTGCTAGGTTTTCTCAGATTAAATTGGTTCCTTGCGTTTTGTTAAGAAGACATCCTAACTCTAAATTCTAAGGAAGTTTGGCTGAAAATCCAGTTATAATTGCAAAGCTAGATATGAACCTTCCATAATTCATGTTTAGAATTCAGAACTGTATGGTAATCCCTGGATTTTCACTAATTAAAAGTAATCGTGGAGTGGATTCTCATGTCGATTTTTGATGCAGGAGTGAAATATATGAATCGTGAAATAGGTACAGCCAGTGAAACTACCATTTCAGGCAAATTTTAAAGACCTCCAGACTGAGAAGACCTTGAACCCGTACCTATTACAAAGATGCAGAGCTAAACCGTAATGCATGCTTAGACTCTCCATACCAATACACTTTAGAACCTAACTCAGACGCAGACAGTCGAGTCGCATCGCGCCAAGTGGTCCGCAGCCTCGTTTTGTTGTTTTTGGCGATTTGGGTTAAAACATTTATCTCTAAGCAGGAAAAGGATAAATTGCGGAGAATGTGATCGATGACTCATGTCATTTCGCCTATGAGTTTAATGACAGTTCGCCATGCCTTACACAAGATAGAAGTTTATGAACACACATACCCAGAGAACGTTTAAGACTGTACACATTAAATGACACTAAGACTTCACGCTGAACGCGGCAGCATCGTCCTCGATTAGTACTTCTAAGATCTCGATTAGTAATTCCAAAGATCTCCCGATTAGTACTTCCAGACTTCGACAGTTCTGACCCGACATAATTTCATACTTCGTTACTAAGACTCCCGTCTGTTGCACACACTCCTGGTCCCGTTAGTGGTAATGGCACTCCCATTCCCGTTAATTCGCTACGACACTCGCCCCGCAAAGACTCGCCCCGTTAGCGGGTACAGCAATACCTTGTTCGATTAGCGTTACAACACTCCTGCTCAGATCTGTTAATCCTCGCTTATACACATTTCATTACCAGGAGGTATCTTCTTGTTACTTATTGTGGCCAGGTCTTACACCCCTTACAACTACCTAGTATTCTATGTTTATATAGAAGGAACTGATAATGAATGTGAGGAAACAGTCGTGTATCGCTCGACCATTTCTGCACTCAATAAGAATAAGCTCTGTAACTCCTACGGGAGACCCGAATAAAAATAAGTCTATTATAAGATAACCATAATATAATAAGTTTCATAATTTATTTAGAGACCACAAACATAAGTCCGTTATAAGTATAAGTTCTAATGTGATTGTTCTCTTGGTCTTACGATCGGGTCATATAAGCTTGTTATATGTTGATAAGTATCAGACATAAGTTCTATGATATGAATGTACAATTTCGATATCTCATATTGTTTGAGTATGTTGAACATAAATGTGTACACGATATTACATGTTTCCCCACTTGCCGTGAAGCTCAAAGACTCGCTTAATCCAGGTAGGTACGTGAGAAGACGCTCGAGAACTCAACATCCTACTGTGGCCAACACATCGAGTAGGGTTCATCACCGAGGTTCCGCGGTTCGATCAATAATTCTAAAATGTATAGTTTTTGAATATGTAAATGGAACTCAAGACTGTATTATTAAGGACATCGTAAAACACCACTACTGGGTGGTGTTGTATTTCGACTTTGTGATATGATATGTTAATATATTATAAGACTCTGATATACCAATGTCCGATTACAAAGAGTTCTAGCGTTCTCAAGACTCGAACTCGATCTCGATCCTCCAATCGGCTCGATTCCGGAATCGAGGTGTAACAAGATAAATTTTCACAATCAAGTCCATGGCTCATCCTCTAAAAGGCCATGACTTTACTATTGAATGTAATTCAACCGTAGTTATCCTTTGTATGCTCCCATATTTTTGGTATTGTTGACAACCTTTAGAGATTTATGACTCTTGTGAATGGTCGCCAAAAATATCATGTCACTTCGCTTGATTCCGATCCGACCTGACTGGGCGGAACTGAACCTAAGTCCCGGCGCACACATCATACTAGAGCATCAGATATCGACTCTTATCAATTGCTCTTTCTCAAAGTCAAGCTCGTGACTGTAGTGATAAACAATTTCGTAATAACAAAATCATTTACATATACAAAAGAACTACCAATCGAGTGGTGCCTATGTACCCATACATATATATAAAGTCCCATTTACTTATACATGTACCATTTTCTATTTACAAAAACATCGAGACATGGTTAGCTACTATGAAAATCTATCTCTCGAGTCGACCATTTATTGATGTGCAATGTCCCATGATCCTTCAGCTTCCTCAGACTTCCAGCACCTGACAACATCCGTGCTGCTTTGACGCTTAGCGTGGAACATAAGCATGACAACCACCAATAAGACCGCCATGTTTAAAAGATAGCATATTCATATAACTTTAATTTCATTTATCTATCATATATACTTTTGCCTATTGCATACTCAACTCTTCTGCAGATATTCTACGCTCTTTCGATATCTTATCTACACTTTTAATTATTCTGCTTCTATACTTCACTCATTCCTATACTTATCATGTTTATTTCCTTTCATGTTCGTATAATCGTGCATGTATCATATAGCATTCATATCTCGTATATCATGTCCTATCTTATATCGTCTCACTTTTATCTACATTCTTATACTTTTCATATAATGCATTTTTGTATACTTCATCTCGATACTTTTCTCATTTAATATTTCTTTTCTACTTTCTCGCACTTTTACTTATCTATAACTCTTTTCAGATACCATACTTTGTAATTTTCTATATACCGTATTCATGTACTGCTCAGGTAATTATTTTCATATACCCATATTCATGTAATCGCTCATTTCATATATCAAGCTTCCTATTATACTTTTCATATGGATAGTCTATATGATCAGGCTTCTTCATCTTATACCATCATATATTATACTCTTCATGTGGATATCTATATACTCCTCGTCATATATTTGTATTCTTTCATATGCTTTTCATATACTTTATCTATCATATTTATTTATTACTGACACTTTATTTCTCAGATTGTATACTGTCATATACTTTTCTTTCATATACTGCATCGTTTCATATACTTTTCATGTATTGTACTTTCAGGCAATCGTCATCTTATACTTACTTTGTTCAGAATCGTTTATACTATCAGATGTTAGCATTTATGCTTCATATCATGTCAGAGCCCTATACATGCTATTTTTAGGTTTCATGTCCGCAAATACCTTAGAAGTTTTATATTGAAGACCCAGGTACCAAGGTACTATCACTATACGAGACAAAGGATCTATCTATGGTGCTCCTGGCTGTACTATCACTATAATGGTGATAAGGATTCTATCTCAGGTATACCCGACAGTCATTTCACTGCATTTGTGATAAAGGAATCTATGCTACAGATTATGTAGCGAATTCTTTTCTAGCACCGTGATCCAACGGATCTATATCAACAACCCAAACTGGCCTCAATATCTCGTATTCATATGTCAGCCGATCAGATCTTCCCATGTGCATGTCTATCTATCCTCTACTAGGTTCTAAGTAATAATCCGTGATATTTTTCATATCTTATTTTCGTATATATCTCATAAGTATGAATGAATTATTGTTATCATGATTTATTACAAGAGATATCATCATATTACTTTACTCCCATTTGTTCTCAGTGATTCAGAGCTTCATATTACGTATTCTATATTTTCATAATACATATATTCATATCTTTTATATCATTAGTTTTTGTCTCCAGATCATGGTATGTATTACTACTATATATCATAACAATGCCTATGCACTTCAGATTTATATATTCATATATGCCTTTCTATATTCATATCTCTTTATATCATTTATACATCCTATCCTTTATACATTTCTATCATAATTTAACTATTCTTGTACTTTCTATATTCCTATCATGTATGCTTTTACTTATTCATATGTTCATATATGTCTGTCATTCTTATACAAGTACTCATTCATATGCTTTGTCATCTTTTGCTGTTACATGTTCTATTCTATCTTATCATATCTTATAACTTATACCTATCATATACGTTGCATATACATTTCCTTTTTCATATACTTTTCATTCACTCTTATGTTCATGTTCATATCATAGCCTTGTTATGTTTCAGATCATATTCATGCTTTTCTTGACACATCATATACATATTGCATTTTCTATATTTTCCTGCTTCTACGGGCATATAATGATATAAAGACTTCAATAGTGTTATATCTTGAGAAATCACACCTCATTCATATTCTTATTCCTCTACGACCTACTTTTCTCAGAATCGAATCAATCCAATTGAATATCCAAATAAAGTTATGGTATTTGCTGCCAATTTAGTCATTTTACCGATTTTTACACTCGACTATTACTCATTTTTTGTATTAACTTCATTTTTGAACTAGGTTCTTTGTACTTCATTTAAAGCTATGCTATGGTCTCTATTCAACTGAATCACCCACTCGAGTGACCGGACCCCAAGATTAATGGGTCCTAAACAACCCTGACTACTCTATATGTTCCAACTGATGTAATTTGACTGAAATACGCCCCACTTTGAGGCATTTTTGGGCCACTAGAGTCAGAATTTGTTTGATGTCTATTTCTTTAGATAAGCCGATTCCTCGAAGCTTCATTTTGACCTACTACTAAATCACTCAAACTAATAGAAATGAGAGCAAGTTATGTACAAAATACAAAACCGGCCTGACAGAAAACCACAGAAATAGATTTACCTAAGATATGTTCAATACGATCGGGTACATGTCGTCAAAATGACCAGAATAAGATGTACCTATTAGCGTTCAGGTGCACTGATATGTCACGTGTCCACGTGTATTTTCTCCCATTTTTCCATATTTTTAGTACCTAATTCAACACTATACTCCATAAAACACCTCAAAACTATTCCAAATTCATCTATAATTCTATTTTTACCAATTTCTCATGAATATTCTGGCGCACTCAATCGAACTCAAACATGTTTTCATTCATCTCTTATACAAGGCCTGTGGTTTTACCTAAACCCAACTTCAAGAAACGAGATCCCTATCAAAACCCAGAATCAAGAACAATCATAACCATGTTCTTTCTTTCTACAAATGGCTCACATAACCTTTAGAACCCAAAAACACATGAAATGGGAACTCAACCCCCTATAGCAAAAACTTAGAGAAACAAAGGGATTGTGATGATTTCTATACATAATTCATTCTAGGTTGGGGTTTCTCACAACCCACCACCCACAAACATATATCTGGGGAGCAAGAAATCCATACAAAACCATATAGTTCCATACCTTTTATTCGCTTCTTCTCCTCTTCTTTTGCTCTCCTCCTCCTTCTTCTCTTTCCTCTCCCCCCTCTCACGCTTTTCTCCTCTATTCGAGACCACTTTGGTCTTAAACCTATGTTTTGTTAAGGCCATGCTCGCCGCAAAATCCATTTTGCTTTAAGTTTTCATAATCGCATCTCGTCCTTAGATTCTTCCTCTTTGAAATCTAACTTATGCCATATCTCTATTCGACTTCAATCTTTCCTCTTTATAACTTTCATCCTTTTAACAAATGGCAAGATTTGCTCTTTGTATCTTTGTAAACTTTCTTCTGTGTTCTCTGCTTTATTTCAAAATCTTATTTAACTTTTAATATACCCTAAAACAAGTTCAGCAACCATTATGGCTTCGTGTGTTACAAGTCATGTCTTTTTTACTCCACATTTACCAATCCTCCTTGTGATTATTGGTTGGTTAAGCATATAATTCATTAGATAAGTATGAGAAACTACATAAACCCAAGACTTGATTAAGTAATGTCTCAGTTTGTTACATGCAAAGTACAAGGCCAAACATAATTTTTCAATCGAGTGACATCTTTGTTTTACCGGATTTAAGACCCTACTAAATAATACAATACCGCTTCATGGCCTTTAGAATTGTTTTCAGGATCAAAGAGTAAATCTGGTTGACTCATTTGGTAAATCGAGCAAATGAGATTTTAAGGGTCAGATGGGGATTGGTTAAACAAGAAGCCGAAGTACTTCTTTGATCTACAAAGGCCGCTTGATGTCGTTTCTCCTATCTAAACTTTTCCATCTCTTTTAACTTTACCAAGTCAAAGAATTCTTTTATTTTAATTCGCCAGCACAGATAAATCTTCTAAATAATTTACCCAATTTAAGAAACTTTGAAGTTCTTCTTGTTTCCAGAGCTGTGCTTTGAAGCACAACTTTTGCTTTATTCTCGATCCACCGATATCCCCTGTAAACCAGAATTCAATAAATTCCCATGATAGCCCAAATGCACATTCGAGCTGGTTAAGTTTCAATTGACGATGTCTCATCCTTTCAAAGCTTTCTTTGCTTTGGTCCTTGATATGCTCACCTAGAATTCCCTTTAGATTTAATCACAATATCATCAATGTATACACCTCCTCCACGTGGTGGCCTTGCATGTCATGGAAAATGACATTCATCGCCCTTTGGTAAGTTACACTTGTATTTTTAAGACTAAAAGACATGATCGGCCATTCAAATGTCCCTATGGAGCCAGGATATCTAAAGGTGGTCTTAGATGTATCTTCTTCTGGCATTACAATCTTATTGCAACCAAGAAAACCATCCATAAAGGACATTAATTCATTATTAGCAAACTAATCAATAAATATATCCACAATGTGCATCATGATACATCGCCCTGGGGAGTTGAGCTGACATTTAAATCTCTAAAATCTACACATAATTAAAGTTTTCATTTTATTATTACATGAACAATAGATGCAGCTAATCCATCAGACATAACTTGTTGGCCTAATGAATTTGGCCTTCAAGAGTTTCTCAATTTCTTTCTTTATCTTCATCTCTACTTCTTTGGACATTCTTCTAGGTAATTGTTGGAAGGGATTGAACTCTGGTTTGATGGGAAGGCGATGTTTCACAAGATTCATGTCCAATCTTGGCATTTTATCATAATTCCAAGCAAAGCAAAATTTAAATTTTTGCAATATTGGAATGATCTTTTCCTTCTAGTCAGGGGTAATAGAGAATTTAGATGTGGGTAATCATTAGTTGCTTCTATAGTGATGAGGTTAATTCCCTTCCATGTGGAATGATATACTTCGAGGTTTGTCATTCCATCGTGAGAGTCAGGTTCAAATCTTCAATTAATTATTTCATTTTCATAAATTACCACCCACAAATGCCTTGGAATTGCTCTTGTGCAATTTTTTTTCAATAATTTGTTACATTTGTGCATCTTCATGAGAACAATTAGTCATCGATCTCCTCCATGATCGGCCCATTATGTGGAATGAAAGGAAATACGTAGTTACTTTGCCGATAACTAAGCCTCGATTTCACCAGCACTCAATTACAAGCAAAGATAACAAGGAAGACGCCAACAAGGCAAGAATCACTAATAACCATTTAATACCTGTAGAATTTAAGAACAAAAGAAGCGAGAAGATAAGGGCAATATTCTTTGAAACAGTGATCAAAGAAGTCTCCAAAGGCAAGTTCTTCATAGCGATTAATTCCCTGAAATCCATCATTAAGATATTCAAACACAAAGCGCTGGTTCATCCCAATGATGCACGATCTCAAAGCCTAACCAAGATAGTCACACTGCATAAACTGGAACACACGGATCACAAGCTAATTGCATGGTCAGCCTCAAAGGCACATGTACCAAAACAATATAGCGCCTAATCCAAAGACTTTCATTCCACCCCACACTAAGGAGGAGGGGGTGGGGCAAGTGGATTGAATGGATAAGTCTAATCCCACATGCGTGGCACATGAGCAACTTGAACGACTTAGAAGCCCGAGCTCAATCCCTTGGGATCAGGCCCAATACCAGTTAGGTACACGTCGATCATATGGTCTAAGGAGTTATGTAATACCCCAAAATATACCTAAGGCTATGAGGCTGAGTAGAGATTTTGTAAGTTTAATTTGAATGCTCAGAGCTTAAACGCTAAACACAAACACAGACCTGTAAATTTACAAGATTTACACAAATATGTAAATTGTCCCAAAAAGGACTAAAGGTTTATGTTAACAAGATTGATGCCGAAATAGAAATTAATAAGTTATGGGATCAAGGCAATTAGAGAAAAGATGGAATAGAAATAATAATGAGTTGCTTTCTTTCTTTAAAAAGGGCTATGCAAAATGAGAAAGTTAAAAAATGAGTTTTTGATCACAAACATGACCTTAACAAACATGAATAAGAGAGATCAACTGGGTCTCCAAAAGAGAGAGAACCAGAGAGAGGAGAGTAAAGAGAAGGAGAGAAGAAGAGGAAGAGGAAGAAGAAGAAGTGAAAGAAGAAGAAGAGAGGCCATGATCAAAAGGTATGGAACTAACCTTGTATGGATTCTATTATGGATCATAAGGGATTTTGTAAGGAGACTTAGAAAAGTTTAGGAGTTCCAATCTGTGGTTTCATAGATTTCATCCTAACCAAAGATGTAATAAAATTGTGGTTGGTAAAACCTCTGCGTGGTATAAGATAGTTACAAATCCTCTTTTAAATTGATTCATGGGTTAATTGAGAGTACTGAGTTAGGGTTTAGAAACAAACCCTAACTAATCATCATATTGCTTGAGTATGGGTCATAACCCAATTAGAATGGTTTTGGATAATTCATGGAAAAGTTTTAAGAAAGATAGGTGGTTTGGTACATAATTGGATATAAATGCAGATTTATAATATTATTCATGTGTTCTGAGGTGTAAGATAAGTATAGAGTTAAATTGGGTAGAAAATATGGAAAAGTGCGTAAAAGCCCATACTCGGGGCAAATTTTGAACTCCGTACATGTAGTGCCCTTCGTTTTCTCTTTAGACCAGTTTTCTATTTAGCCATAACTCTTTCATTTATTATCCAGATTTGCGGATTCAAGTTTTGGTTAAATAGACTCAAGGAGAACCAAACATCCCCAAATAGGTAATTCTTAAAATTCGGGCCTCAAGTGGCTCCAGCATAACCACCTCCAAGTGTGCGCCACAGCAAGCCACCCGTCAGCTTGATCATAGTATTCTGGGCCAAGCTCTGACGTAATCTAGTTTGGTGTCTGATTTAGATGATTCCAGTCGAGAGAACCCTTAGCACCTTAGCTTTAAAGGAGTACAAAAGAAAGAAAACAAATATGGAGACTAGGAACTGGAAAATGAATATTACAACTGTCCTCAAGTAAAATCTAGAACTCGACCAATCGATAATAAAATGCACTGATGCTTCAATTGGAATGATTCCAATTTCTGAGTAAAGTAGATTCATGGTATGAATAAGAATATGAATATGTGAATACGCATCATACAAGTATATAAAATGCCATAAGGGAATAAATGAAATATGAACATAACACACAAAATGTGAAGTAAGTAGAACTGTATGGGTCTGGAGTTTAAGTGATCTTTTGTGCTAATTTGTAAGGATCCTTGGTTTTATATAGAATATGTGTGGAGTTATAGGATTTGTTCTTGATAGAAATCTTTCCTCTTTGATTTGTATTTTGGTTTTGGAGTATGGAAATTAAGAATTTATGTATGGTTTGTATGGATGGTTATGGGTTAGTGTGAATTTGTGGACTTTTATATGCAATCCCTCATTAAGCTAAGATTTGAGGTGTTAGAGAGTGAAATGACTTGTTAGGAGTATGGAAGTCTAGTTTTATTTTTTGTATGGAAAAGTATGGAAGTATAGGCTTTAGTATGGAATGTTTGGTATATACTATCATCATTTACACTTAAGAGTATAGTGGATCGGCGCATTTTAATGTGTTAGTTTGAAAATACCTAGAGAGAAAATGATGGGCTTGTTTTTAAATCTTGTTAGAAGACCCAATTATGAGCTATTTTCTCTGCTTCATGTTGATTCCTAAAAATCACACCTTCAGTTGGTTGTCGAGAAAAGAAAGAAATTTTCAATGAGTTTGATCTCTTATCGATATGGGGTATTTCACTTCCTAAATATATTCTTGAGTTCCTATAACATAAAAGGAGCACTTCTATGGTTTCTAGAGCTGGCCCAATTAGGTAAGAATCAAGACCTTCGTTTGGTTGGATGGAATTGAGATTTGTTCCAAACATGCCGCTTGTTTGTTATACTTGCAAAGTGGTTTTGAAGCGAACTTGAATTCCATGGATTCTAAACGGTTAGCAATCACTCAGAATAGATTGAACTCTTCCAAATAACTAAAAAGGTGACCTTGATTAGGTAGAGGTGATTGAAGATCTATGTGAAAATTACCATAAACCATTTTTGATGAATTTGGGTATAAAGAACCCTACTTGGTATATTGGCTGTTTCTGGACTCGGTCACTGATTGTACTCTCACCGAGGAATATCATTCTCAGACATGAAATATTAGGGTTTTAGGAGATATCACAAATTTCTTCTTTAGGGACCTCGCTTTGGGTGTTCTAAGAGTCTAGAATCCTATCCATATAGTTTCGATACAATATTGAGCTTACAAGAAGTCCAAATGACAAAAGACAAGCATATCACGCTATCGCTTGTTTAAGTTGTCGATTTTTCTTCCCGAATTTCCAGAATGTGCATAACTCCTTCGTTAGGGACTGCTTTATGTTCTGACTCTATGGAAAGCCCATTGAGTCTAGAATCATCCATATATAAGTTTGGATACAAATATTTAGCTTACAAGAAGTCCAAAAATTGACAAATGGTAATGACTGCTGCTGCTACGCAATTGCTGCGTAAGTTAGTTTCATTTTTCTTCCCGACTGAAATGCATAAATTCTTTGTTAGAACCTGTTTTGGTGTTCTTGGACTCTATGGAAATCCCAGCTGAGTCTAGAATCCATCGAGTATAGAGAGTTTGATACAATCTGAGCTGTTACAAGTCCAAAAAATGGACAACATAGTACGTTGTTACTACGCCATTTTCAAAGTTGCTGATTTTCTCATGACTTGCAATTTACACCTTCGTTAGGACTCTGCTGGTGTCTCTTAGACTTTATGGAAATCCTCTTTGAGTCTTGAATCATCCATATATAGTTTTGATATAATATTAAGCTTACAAGAAGTCTCAAAAATGATAAAGACAAGTACTAATGGCCATACCGGCAGCTTGCCGCAAGTTGCCGATTTTCTTCCCTACTTGCAATGTGCATAACTCCTTCGTTAGGACTCGTTGGGTGTTCTCGACTCCCAGGAAAGCCCCATTATATAGAACCATCCATATATAGCTTTTGATACAATATTGAGCTTACAAGAAGTCCAAATATGACAAAGATATCACGCCGCCATCAGATCACTTAGTTGCCGATTTTTCTTCCCGACTTGCAATGTGCATAACTCCTTCGTTGGGACTCATGGTGTTCTTAAACTCTATGGAAATCCCATTGAGTCTAGAACTAAATTCTATAGAGCTTGGATACTAACTGAGCTTTTTAATAAGCCCAAAATGATAAATACAAGAGCTGCCATGAAAGTACAAGGTTTGTAGTTGCTGATTTTTCTTTCATGGCTTGCAATTTGAAGTAACTCCTTCGTTAGACCTGTTTTCGTTTCGACTCTATTAAAACCTCGAGTCTAAAATCCATCCATATATATCTTGATACAATATTTGAATGAATACACCTGGAAAATGACAAAATACAAGAGTTGCCGCTATGGCTGTATAGGCTGTAAGTTAGTTTATTTTTCTTCTCATAGTTGCATTTGCATAACTCTCATTCGTTAGACTCAAGTATGGATTTGAATCATGAAAGTCATCATTCTAGAATCTAACCATATGCTATTTAATGGCATTTGGTGCCCACATCTGCTCTGAAAATTGAATTGTTGTTTCGAGTGTACTAATCGCTTGGGTTAAAGTAATTAACATAAGTGGTATGAAAGTGATGTAGATATGGAACAAAGAAATAGCAATATAGATTTGATATGTAAAAGAGAGATAAGAAAAGTAATCACTGTATCAAAGGAAGAGTCTCCAAAGCCTCTGCATCTCTACTTAGATAATAACTGATAAAAGACAAGAAAAAATATATAAAAGATAGTGAATTTATAGGTATAAGTCATAAGATATGATATCCCATAAAGTACATGAAGATATAAGTTAACAAGATATAAGATGTTACAAGTAGAGGATACATATGAATATAAGAGTATACATATGAATATATGACTTCGTCATGACATGGAAACGAATAGATGAACATGATAGAACACATGAATGAGTAAAAGCATACATGATAGAAATATAGAAAGTACATTAATAGCTAAATCATGATAGAAACGCATAAAGCTGATATAGTTTACAAATGATATAAAGGATATGAATAGATAAAGATATATATATATATATATATATATGAATATATGAATATAAAAGAGTGCATAGATGACTATGATATATGATGTGATTACATATATGATACTTAAGACAAACTAAATGATAGAAAAGATATGAATATATCGTATTGTAAAAGAAATATGAGAACAACAATACGGTTAAGAAATATGTGAAGGTATTACGTGCATCTAAATAACATTAAACAGATATTCATCAAAGATACAGATAACAATAGTTATTCATGTAATGAGATATGTACAGTAAAATGTAACAAATGATTTTCGCTTAGAACCCTTTGAGAGGGATGCATTGACATGCCTATTGTGAAAAATAAGTCACAAAGATACTCGATCAGCCGCCTGCTTGTCATTACGTTTTCTGCCTCATAGATGGTCATTGTCTCGCATAATGATAAATAACGCCGTGCCTTTATGATGGTCATTGTCTCATACACGATAATAAATGCCAGCTTTTATGTACTCACTGCTTTCAAGACAGCGAGTATAAGGCTTTGCTCCCTTATAGCTTCTTTATTCACTTTTGTATTATGTGCACATGCAAACATAAACAAATGATTGGTGATACGACATGTGGAAAAAGATATATAGATTCTGGTAGAAGATAGTAACTGTTATGATGATAAGTTCTGAACACAGATTGATATCAGATCTGATGGTGATAGTATGAAAATGCAGAATGTAAAACGATCCAGCGTTAATATGAATATATAGAGCATACATATATAATAAAAAGTATATGAAGTACAAATATATTGTTTAAAGAATACGAAAAGTATAACAAGAAACAATATATTTAAAATAAGACATGAACAAAAGACATGAATACAGATATGATAACAATATATGATAATAAAGATATTAAAAATCAGAACATAACAGAACCGGGAAGTAGTTATATAACCATGAAAGTAATATATGATACTAATATGACATACACAGAATGTGATATGGCTGATGAACCATTAAAGAGAATATCTAAATGATAAGTAATAGAATAAGAAATAAACATATGAAAGGTCAGATGTCAAACGTCACATGATAGCGGTACTATATAAAACATAAGATAAGGTATTTCATTTCGGGACGATTTCATAGTTACTGGTCGTCCCTCAGATATAAGTTTCCTTACTAAGGTAAAGCTTTCAAGACGTTTTTAATTTGTGGTAGGTACGTATAAAAAGACAAGGATAGAGATGACATCCCACATCAAGAGAAAGGAAAGCCAACTTCGTAGATATGCTCACCGCATCGTCTCCGCACCAGATTAACAGGCATAAGCTGGCTTATCGAGAAGTAATGGGACTCTGTATAGAATACGAATACCACTATGGTGGTATGTATAATGTATGTATGTAAAAGAATTTTTTTATTATTATTACGTAAATCAGGCATATGAATGAGAAAACGTATAGGTGTCGCCTCCGAAAAAGAAAAGGCTGAAGAGTCCAATTCCGGTTGACACCCTCACTTGACACCTACTGTGCCGAGTCAGCGCCATGCTAGGGTCATGTTATCCCTCACATCGAGCACCGACCTGGCCCGCTCAAGTTGAATAGATCAAGTCATCCTGGAAGTTGTAGAATCAATCAGACATGAACGTGGAGGGACACATGGGTGATCACGGATTCTGCTGACTTGATCCCTCATTATGCACTACTCTACCACGACGTGTATCACATTGAGGATTACGAAGCAATTTTAGTAGGACATGTGGCACCCATAAGTAGTATAAATTGATAGGCTTGTAATCAGAAAGACAAAGAACTCTTTTTGAAGTAATTAAAGAGAAATATAAATTCTTTAGGAAGTTCTTACCTTTCCAATAGACACTCTTCTTCTTGCTGCCAAATCATCCATAAAAACCAAATATTGTTTAGGAATCCATACCCTTTTATATTCGTATCAAAGAAAATCTCTGCCTTCTTTTTGCATTTACATGCCCTCAAATTCAGTAGCAACTATGTTTGATTAGCTACTTTGGAAATGGATCCCCTTATCAATCACCATAAGACTTCCTTTTTCTCAGAAACTCAAGATTCTCGTTGATCATGCTCCTGATAAATATTCCCTGTAAACTCTAACAAGAATTAGTGCTATGATTCTAAGAGTTGTGATGCTTACAATACATTTTTCCTCTAAACTCATCTTTGCTAGGGAGTCAGGATTCGTGGAAAATGTGATGAATTTCCTATTCTAAGAGAAATCAAAGATTTCCTCAATCTTACTTATTATCAAATGTATAACGGACTTATTAAAGGTCTGCGACTTATTCCATAAATCGGTGTTTTCGACCGCAGAGGAAATAAAGAACATGTATTTAGAAGATCCGCTACTGCAACTTCTTCAAAATTCACCTCCTGACAGTATGTTCCCAAGGAGGTCTTTCTCCATTGATTTTCTTCTCTGAGTAATTCTTCATATTATGTTACCTTAGCAGCAAGTTCATAGAAGTCTCTAAACTCCATACCTCGAAATTTCTTCCTCAACTCTATATCAAGTCCCCTTTAGGCCATCTTTATGTGCCTGCTTTTGGCGATGTATTTAAATTTATGATATATTTCTCATTCTTTCAAAACACCAATCAATGAATGAATTCATCAATTTCTCCACTCCCTTTCAAGAATACCTTGATAGGTATGCTATGCAAATCTCAAGTTTAGCTTTGAAGAATTGTGTATGAAATTGTCTCTACATTTCATGCCAACTCATAATTGAATCCTTTGGCAATGTTGCATACCAAGTAAAAGCAACTCCAGTTAATGTTTTAGGAAACAACCCGAGTTTGAAATATGGGAAATGATCATAGTTGGGCAATTCTCCACATTGTACTGTGAACCTAGCCACATGCTTCAAAGTGGATTGTCCATCTTCTTTAGAGAATAAAGAGAATTCGGGAATTTTATATCCCTTGGGCAAGGTTTTTCTTTGTTTATTGCCTCTAGATATGTCTTGTAAAATTTTGGACCGATTTGTAAGTTTAAAATTGAACTTACATATGTCATACAAACAGGATGTAACCAAATGTTTTATATATTATTTTAAAACCAAATGGCTATATTTTTATGATTTATATATTATTAGTTTTAAGTTCTTAGTTATTTGAACCAAATCTACAAACTTATGTAAAAGCTCTTACTGAGTTTAAAATTTAGGTTTTGGTTTGAATTAAAATCAAACAGGTTGTAGCCCTTATTAAATTTGAAAACAACTTTCAATATGTCAAAAATGGATTCAGAACTGCTCACGTGTCTTGTTCAACGTATCCTTGGATGTAACCAAATGTTTTTTTGGTCGTTATAGTATTCAAACTTGCCTCGAAACAACTCAAACAAATTCAATAACAAATTCGGTTTATCATAGTCATACTTGATCATAATTCAATTGAAATTGAAGATAGACAACATCATATTACATTCTTGTAATACGTGGGGCTTATATCGAGAGAAACATATCTATGGGGGAAAAGGTTCAGACTTGTATTTCTTTTATTTGAGGGCGAAAAAATAGATTGAAAGTGCAAGGGCAAAGTCCTGACAATACAATATCCGATGTAAAATATTTTGTCAACACCTAGAAACATTGTAAATGTAATTACCCTTTTATGTAATCCTAATTTTATATAGTGTAAAGATTAAGTCATCATCACATACATGTATATAAACATTCTATTAAACCACGTAAATATGTGTGTAATAGCAAAACTAGGATTCAATGTCAATGGGAGCAAAACTATATTATATTGAGATTTACAACATTTAACAATTATAGATTATAACACAATTGTCTAACATTGTTTACCTAAGATCATTGTAAATAGTAAATATCCTCTTGTATATGTAATCCTAATTTTATATAGTAGAAAGATTAAGTCCGCACTACACGTATACATGTGTGATCCTGCTTCAACCATATACAATCAGCTCCGCAAAGGATCTAAACTATGATTCAATATTATTAAGGCAAACTGTTACGCACATTTAACAAGTAGTGGCATCCATGCATTCCTCCAAAACTGATCAAAGCTCATTTTTGGTCGCTTTCAACAAAAAACAAGCTCCAAAGAAGGAGTTTATTTTATCGCCCAAAATCGTTTAGAACAAGATCGCCTATATTTGGGCAAAATGGTCGAACCGTTTCACGAGCCAAATACAAACAAATCACAAAAACCCAAAATAACCCTTTTTGGTGATTTAAATTGAAACGACCAAGCAAGGAGCTCGATGACCGTTGAGGTCCAAATCTCAATACAAATAGGACTCCAAGAGAAGAAAACAGCCAGAAAACGGCCAAAAAATAACAAAATACCTGTGATTGTCAACTTCAAACCGCTTCACAAAGAAAAAAACGCAGTTTGATTTTGAAAAAAAGAGCAAGATAAAACCCCGTGACCGAAGAACACTAAACCAGATTTCGAAAGAAACTCAATGTTTTCCGCATTTTGAAGAAATTCCAAACCAGACAAGAGTTATTTGGAAGCTCAAGATCCTCACTGCATGAAGCTTGACCTACACTGCATACCCCACGCATTTAACTGTCTCTCTTTCTTCCTCCCCTCCCCTCTGCTTTCTCTGGGCAATTTTTTTTTTTTTGTTCCCATCTGCCAATCAAGGGAGACTTGTTTTAAATCATCAAGCATTTCACCTTTATAACCCAAGTACGATTTGAGAAATCAGTGAAATTATTTTTCATTATTTTTATAAGAAGTAACCCATTTTAAAATAATTAATATTTCAGAACTCCAAAGCACACATATCAAATTACTTATTATCTAATATTTATATTTATTTTTATCAGATTTAATTTTAAATATTTAATACTCATTTTATTTTAATTGTATTCCTTTATATATTTATTTTAAATTTCCAATAAATATTTATTATCTTTTTTAAACTAATTTTATAGTGTATGAAGGATATAAATGAACAAGCAGATACGGACAGAATTATTAAAGAACAGTAGTTAAAATTTAATAGACAGGATATATTAATTTTTTAGATGCCATCATTGAGTCATAATGCAATTTACCAAATCTTAAAAGTATCTTGTTCAAATTTCTTTGCATGTTGTAAAATTCTGTGACGGATCACAGATTTTGGCCTAATACAATTGTCTAAAATTGCTTATATATGCCTAGGTTCAATTCCTCCTGAAGGGATTCGTTCTTCTTCATCATCGATTGTTAGAGGATAAACAACATACACTTTGACTATAGTATACGAGGCTTTTTACATATATGTAGCAACTCATGCAATATTGCATGCATTATTATTTCATCATATATACCATTTTAATTAGTAGTTAATTACATAATTATTGTCAAAAGCTCCCTTAATTAAATTCCAGGAGTAAAGGGAACACCACTACGAGGAATCCATTTATCTCCTTGTATAAATTTACTCACCGTAAAAGGCATGGCATCTTCAATAGTATTAAGCACATGAAAACCAGGCCATTTCACCCTACCATGAGTCGATGCTCCATCACCAATGTTCTTGTACTCCGCATAGTATAAAGTGGAGAGAGCATAATTTCCTCTCCATTCTTCCCATCCTCTCGGATCAACCAACCCATCCAAGCCCGTCTCCAAGAAAACTGTCCTCGAATATCGCCTCCATGGTCTACCCAGGAAACTCCTAAACGAGCCACTATGAGCAGAAAATTCCGGACTCGGAAGAACTCTCGAGCCTTGTATCGAAATCCCGGTAGCCTCCGCCGGCGTGTCTCGTCCTTGCGCGGTGATGACGGTTAGGTGGCTCATCGGTTTTCTCCTCACGTAGATGTCGCAGTTTTGGAAGATGACTGCAGCATTACCAAATATGAAATCGATGGTGCCATGTATTTGACAGTCGCGGAAGAACTGTCTATTGGAGAATACATAGAGGGTGTCTTGGTAACCTTTGAAACTACATCGGTAGAAGACGGAGAGGTCCGAGCTGACCCTCATGGCCACGGCCTGACCTTTGTAAGCCCCTGCTGTGTTCTCGAATGTTATGTCTCTTGCCCAAAATCCGTCTCCCGAAACGCCTATAAAAAGACAAAACGATTATTAGTAAAATTGAATCACAGACACCATTTTAGACCGGGGCAGGCAGATTCAGCTAGAACCCAAAAAGAATTGAATTGAACCAAGTAGTAGACTTTGCCCCTACTAAAGGCATTAGACTAAAGTGGTGATTGTTTTTTTTTTTTTTGGCTTTTTTACTTAAAGAAATTTGTTTATTACTTGATTTTTAAAAATTTTAACCGAATATAAAATTTTAAAATATTTGGCTTTTTAGTTTTTAATGTTTTTAAAAATATTTTTTCCATTAAGAAAAAACTAAATATACAAATATAAGAAAACCATATACATAAAAATGTTAACTAAATAAAAGCATATATATTTTTAAATTTTTATTTAAAAAATTAAATAAAAATGCATGATTTAGATTTTGCATCAAATAAGCCACCTAAGAAATATTTGGTTATTAAAAGACATCAAATAAAAAATTAATATTTCTCATGTTTTTTTCTTTAAAAAAAAATATTTTGAAAAAAAAAAAGCCCTTTTAATCAAAAAGGACAAATCAAACCAAAATGAAATGAAACACTTCTGTGTTATTATTTTTTAATCAAATCACTATTTTGTTTGTAACTTATTTCAAAAGCAACGCACGTTGAAAATTTGGTGACTGAAATGAATCAGTTTAAACTGAAAGAATAACATGAAATAAATAATTATGTTACCGTTATACCAACGAAGTGAATTGAAAGTAGTTGCACCATCATGGACATTTCGGTCACTGGCGATGATAGTCTTATCAATTCCATCACCAACCAACGTCACATTGTGCAAGTTATTTCGGATCTCCACTTTCTCATTGTAGACACCGGCCTTCACATACACAATCACTCTTCGGCTGATCCCCTTCCCTTTACGAACCATACGGGCTAGTGCAGCAACAGCTTCATTAACCGTCTTGTAATCTCCGGAACCGTCCTTAGCCACTGTTATGTCTGTCTTTGATGTTTTTGGACTCCATTTCGCTAATACTGCTTCATTTTGGATCGGTTCAATCGTCGGTTGCACTTCTATATATATAAATATATAAGTATTATTAATATAAGAAAATATTAAATAATAATAATAATAATAATAATAATAATAATTAAACCAAAAAAAAATCTAAAAAAGAAAAGAAACCTATTAATTAATTACCCTTCTCCTCATCCATATCCGGCTCATACTTTGCATACAAAGTCAAAGCTTCACTGAGCCACGCTGTGAGATTAGGAGCAGCCTCGAGTATCCCCTTGCCTTCCAAGCCATCCAAACAGGTCCTATGGCTTGTCAGCGCGCTGCTGAGCCACGCACGGGCGTCATCACGGCTTCGGTTCGGACCCGAGAGAAATCGGGTCAAACGACTCTCGGACTCTTCATAAAGCATAACACAGTCAGCGAGAGCATCACCTACATAACCCGAATCATCAAGATTGGACCCGTGAAGCCTAGATGAGGTCCGAGCCCAGGCGCTGCCTTGCAAGAGTCCGAGCCGAGCCGTCTGAACCGCTTTGAGGTCTCCATTGCAGGAAACATTGATGGTAAAGGACAGGAGAAGAAGAAAGGTGATGATCAAAGAAGCCATTTTGGTTGTGATGAAGATTGAAGATTGAAGAATGAATCAGAATTCAGAAATTAGGTCATTTATAGAAGGATAAAGAAGCTAACACATGGAAGATGGCTCAAGCCATGTGTCACCGAGCCACGACCCCTTGTTGACGCGTCAAAAATGTAACGAACACCACCTCAATGCTCAATTGGTGATATAATTAGTTAATTTCCCAAAACCTTGAAAATATTTCCCACAGAAAACTTTGCTTTTTATAAATCATGAATACAATTAAAGCATTACCATTGTATTCATTAGACGTTGTCCCTAGTTTGTTTATCTGTTGGACTCATATACACGACTTTCCACTCATCTTCCTTTCTTTGTTTCACCATAGGAGATAGGACTTATGCCCTCCCACTACTCTTTTTTGGTTTTTGTTGTGGTATAAGGCTATTGAGAGTAAAAGTGCAAGCTCTGAAGTACGAACACGGCTATATGGTGTAGTGTATGCGCATCAAACATACGTCATATATGTGTCAGTGTCGAATAGTATCGTTGATCATATAAGAAGATAAAGGCTTCGAATAAGGTTAGACATATTTCATGAGTTATTTTCTTTTTGGTTTTTTTTTAAAAAAATTATAGGTTACATTCACAAAACATATTGCAATATGGTCTCAATTCTTAAAAAATCATAACCTTTTGAATTTATTTTGCTCTTTTCTTCACTTTAATATTCTTCAACTATCGCTGAATATTTTTATAAAAATATTGTTAAAGAAAATTATATAAAATTTGATAAAAATATTTTTAAAAAGTCTAAAAATGACAAAATTAAGCAAAAATACATATGTTAAAGACAATATTGATATTTAGTTGTCAAAATTTTTTATATTTAATGCCAAAAATGCCAAAATAAAGATCGACGTTGCAATGAAAAATTATTCAAATATTCAAACCTTTAAGATAAAATTAAAACATGTTTCATGAATAGAAGCCGTTTTATTTGATCGTGAGATTGCAAATCTTTGTTTTGATTGGAAGCCGTTTTATTTGATTTAGTTTTAGTATTACTTATGCTAATATTTGAATATTTGTAAGACCAATGTTTGAACACTTATTTTTTATTTATCTAAATTGCTTTTTAAGGATAATATTTGTAAGGATAATTATTATTATTATTATTTTATTAAGCTACCGGCCCTTGCTTGTATTCGTATCCTAGTTTTTGAATTTTGCTTTTGCCTGCTCGCCATGTTGTCACGTGATCGTGTTTGTGCTTCCTAGGTGTAGGAAAATGTCACAACGAAGCTTATAGGGTATAAGAATATTTTTAAAATTTTATCATATAGTTTTCAAATTATTATAAATATCTTTTTATGTAATCCTATTTGGTCATAATAAATGTTTTAATTGTCGTTCTCATGGATATAGGCACGTTGTTCAAATCACAGCATCTTTGTGTTTATTTTCTCAGATATCTTCTTCATGGTTTATCACTATTTTGCCAAAAGATCTTAAACACAAACAAAAATTTATCACTTTTGTATCGCCTTCAAACACAATGATTTTCTTTGTTTCTGCTGTGACTTATGCTTTGAAGAAAACCTTTACATTAGACTTATATTCTTAAGAAAAAGTCTTTACAAGTCTTTAAAATGTTGAATTCAAATCCTTTACATATGGACAAAGCTAATCGAGTTAGGGCTTTGTGGGGACATTGGCCCATTTCTTTCATGATCTGGTAGAGACTTTACTAAAGAGCAAGCATGAGATAGATTCTGAATTTAAGATCCATCAAAGACTCAGACTATAACCCTTTTCTTTATTAATTATTTATTGCCAAATTTACTTAACTCAAATATGCCCTAATGAAAATAACACCGTTAAGCCACTCGTGACATGACCTTCATCTTTTACTCCCATCCTCCCCTTTCAGTTTGTTTTTTACTCCCTGACTTACGCGCCATTACAGCAGTCTTTATAGTGTTGAGTTAAAATCTTTTATGCATGGATCTTCATCTTTTTATTATCCAAACGATGTGGGACACTTCATGTATAAAATCCATCCCCGAAACCATGTATTGGAAAAGGAATTCCAGGAGGTGGATGCCAAGAAAGCAGACTCAGTCTCAGATATTATAAACCAGAAATTACAAAGTACTACAGAGACCTTTATATGAAGTTTAGTTCAGATAAATAGAAGGCACGGTCATTCAAAACCCGACTTGCTCCGACCGACCGCTTAATCTAACCGAACATGTTCATGAATTCTGAGACTGGACCGTATTATTCCATTCGCATCATCTGAACTGTTATTCGTGTCCCATTCGCCGTAATTGCTTTGGACCCTGCTTTCTCAGATTTTTCTGCAATATTGCAGTTTTAAAAAGCCAAAATTTGCATAACAAATTTTCAGTAATACAATTCATTCATTGGGGTTACAAATACAAATTTTTACATTAAAATTTGATAATAAGAGTTCAATTATAAGGACATTCTTGCATGCTCCACCAAACATAAGAAATCATATCATGGAGTCCACATATACGACGTCGTCATCCAAATTATTATTTTGAAAATCTGTGAACAAGGGAAAAAAAGATTATTAATGAGAAACAAAAAGTTTAGGGATCATTTAAAATAAATAACAAATTTCAACACTCAATTAATCAATGAAAAGAATTATCTTCATATGTGGCAAAATATCGGTCACCGGCCCGGAGCCTAATATTCGTTTTGTTCGGATCGACCGAAACCCGAATCAATAATTTTAAGGACCGTGAGACCTGACCTGAACCCTGGCCCGGCCCTGGCTCTGGCCCATTCCGGTCCTGGGCTTCAGTCCAAATTCAGTTCGACCATTCAGGTACACCCCTATGTACAAACCTAAGAAAGGAAAATACAAATTACCATACATAATAAATCTAACTTGCTATATATATTTATAATCCATTCTCAACCCATGGTATTTAAGAGAAACCATTATGAGTTTGGAAGCTAAAGCCTCTGGAAGTTCAGAGGGAAGGATTTGCGAAGATATCAACTAACAGATCCCGAGATAAAACAGATTGGTCGAGTACTGTTGATGATGACGACATGATACCAATCTCAATAGGCCTAGCACATTCACAAAGACACTACGAGCAAATTTGTAACAGCACCCATTATCACAATGAAGTTTAGTCAGAAAGTGAATGCACCAATACCACAGCATCCCTCGAGGTAACCAACGTGAACTAAATAAGTTCAAATTGTAGAATGCCGCTCTGATTCTACTCGCTATCGAACATGCAAAGACTATTTGTTTCTTGCTTCTCCAAGAGATAAGAGAATCACCCATAAGAAAACAATATCCTGTAGTATATCGATGATCAGTGGGATCACCTACCCAATCTCCATTTGAATATGCCTGAAGAGTTACACGTAAGAATGGTAATAAAAACGGTTATCATCAACATATGGCATTTCCCGACATCGAAGAATCCTAAGAATAGCAGCATATGAGAGACCAGGGGCAGCTATAACCGATCACTACATGAACTGCATAGGAAATATCGTGGAAGGTAATAAAGAGAGAGGGGGATTGTGACTCCCAACAAGTCAGTCTCCCAGAGAGAAGAAAGATCGATAAATGATTCACCATCATGAGAATTGAGGCGACAATTATACTCAATAGGTGTGTCGACTATCTTGCTATTAGTGATACTGGCTCGAGAAATCATATCAAAAGTATAATTGGCCTAAGTAAGATAATAACCATCCGCAGAAGAAGAAACTTCTAGACCAAGAAAGTAATTAAGAGGGCCGAGATCTTCATTTCCAAATCGATTTACCAAGAGCCGCTTTGATCCTTCCGAATACTCCCGTATATCACAACACCGTACACTATATCATTAACATACAAGAGGAGAGTAGTTAAAAACCATGACTAGACCGTCTAAAAAAAAGAGATGTATCAAAAGAACTGCATGAAAAACCATGCTGAGAGATAGTAGAACCGAACTTTGCAAACCATGCTCGAGAAGCTTGTTTAAGACCATAAAGTGTCTGGTCATAGTCATATTACCCTGTGAGGGAACCCCGGAGGGTGAGAGTAACTAGGAGGAAGCTTCCAGCAGACTTCCTCCCCGAGAGTTCATACCATTAAGAAAATCATTTTTGACATCCATTTAAAAGAGTGGCCATTTGCGAGCCTTAAAAACGACAATAAGAGTCCTGACAGAAGAAAGTCTGTTTCACATGAGTGTTCTCCTATAATCAATCCTATACTCCTGGTAAAACTTTGGCAACAAGGCGAGCCTTTAGAAGGACAATGCTACATCCGACGTAGTCTTGATCTTATAAACCCATTTACAATCGAGGCAAGATTTTTATGAGGAGATCAAACTTATCCTATGTTCTAGTCTTATGCAATTATTCACTCTCTTCATAGTCAGCCGCCATAAAGGCCTGAGAAGCCTCATGAAAATTCCCGAGGTTCCCCTGAGAGAGGCAAGAAATGTAAAAGAACAGTTATGAAGGTGAGAAAGAAGAGGCCATTCACGAACGACGGCGCATGAGAGGCCGAACGACCAACAGATCCACAATGGGCAAGATCAAATGGGCACGCGATGATCCGCTACGAAGCCTATCCTGATGCATGAGAAGGAACATCAGTAATAGAAAGGGGAGACTCAGACAAAGAGGTGGGAGACTCCTCAGGGAAAAGGTTAGGAAGAGGATCGATAGAGGGAATAAGGGAAACAGGAACATGAGGTAGTTGGTAAAACATTTTGTGTTCCCAAAAGACCACATGCCAAGAAACACGAAGACGTTTGCTAATGGGATCATAACATCTATAACCTTTTACCAATTCCACCCAGAAAACAACACAAACAAGGACCCAGACCTAAGTCGTTCTTTCATGATCTCATGAAGAACAAAAACAAACACTTCCAAAGATTCTAAGTAAGTCATAGGCTGGAGAATAACCAAACAAATATATCATAAAGAGTTTGATCGAACAATGGAGAAGGACACCGATTGATGGTGATCGATAAGAAGAGCAAATTCGCCCAAACTCGGTGAAGGAGAAGGCAATAGTAGTGAGCATGAACAACATTAAGAATATGACTTAAGTTTGCGCTCGCCGCTTATATTTTGCCGAAGTGCTAGCATAAGAGGAACGGGAACAAGACTGAATTCTGATGTAGAATAGAGTAAATCTACGAGTTTTATATCTCTCGGGCATTATCATCCGAAACTTTGATAGGTTTGTGAAAATCATGTTCAATCATTTTGCAAAGTCACGATATATTTGATAAGTTCGTAATCGATTTTAAAGAGATAAATCCAAGTATATCGGGAAAAATCATCCACAAAAATAAACAAAGTACCTGACTCCAATCTTATGAAATGGGAGAGGGGCTTCATATACAATGGTCGAATAAGATCAAAAAGAAGAAAAGCATGAGAAAAACATCGTTATTAAATGGTAAAGCAATTTGTTTGCCAAATTGACAAGGCATACAGTAATCAAACCTTATTTGAAATCGAACCTAATAAACCCCTAGAAACTAGTTGTTTGAACCGTAAAGATATGCATGACTACAAGAGAATGCCATAATGCAAGAGAAGAAGTGTCATCCGAGACAAGCAGGTTGCACAGAGACAAGAGGACTCGTGAAAATGAAGAAAGATGAGCTCAAACAATCCTCCGACCTTACGAGGTGTCCCAAATAATCGTCCTGCTTCAGAATCTCAGATAACTACACACTAGTGTATGAAAGGTTAGAGAAAAACCAAGTTCATGGAGTTATCCAATGTAAAGAAGATTATGAGTGAGTTCAACTGTAAACATTGTAAATAAGATAAGGCTGGTATAGAGACATTACTGATGAGATATGCTAGAGAAACTACCTATGTAGAGCATGGTAGAGAGAAGTGTATGTGCGGGCTAGTACAACATCGAGAATTATTCATATGATCAGCAGCGCGTAATCAGCTTTCACGAGAAGTACTTGACATCGTAGAAAGAGCAAAGGGTCGATGCATTGGAAAATGGAAGATGAACTCCGATTAACCATATCCTCGTAGATACGCTATAGAGAGAGATGCTGATAGGACCGTACTTGGAATGGGAGTCTATAGCTAATAATTCGTATCGTGGCAAGCAAAGAAGTAGAAATTAAAATACGATTTAGTAACATGTTTCAATGTATCGACCTTTGTTCTAAGGTAAAACTCGTAAATAAGAAGAGATTTCTTATTGTTATGTCTGCCTAACATTATTCCTTTGCCTTGAAATCATAGGTAGTGAACCTGATGTAGGGAAAACAAGAGTAACAAAGATGTGGAATAAATGGGCCTATAGCAAGAACCATGGTCCTGATAGAAATGGCTCAAATTCCCAAGACGGTCTCATTATGAACTAACTTATGAATTTCCAGGAGACTGTCAGGTAAAGGATCCCAATGGAGAATATGACTTCCGGCTTATTCAAACTCATCACTAAGTTCTTCTCCCATTAGAACCTAAATAAATGTCCTTGTTCACTTGCGGGAACATAAACCAATTCGTGTCAGACCTGGAGAGAATTGGTTCATATGCAAATTAATCGATCCCAAATAGATTTCACTACAGATATAGCAATCCCGCCACCTAGTTCCTAAATCGAATCCGATGGAAGTTCGCGGTGAGCTTGTCATGAGCACCACTGGGTCCAAAGACACCGAGTGGGCCGCTAGTCCCAAACTTTTCGCAATATCACCGTCACAAATCCATCACAATAATACGAAATAGACAAGACATTTTAAACTACGATGATCCAGATGATTAGCACCTTCCCAATCCTCAATACTAATGGCATAAAGGGCACCACTCTTTGTCCACTTTTTCTAGAATAGAGGATTCGGTCATCAGAGACATAAAAGCCACAAATACAGCCCGAGATAACTACGCATGGCTTGAGACCACCGAGCAAAATTATCTCCATTAAAAATAACATGAATCAGATGAAAAATCTCATCACCTGGCATATCGAAATTTTGAATCTAAAAACAAAATAAAGCAAATGGAATCGACGCTAAAATAAGTCGGATGCACCGTCAAATTTCGCCAATGGCTAATGTGGCAAGTCAACGGCGATGGCGCACAAGAAGCGCGAGACGCAGGGTTAGCGTACGTAACGGAAGTGCGTCGCGGTCAATGGGTCTCGATTCCGGGCCGATGCGGTAGCCGGCGTAAGCCCTGCGTGATGCAAGCGCGTGAAGTGCACGCGTGCACGTGGATCTGATGAGCTCTGGTGTAGGCGGCGCGTGGGACAACGCTCGGACTTCAGGCGGTGCGTGACAACTCATGTTGGCTTTTCCGACGACCCGCTGCACACTAGTGTGATCGTCTCGACAAGTTCTACCTCCGAGTAGCTTGTAACTTCAGTTTTAGGCTTGCGAAGGGAGGAAATAAGGATCAACTATGGTTTCATTTAAAAAACAAGTCAGACGCGGCAAAACTAAGAGTGTTCATTTAAAGAAACTATACGCAACAATGCCTGTATCATGAGCAAATGGAAAAAATTGTGAGACCATTCCGATACATTTAAAAATATTTCCGAAATAGATATTATAAATCAGAATTACAAGATAAAGAGGATGTCTTATATAAAGAGAAGTTATACAAAACTTCCAAGAAGAAAATACAAATTACCATACATAATAAATCTAACTTGCCATATATAATACTCTAATAGATGCGTAATTGATTGGAAAACCGGTGATGATGAATGGGATACGTGTGGGATGGTGAGATCCCACTACTAAGAAGAGGTGAGGTTCATTACTTTTTGGACACATATATAGGCAGCAAGGAAATTAGAAAAAACACTTTGCTTTTGAAAATCATTTTGTCATCAAATGGAGCGTACGTTGGGATACCGAATACGTACTCATTTCATGTTTCCGAAAGTAATACATGTTTTTGTTTTCCTTTTGCATTCCTTTAAGGGCAACTTTGTTTGTAATTTTTCTCGTTTATTTTCGTTTTCAGAAATTGTTTTTGATTTACAAATGATGCATGGTTTTGAAAAGTGCTTAACGTGTAAGTGAAGAATTTAGATGTCCTTGGTGTAGCATGCATCAAGGATAAAGCACGTGCCGAAATGTATGGTTGAGGCATTCTCGAGAATAGTCAACTAATAATTGGACTCTTTTCTTGCTCCCATTACGCTACCAAAAGCATACATTTCAAGTAAATATAATATCCCATTTCATATTGATTAGGGATAAATTCTTTGATGCTATATAAATATGAATTTCTTTTAATCTAATAAAAACATTTTAAACATCAGATGGCCATGAGCTTTTGGACTTGAATAAGATAATATATACATGGTTATAAATGAGTCGATTTAATAAGTTTTTGAAATTAAAAACTAAAAATTTTAAGTTACTCTTTCATTGAATTTTGATAATCTCATCTCAAAATTAATTTTTATCAGATTAAGCATTTTAAAACATTCAGCATGACATACAATGGGTATATTCTGGTATTTTTTTACTTAATAATAGAACTAATGTTTTTATCATATTTGACAAATATTTCATGGTCCATATATATATATTCTAAGAATCATCATTTGGATGACCTATTTTCGAATTTACACACAATATTGTTACACTCACGTTTTTCTATGCAAGTGATAAAGACATAAGATCATGTTTTGAATGCAAAAAAACATTAATTATTTAATCTATTTTAAATTTTAAACAAAAATATATCTTATTTCACTAAATATACCTATGGGTGAGGAGTTTGATTGTCTAGTATTCATTTCATTGTCATTTAATTTTTTAAAAATGGAAAATTCTGCCAAAGTTCATTCCTTCCCTTCCATCTCTACTTGCTAATCCTTCAAATTTAGATTTGGTCATAGGAGATGCGTTTCAAAAGCAACTTGATATCATTTTTGTTAAAGGTGTTGTAGAAAAAGGCAATTATAAGAAGCCTTATTCATCCCTTACGTCAATACCTTACATACCTAGGCTCTTCCTTGATCAATTTGAGGGTGATTAGAGAAAAAGAACGAAATCAAAGCAACAAAAGAAAAAACATAAATTAAGAGTAATTATTTTGTTGCTTACCTTTGTTGGTTTATAAGTACATAACTCTTAAGTTTTTCTTTTTATTATGATTTATGGCTATTGTGATGCCCACACGTTTCTTCAATCATTATCGATTTTGCTTTCTAATTAAGACCTATACATGCCCTCAAGAAAATTCTCTACAGTGTATTGTGAAAATTCTTCATATACAACTCTTCATAGGAATGGCGATCGAGGTGGTTTTTTCAAGTTCCTACCCCTAATAGGATAGGTATGGGATTAATGTAATTGGGTTTGAGGACAACAGGATCGATGTGAATCAGATTTTTAAGTAGATAAAAAGTGGGTGTGCCCGTGCAAGCACTGACACAGCATATGCAGTAAAGTGTTCCAAGCAAGTATCGACATCACGACACGCTGGGCCGATATATGTTGGATACGCCACATGGCGTGTCGCTAACTGTGACAAGAAATCAAAGGTTCTTTGATACCTAATTGTAGACACGATCGTAATACGGCCACAAGACACTTAATCGACATATTTCGCCGCTTTTGGTTTTAAATATATATATAAAATTATGGGCTAACAATCACAAAGCACACTACAATCCGGTCATAATTCTTAAAAAACATAATCTTTTGAAATTATTTTGCTCTTTTCTTCACTTTAACACTATTTCAAATATCGGTAAAATATTGATGAATATTTTTACAAAAATATTGGTAAAACAAAAATTATATAAAATTTGATCAAAATATTTTTAAAAAGTCTAAAAATAACCAAATTAAGAAAAAAAAAATACATGTGTTAAAGACAATATTCATATTTAGTTGTAAAAAAAATCATATTTAATGTCAAAAATGTCAAAATGAAGATTGACGTTGCAATAAAAAATTATTCAAATATTCAAACCTTATTTAAGATCAAATTAAAACATGAATTTCGGACAATGATCATAATTATTAAAATAAATATTCAAAATCAATTAAATGACTTTTTAAATATAATATACTAATTACACTTAGCAAAAAAAATATCATATTTAATAATTTATTATTTTTGTATGTGATAAAAAGAAATAAATTATTTTTCTTTGTGTTTTAAAAGAAATGGAAAAGAGATGAAAATAATTTTATATTGGTTAATAAGTAAATTGTAATAGTAGTTAAGAAAAAAAACAATATAACAATATACCAAAAAACAAAGTCAAGTTGGGTTAAAAAGAAAATAAAAGGGGGAAAGACAAAAAAAATAAAAGAGAAAGAAGAATAAGGAGAGGAAAAAGGGAAGAAAATCCCTATGAGATAAGGCTTGTGATTTCTCGATTATACGACTTTCAATCAATTTGAAATTTGAAGTGCTCATTTTATTCAACGTGACGAACAATCCTGCAGTTGATTTCCGATGAGCTTCCAAAGGTTAAATTTTCTAGATTCGGCATTTGGTTTTTTTTTCTTATAATAATCTTATACTTCTCATTATGAGATTCCCCAAACTATAATGCAGCGAATCTAAAATGTGGGATGTTGAAGGAGATGGTTTTGACTCACTAATATAAACGCCGAACTTTGAGATTGCGTATATTTAGTGTCGATGAACTCGAATTGGAACCATTTCATTTAATCCAGTATCGAAATGCTTCTATTTAGTTTTGTAATACTTATGCTGGTCTTTAAAAATTTAAGAACAATGTTTGAACACTATTTTTTATTTATCTAATTGTTTTTAAGGATAATATTTGTAAGTGATAATTATTTTTTTATTATTTCAATAAGGTTCAAGTCCTTCTCCCATTCCAACCTAGTCCGAACTGTCAACCCACGTCCAGCTAAGGTCGTCTTCCATGGTCAGGTCGCAGTTTGAAATGAACTCGGCTCGTGGCTTCCTAGGGTTCAAGTATTGTTTCACCATGTCTCGCCCCGATTATATAAAAATATATTTTTTATTTAAATATAATAATAATAATGTTTTAATAAAATAAAATAATATAATATATACTTTATTTTTTAATATATATTAATTTTAATATAATAAAATTTAAAATTAAATCAAACTAAAAATAAAAATTTACAGCTAAACAAATGGGTATGGAAATTTCTCATTCCCGCCATACCCGTCCTATTTAATATTTTAAGCATGAACAATACAGAAAATAATATAAATTAACGGGATGGGGTCGTCCTACCTCAAACTCGCCCTATTGTCATCCCTAGCTATTCATCATTCACTGTTTGACTTTGGAACATCGATCCCTGAGCATCAAGTCAGTAGGGTCTCGATCGCCGAGATTCTCGAAAGCATCAATACAATGTGAACCTAGATTATCCCGACTTCCCGGCCATCGCGCACGATGTAAACTTGAAACGGCATCCGGCCGACAAGGACCACCGCCTCCAATGACAAGCCAAGAAAATACAAGAGGAGGAGAGACGACGAAATGAATGCTCGTCTTCCCTCGTGGGGATCTTCCGATTTATAAACAATGGTAAAGGAATCTCCTATCTTTAGATAACATAAGTTTTCCTTATCATCATCTTCCTTTATTGTGGATTATCCCTTCTCTTATCCAGATTTATCTCTAAGGAGTATGGATTCTAAGTCGGAAAATTCACTGATATATCGCCATGATTTTCCAGTCTAGATGCTTATTCAATAAACTTCCCATATAGAGTGAATTTATGCGTAGAACGACTCACCCGCGACTTGAAATCCTAAACAAACCTCCTCAGGTAAGCCTTGGAAGAGTTTGGCTTTGCTTTTTCAGGTGGCCTCTTTTGGTTCTCCCGTCTGGGAAGTGTCCACTTGGTTTTGGTGTGCAAGTGGAATCGGGCTATTTCATAGGCCAAACAGGCCCAGGGCCAGATCGAGTAGCAGATCTTAAAGATCATGGTACTCACCATGCCCTTTTTTTTTTGACTGAGTTTTACGCTTTTCACCGTGGGAAAATATCATGTTTTTGAAATGATGTTAAGAGTTGAAAGGTTTTAGAGAAATGATTAGCATTAAATGCGTCGAGGCAATGCCTACGTGTGTTTAAGGCTATTGTGAGAGACACACACCCTCCTCTGAATACACTGGCACGTATCTTGTTCGACGGCATTTGACGTATCCGACGACACCCTACCCCTATAAATAGGGATAGTGGTCCTGGCAGTGGTTTTATATCTCTCAAAAGATTTCTTTTGACTGCATTTCATCCCCTCCTTTACGCTTATAAATTTCCCTTTGAAATGTTACCTGAGACCCTTTGATGCTTCAGAATACTTTGATTTTCCTATGAGTGCCAGAACCCAAACCTTTTCGTCATTGGTTCGCTTTCGAAAGTGTCTCTCGTTGTCGAAGTGTCTTCACTAGTTTCCTCGAAGGTTTTTAGGATTTTGGTTTACGTTCTTAAGTTTTATCTCAGGGCTGTAAAATCTCTATGGAGATTTTTCCTTTCGAGGCCTCTTCTTTCCTTTTTTTTTTTTTTTTTTTTGCTTTGGAAGGGACTCCCAAGTGGTCCCCTTCTTCGCTCTCACTTTCTTTCTTTTTTCTTTCTTTTTTCGTTTTTCCTAGAATGGCAAGAGGTCACGCGGTTTGACTCAGCCAGTCGGGCGTAGGAGGGGTACTTTAAAATGCCTACTACAAATAGTTTCTGTCATGTTTATAGAGGAATCGAGGTTATATGTACCAAATTCCGCCAAAATCAGTCCTGAGACATCAAACATAGCTACTATAACTCATTGGGGTAGATAATGTTGTCTACTTTACACGGAATGGGCCACGCTGGCTCCGCTCCCCGCTCCATTGCAGCGGCAGTTCCTTCATTTTACCTGCACCTTCGTACTCATACATCCTAACATTTTCGATTTTCGACAGTTGCAAAATATGGTCAACTCCTCTCTACCAAATTGATATCTTGTTGGTGGAGATTCTGGTTTACTTACACTTTGAAGTCAATCGGGGTCAGTCGCTTCATGCCGACTCCACGCTCCCTGCTGTAATTTGTAACTGCTCCCGACCTAAGACTTCGAGGCGAAAGGGGTCATTCCCGGGTTATGGGTCTGTGGTATGAAACCCGGCCTCCAGGCTTCTTTCACATGAACTAGTCCCTTCGCTCCCGTGCTCACTCTCGTCTGCTTTGCATGTCTCATATTTCCCCTAGGTCAGTGGTGATATCACATACCTATCTTCTTGATGATTTGTAGATAGGCGCAAACGAGGTCGACTTGTCAACTGGGAGGAGAAGGCGAGGCTGGACCGCATTTGCCGACCGCTTGAGATCACAGAAAGGGAGCACCACCACGAGCTCCTTCTATCTGTGAAGAACCTGGATTATTTGGGCGCCAACCCTTTCCCCTACATAGTGTCTATTCTTCTTCGTCCTTTCGCCCCTTGCGCCGAGGTCGCCAGCAGCAGCATTCTCATTCCGCGACCCCGGTTGTCGCCAGACGCCCTCCTGGCCGGAGGTCATTCCGGGAACCCCTGTCCTGCTAGGATCATCTACCTGGGCCGTGCAAGACCCCAAGCCCCGCCCAAGCAAATAAGCAGTTAAGAAGACCGCGCAGGGAAGGTCGGCTGCGGATCAGAGGGATTCCTAGACTGATGAATCCAGAATTAGTGTTACCGAGGAGGAAGCAGGTCGAGATGTCTCCGCCTTGTTTATGGCTTTGTTGCGAGACATAAGCGAGCGGCCAGCTGTGGTATCGATGTCGTTTCTGAACAACATGCCCCTTCCCTTTATCACGGGCGATCGACTGCACATCGCGGTCGTTATCTATTGCGCCTTTTCCAAGATCGTGACTTTTTTATTTGAAGTTCTAATCGGGTCATTCTCATTGTAGTTTCTACCGACCTTGCAACTTTCACATGTCTTGCTCGTTCTCTCGCTCCATGTCTCGACACCAACGAGGAATTGGATCTTCCGCCACTCTGCCTAATGTACCGCCATCGCGACCGCCTTTAGTGAGGAATTCAGTAGGACGAGAATGGGGATTGGATGTAGCTCCCAGACGAAGGGGCTACTCGACAAATCGCTGAAGCCAAGCTCTTACAGCCTATAAACCAGACTTCATGTTCGATTCCCACAGACAGTGCCAATTGTTGTTACCTCGATCGTCTAACCTCCGATGTATCAATGCCGAAATTTGAACTTGCAAAAAGGGCGATCTAACGATGATGGCTCGGCTGCCTCTCCGATGATTAAGTCAGCAAAAATACGAAGATGAAGAAGAAGGAAGTTCGCATAATTCGGATTGCATATCCCCTCATCATGGGAATCCTCCTGATTTATAGAAAGTGATTCACGAATCCCTCCCCCTCTTTCTTCGGAAAGAATCTCTTTTTCTTAAGAACAAAATCTCTCTTTCCTTATCAAAGACTAATTTTTACTTATCAAGGATTAATCTTCCGAGAAGTAAGGGATTTGGAAACTAGGAAATTCATGGATAAATACATTTTGCTGCCTTTCCAAATTCCTTTAATCCATTCGCCCATAATAACTGTCATATGCAAGGATCCATCGACCACGCCCCAGAGGACTCCTCGACTCCCATGCACGCCTCCCGATTCCGCCCAGTAAAGTGGTCTACCAGCTTTAATATGGAATGTGGGTTTCACATTTCATGGCGTTTAGGCCAAGCTGACATCGCACAGCGGACCATGGACCGAAAGGGACCGGCCTTGCGCCCATCGAGCACGGATTTAAAACCACAGACTCACAAGAACAAGACGCATTTACAAAAAACATGAAAATTAAATGAAAACTGAGATTGTAGTGGAAAACCTCTTTATTGAGAAAAAAAATGTATAAGGTGATTTGAGGCAAAAAATGACCAAAAAAATCACATATCTTTACTTACAGAGATAGACTATAAGAGAAAAATATGGGACGGCTAGGGTTTTCGATCTATTATATCTCTTATTAAGTAATTACTATGGTAAAGTCACTTTCTTTATTATTTTTCTGAAAATGACTATGATAATATTATAGAAACCTTTCAACTTTTTTTAATTCCGGATAAATATTAAGAATAGTGAATTAGTATTAAATTAAATGTTTTCCTCATATTTAGTTCACCATGTAATTTATATATATATATATATATATATATATATATAAATTTTTATGTAATAAGAGAGAAAATAAACAAAATGAGTGTAAAAAAATATCAAAATAATTTATTGAGTTTAGACTTATTTTCTATTTTATTTCCCTTAACTTTTTCCCCCACTTTTTCTTTAGTATTTCTCTTTACATTTTCTCTCAAAATCTCCGATAATTAATAAATCCATAAGAGTGAATCCGAAATTCTTTTCATGGCTTTTTTGTTTTTTTTTAGTTTTTGGTAATAATTCGGTGTCATGAAAGTCTTCAATATTACTTTTGAGTCAAAGGATAAAGGTCTTCAAACTTGAATTTTTATCATTTTAGTTTTGGATACCTTGTTTTGAATGATATTGAGAAAAAGGTAACGACACGATTAAAAACGTAGAAAAAAAAAACACCAATTAAACTGATAACCTACAACAAAATTGGGACTGTTATGAAATACATGAATGAATATTCATTATATTCAATGTACCTATTATGGCACATTCGTAACCTATATATATCAATGAATATTCAATGTACCTATTATGACACATTCAGGTAACCTACATTCTACGTATGAACGCCCATCTCCTTATTCAAATGGCATATATTCAATACATCGATCAATGATATGTGCATCCTGTGTTCTTATAAATAGAAGCTTATTTTGTCATTGCTGTAGTTAAAATATAATGTATGAAAAGAATGAAAGAGGAAAATATACAGTGAAAATAAAATTTTCTCCTCCGACTTTCTACCATCTCGGCACTATCTACTTTCTAATCTCTATTCTTCTATTATTCTTTGCAACGTTAAATATTTTATAACACGCTATCGCACGTAAGATCTATCACTGAGTAAATATTTTTGCAAGGTGAGTATTTTTTTTATTAATCAACTTATACTTCATCTCTTCTATCAATTTCATTTTTTTTCTTTTTCTTGACCTAAAAGCCAAATGTAACTTAAAAGTATCCTCGTCCTATATGTGACATTAAACCTTCTCTAATTAATTTAAGGATTCATTTGTTTTGCAAGAATTATGAAAATATTGAAAGCCCAAATTCCACATCCCTAAGATGAAATAATTATCTATCATGCCTTGACATGGAAATGCACCTAAGGGCATCTTCTAACGCACTACGTAAGACTAACCAACGCAAAAAGATAAAGCAAATGCACTTATTTTTATTCGTCGTCATTTGCATGAGAGCCTGCAGACTCAATATTTATCCATTCGAGACCCTCAAACCTTGTGGAAGAGGATGAAGGATAGGCAAGATCAGGCCAAGATCATGTTATCCTTCAAGCACAATATGACCGCAAAATCTCATACTACAAGATTTAAATCGTCCACTATAACTCCGCAGCCTGACACTGCTTTCTCGACTTGAGTTATGCATCAGCTCACTAATGCGAATCGTTAGAGAAAACTTTCTCCACCTTCCATAAGCTTCGAATATTAGACGTGAATGTTAATACTTACAACGCTATATACATACCTATATTTAATTCGCCCTCATCACTGGTTAACACTAATTGTCATTTTAAAATCGCGATCTTAGACTCCATTGGCCAAAAGCATCGTCAAGCACATGCAAACTCGAAAATTATTGGCCATTTTAAAGGCTACAAGCGCGAGGGCAAGAATATAATCCTCTAAGGTAGTGCAAAATTTAACCGCCTCTAGGAAATCTAACTTCGTACCATCATGACAAAGAAAGAAGCCGTTAAGTATTTGAACAGCGGTCACACAACACAGGGTATGATCAAGACCGGGTCACGACTGCCAGACGCCCAAAACACTTTGTCGACCTATACCGTTACCTTAAAAATACGGCAAACGTGGTGAATCTCAAGCCATTGAAATTAATCCCGCTACCATAACCATCGTTGAAGCCAACACACCGCTGTGGACTCCTTCGTCTCCCATAGAAAATGCATTCCTAGATATCTTCGATTTCAGACCTTTGATTACTTTGATGAAGCATCGGATCGGTGGATGACATCTTAGATTTTGAATTTTATGATTCTAATAATTTCTTTTCGTTGTTTTTTTTCTTTAAATGTATTATCTTTTATTGTTCTTTAATATGGTTACAGAACATATGCTTATGAACTTGATATAATATTTATTATTTGAAATTTTATTTGACCCCAGAAATTAATATGAAAATTTTATAAAACTTGGATACTAAAGTTGTCAAGATAAATGCAAAATGGAAAACACCGAGAAAAAAGGAAGATGTTTGTTTGCTTGATAGTGCATCAACGCATACCATATTTCAGATTTTCAGACACTTTTTCCTCAGTATGACATTACGTAGCTATTTCATGTCCATACAATATATGGTCCTTATTCGATTATTGATGGTTTCGGAATGCCAATTGTTTTGCTAAAAGGTACCATCCCGTATATTGAGAATGCATTTCTGTGGCAAAGAGATCAAAAGAATCTACATAGCTTCAAAGATGTACGCCATAATAGGTACCATGTTTAGACTATTTATGAGCAAATAAAGAATATATTACATTAATTTTTATAAGATGGGCTTGAAGACTATCCATGAGAAGCCAGGTTTCTTCTATGGGTTTGTATCAGGTCATGATTAAGGCCGTTGAAACCTACCCACCATATCTTGAAGATTGCAAATCCGATCAATTTGGATTACGGCATGATTCTGGTCACCCTGGGCTTCCAATGATGCGTAGAATAATCCTGCATTACATAAGGGCACCTCATGATACAAAGGTATTGTTGTCCAAAGATTATAATTGTGAAGCTTGTTCACAAGGAAACTCACATCAAAACCTTCTATAACAAAGGTTGATCTTCAACTCTTTATTCCGCAGACCTTGCGCCATATTTCTCAGGACTACAACCACCAAGTGGACCATTTCGATATTTTATGGTACTAGTGGACGCATCCTGCAGATAATCCCATGTTTGTCTATTATCTACGCGCAATGTCACCTTTGCACGTTTATTTGCGTTGTATTATAAAGCTTTCCTAGTAATACCCCTGATTATCCAATTAAAGGAGTACTAATGGATAATGTCAGAATTTACATCAAAGAGTTTTGATATATATTGTGCTTCACTCGGAATCGAGGTTGAGCACCCGGTCGCATATGTTCATACTCAAAATGGATTGGCAGAAAATTGGCAGAATCCTTGATTAAACATATACAAATCATTGCCCGCACTCTATTATTGAGAACGAATCTCAACGATACAACATGGGGTCATGTCGTTTTGCACGCGGGTCGCTCTCTAATAAGATCAGACCTCACTGCTAGTCTCCTACAATCTCCCCTTCAAATTGTTCTTGGTTATGAACCTGATATTTCATTTACGACTCAAGGTGGCAAAGACAAAGCCTATTGGCACCACCAAAAACGAAAATGGGTCCCCAACGCCGCTTGGGCATTTATGCTGGGTTTAATTCATCACCCATCATTAGTTCTCGGAAACTAACTAATCGGGTGATCTTTAACGCCAAATTGGGCAGATTGTCATTTCATCGAGACTATAGTTTCCATCGATCGGGGACAATCCTAAAATCGAAAATGGTCTAAGCAAAACCAATTAAGGTTTTCTCCTGAATGAGAAAATTTATCTTAATTCGACCTAAGAACTCCGAAAGGAAACGAGGTGCAATCGCGATAATCCATTTACAAAGAAAGCCAATAGATTTCACATGCATTTAATGATGCTACTAAGGTAACAAAATCTCATATATTCCAAATTGTAAATGCTCCAAATTTAGATAAACTGGCTCGAAGGACAGCTTAAAATGGATGAAAATCCTACGCTTGAAGCGCAAGAGGACCAATAGGATCAAAAGCAGGCTTGTTCCTCTGAAACGAGGGAAAGAATCAAGAATCCACTCGTAAGAGCCCGGTGTCAAAGGCTTACTTCAAAGAGCTTAATGCCCTTGAAGAGGCAATAAACCCATGAAAAGATCACCAACCCTAGGAATATTGAGGAATTCCATTATACTGTAAATGAGATTTGGGATCGAAATAAAATCATCATTGATGATATTTTTGCATTCTCGCCTGCTCATAAAATTATGGATGATGATTGTGGAGTCAAAAAAGTAATCTATTATTGAATGTCACAAAGGCAAGATTATCTAAAGGGAGGAAGCAATTAAGGCTCGGATTAGCTTCCTAGCTAAACGAGAGGTTTTTGACCTATAACTCAGATCCCCAATAATGTAAAGCCCGTTGATATAAATGGGTATTTGTCCGAAACGAAAATGAGAAAACGAGGCTGTCAAGTATAAAGTCTGACTCGTTGCTCCAAGGATCTCCCAAAGACCTGGATTGATTATGATGAGACATATTCACCCGTGATGGATAAGTGTTTACATTTCGCTTTCTCATTAGGTCCGGGTACTCTTTGAAAATTGGAAATGTGCGTCTTACTGGACATTGTGACTATGATATCTATATGGCTCATTAGACTCGATATTTATATGAAAATTTTAGGATTCAAAATGCTCCACACACCCTCAACTTATTCTCAATAAAATTGGGTAAAGATCTTTGTACTGTCATAATCCTACGCATGTGGTATCAACGCCTAAGGAGTCTCAAATTAAGGAAAGGTACAAGAATGATCCTATCTCGCCTGGGCGTGTTTATTAAGAAATCGAAACCGGATTTGCTATCAGAAGCAATTTAAGTGTCGACGATATAAATTAACTGAACCTGCATAGTTAGCTAAAATCAAGCAAGTATTTGAAAAAGGAATTTGAAGTTAAAGATTGGGAAAACCAAACTTTGTCTTCAGTCTCACGCTTGAGCATAAAGCAAATGACACCGTCCATCAATCATCATACATTGAAAGATTACTTAAACGCTTCAATATGGACAAGGCTCACCCATTGAGCACCCCTATGGTTGTAAGGTCTCTAGATCCCCAAAAGGATCAGTTTCGTCCTAGAGAATCTGATGAAGAGATACTTGGTCCTGAAGTACCATATCTAAATGCAATTGGGGCTTTGATGTACTTGGTACAATGTACGACCGTATACATCGCTTTGCAAGAATTTATTGCCATGTTTTAGTTCGAGCCACCTGAGACATTGGAAATGGAATTAAACATATTTTTCGTTATCTCCGAGGAACCATAGATTCGGGATTATATTATTCCCCAAGGAATCTACTACCTTCCGGTTTAGTCGATATTCGATGATGGATATAGATCCGATCCACATAAAGCTCGCCTCAAATCGTTATTTATTTTGTTATGAATATACCGCCATTTCATGCTCTATGAAGCAATCGCTAGAACATCTTCTAACCACTGAGATCATCATTTATATGAATGAAGAGAGTGTGCTCTGGTTAAGATCCATTAAAACACATATCTTACAATTCTTATTAACACCTAAGCAAATTCTCCCAATTATAATTTATGAAGATAATGCCGCTTTGTGTTGCACAAGTTAGGGAGGATATATCAAAGGTGATAGGACTGTTACATTCATCAATTTTTCTATACCACGAACTCCAAGAAAGTCGACAAAATTGATGTTAAGCGCATTCAATTCATAACAATCTTGCAGACTTTTACCAAATCATTGCCAACGCCAAGTTTTGAGAAATTAGTATATGGTATCAGAAGGCGGCGTAGTTCATAAGATGCAGATTAACTGTGCCCCGCCAGTTGGGGCTATATAGCTCAACTAGAGATATCGTGGAACTATGCATTGTAATTTTTCCCTTGTCCTGGCTGTCTCCATCGGGTTTTTCAGCTTAAGGTTTTTAATGAGACAATTAATGCATCCATAAAAAGAGAGAGAATGCGAAAAATTTATGCATCGTACTCTCTTTTTCCCTTTGTCCTGCTGTCCCATCAATTTTTCCTAGCTTAAGGTTTTAATGAGGCAAGATTATCTCAATGCACATTCATAAATACAATGAATATTCAAGGGGGAGTGTTATGAAATACATGAATGAATATTCATTATATTCAATGTACATATTATGACATATTCGTAACCTATATATATCAATGAATATTCAATGTACCTATTATGGCACATTTGTAACCTACATTCTACGTATGAATGCCCATCTCCCTATTCAATGTATATATTCAATACATCGACATTAATGATATGTGCATTCGTGTTCTTATAAATAGAAGCTATTTTGGTCATCGGTAAGAAAATATACAATGTATAATAGAACAGAAAGAGGAAAATATACAGTGAAAATAAAATTTTCTCCTCTGACTTTCTCTACCATCTTTGGTGTTTATCTACTTTCTCTTCTTAATCTCTCTCTATTATATTCTTGCAACGCAATATTTTACAATAGGGATATCAAATTTGAAAAGATCCAAAAAATCCATCAATTTCAACAGTCATGATTGGTAGCTTAGTCATAAAATCCATAAAACCCTTCGTCTCCTTCTTCTTCTTCTTCTTTAGTCTGTCTGTTTGTTTCACAAAAAGTGGATACGTACTTTAAAGACGGAAACTATTCATTCTCCTTGTCTATAGATGAGTTTGGACTGTGAATTTCGTGATCAGTCAAACATCCAAAGTCAATAAAACGAATGGCTGAGATGATCATGTTTATATGATTTCCCCCTTTTTCCTTAGCCTGCTTGCTGTTTTTTAGGTTCACCAGACACTCATCGTCATGAAAACCGTGAAAATTCTGACTATCTCGGAGTTCAATGGAATTCGTATGGGTAACTATATTTCACGAAAGGAATCCAACGATGAGGTCCGTTTCGTCATCCAATATCTAAAAAATTTCAGGTCTGCAGCCTGTACTATAGCAGTAATTTATTGTTTTACAATTTTTGGGAAAAATTCAAATTTACAAAAGGAGTCGAAGAAGGAAGATTGAAGGTTGTAGGTTTGAAAGAAAAATTGACAAGAGGTTTTTCTCAGGGTATTACATTGGGCTTTTTCAACTTATCTAACCAGGCTCAGGTTTTGGCTTGTTTTTCTCATTGGTAATCTACATCCAAATGGGTAAGTTGTACCTTAGGTCTCATGGTAGAACGATGAGAGAAAAGAGAGGAGAGCCTTTCTTATATAAAAGCTTTGTCATAAAAACATGGCCCATGGGCCATATTGTATGCTGGGGGGCAATTGTTTACATTAAAAATGAATTTTTTGGACCAAAATGGTGTTTGGATAATTATTCGGCCTAAAGGATAGTGAAATGGGCCGAATGGATAAACCAAGCCCAAACCGAGCTCAACCCAGTCCAAGAAAGCCCCAAATCCATGATAATCATCAGCCCATGAAAAAGTCCAAGGACATTTATGAAAATTTTCAATTTGTCAAAGTGTCAGCTCAAATTGTGAGACTTTGTCTCAAAATCAAGTGAAATGAGACTTTTTCTCTAACTCAATTCATGAACGAGAACAAATTATTAGTAGATAAGTGGGTTGGAGAACAAGGTTGTGATGGGTACGTGAGTAGTTATTGGAGAATGTGGGATGTAGCAGTTATTCAGAATGCCCTATAAAAAGAAGACTCAACTTCAAACCAAGAGACCGCCAATCAATCGATCAAATAACACTCAATAGAGCATTTCAATATTTTCTCTTAGTTTCTACAAGTTCATCAAAGAATATTTCAGATTTCTAATATTTACTTCCAAGCATTTGTTTCAAAGTTTATGTTTTGCAACTCTCTATTTCCATAGATTATACAATGAAATTTACTACTTTTTCAGTTTGTTTGTACCAATTTTCCCTCATTTTTTAATACATTCCAATTTTCAAAACATTTTCCACTCAAACTCTAAGAAATTGTTAAGGGAACTAAGGAATCCATTATTCGTTTGAGCAGATGTTAGATTCGGCATTGTTTCAATTCGCAAATACTATAATTTTCTAGCACGCTTGCTCATTCATCAATTCCCGTGTTTTTGTATGTTCTAGACCAAAATCCAACCGAAACACATGAATTTTTTGTTTTTTTGGTAATTGATGATGCCTTTTTCAACCAACCGAGCCGAGCTGCGTGGGGATCGGCCGACCTGCATTGTTTCGCTGGGCCGGGAGCGCAAAGGCCTGGATCGCCCGCCGGTGGCGTGATCGTGGGGTCGCTGATTCGTAGGTCTTAACTGGCACTCCTCTCAAGAACAGTTAGCGGGGTCGTGGCGTATCAGTTCAAGGGTCATCCATGCCTAAGTCATTTTCCGAGAAAATAGACGCTTTGTAGGGCGTAACGTGTTGCATAAGAGTACGCGTCTAAGAGTGTGTGTGTTTATGATCTTCACTCACTTGGGCGGCCTTGTATTTATAGTAGATGTTCCAACCAATTGGATGGTGATAAGGAGTTCTTTCCTGATTGATAGGATATTTATTAGTCCATATCGGATTTGGTATGTGATATAGAAAGAGTGAAGTTTTTCGAGATAGTCTTCTTCCTTATTGATGAGATTTGTGGGATTTTAATAATATACATTGATTTATTCCGTTTCCATCCCTTTGGGAGACTTACTCACGGCGGCCCAATGGTTTGGACCTTCTTCCGGCCGCCCCAAAAGGCTAGAGCGTTGGCTTTGCGGTGCGCCCGGCGCCTCATCGCAAGTTCCTCCTCGTTTAACTAGCGGCCTTCGTGTTTCACTGGCCGGGCCTTCGCCTCATGTGTGGGCTTGCGAGCCTTATTTTTCAAACCCTATTGTTGCCCCCAAATTCTCATATGTACTGCAATGCGGCAAGGGTCGTAATGTTTCTCGCATCGCGTAACTTCCACGCGTCCGCCGCAATAAGGCTTAAGGCTTAAGAGACCGCCATACGCTTACAGTGATAATGATGACTCTCGCCTCGCGCCATTTCCCTACCTCTTTTCTTGTTTCTTTCTAGCTTTTCGTGATACCTCCTCTGTCCTATGCTTCTCTGGTTCTTCAACCTCTTCCGCGATCTCTTACTTTATTTGCTCAGAGTTCTCTGTCTGTCCCTTTTGTGTAGAGTCTTTTCCTGGCATTTTTGTATCTTCTTCCGTCTTATTCTCCTGGACCACTCGTGTCTCTACCTCTTGCTACTCTTCGATTGGCAATGACGAGGCGCTAGAGTTAAATTGATCGATTTCATTTACAAGCCATTTTATTACGGGTCCGGTCATTCTTCTTTACGTATCGCAATGACTTCTTCGCCTTGTTGCCAGCTTCTAGATCGGCTAGGAGGCTTCCGCCGCTCGACCGCGGTTGGAACCCTCGGGGAACGCCCCGGGAAGATAAACCTTATCAAACATTCGAGGGCCTGACACCTTAAATCCGCCATCCAACATGCCGTGGATCGTGGGACCTAGCAAAGCTCCAGCCTATACGGGGCTACCTTTGTCGAACGTTATCGACCTCCCTCGTGTTCGAGTACTGACCCCGACGCCTCGACTTTTTATGTAGCTCCGTGTCTGGATGGTGTTTCTTGAGGTCGCTTTGATAATGGTCTGCTTTTCCACCGCACCCTTCCATGAGGTCTCACAACACTTCAATGTCTGTCCTTCACAACTCGCTCCCAACGGTTGGGGTATTTTGGTGGGCCTATTAGCCTTTTTTAGGGACAGAGGTCTCGGCGTCCCTAGTGTGGCTTTGCTCCTCTATCTTTTTAGACCAAAGGAGACCACCGAGGGCTTCCTTTACTTCTCCAGCTTCCCGAGCTCCTCCTAAGTGATCTCTCGATCTCTCCTTCCTCCCATGGCCGGGAAGGACGTTATTTCTTGTGAGCCAGCCGCAATCGGGAATATGATCCTTCCGACAAGGACGACACTGGGTGCCCGGCTCGACCACCCCCGATAATCTTTGTGAGTGCTGTTCGCCAGATAATCAGAAGGTTAGTCAATGTTTCGATTTTGCATTATTCTCACGCTCCCGTGTGCCCGACTCGACCTTAATGTTGAAGATAATGTGTCGGTTCGGGCGCGACCGGAATGTCCTACTCGGCCTACGCGGAAATGATAAAATCGACATCCCCGGTCCATCCACCTGAGGTCCGTTCCACTCAACAAGCTTCGAGGCCCTCGCTCTTCCACCGTGGGAGTCACTCCCCTTAGGCTTACCGCAGCCACCCTACTGGGGTGGGAGAGATCTTATTCCAACCGGGGGCACCCACCCTAAGCCCCGAGTGCGAAATGGAAAAGACCAAGCTCCACTGAGACAGATCGGCTGGTTTCGGTCAAGGTTCAGAGATTAGGGGCGCTCCGACTTCTCTCGTCGAAGCTGAATAAGCCGTTAGCCGTCGCGCCGAGGCTCCCGCGGGTCACGAGCTCTCCGCCCCTTACTGCTCACAGAAAGGCAAAAATCTCTCGATGGAGCTTCAGCAGCCTGGCTAAGTATGTCTATTATTGTCTTGAATCCGCCTTCGGAGAGTGCTAGGCCACCTCTTCGAAGGGTGGAAGAGTTGAAGAGAAAAAGTCCGGAATTAAAAGCTGGCGAAGATGAGGACTATTTACTCTTTAATGCTGAACTCACGTGTGCGCATCTTGTCCGTCCCACTCTCGACACTCGGGAGGTCGAAAGCCACCGCTGACGAGGCTCTAGCTCTATCCCTTCAGGCCGCCTGCAAGTCCCCTCAGATCTCGATAGTGTCTATTTTCGTGCTGGACCCTGTTGATGTTGATCATGTTTGATGTGCAGTAGCCACCATTTGGAAGGGTCTCGCCGATAAAGCCAACCGAACGAGAGAAACATGTAAAAATCATTCTAGATTTATAAGGCGAAGGCGGCCTCTTTCTTTCCGAGCAGACCGAGCCGCAAGAACTGCACAAGATACGACCGAAGAGGTGGAGAGACTTAAACTGATCTAGCGACACCAAGGTCACTGCAGCCCGGGAAAGTAGGAGGATGAAGTCTCAAGTAGCTTGGCTACGTTGAAGGCGAACTTTGGAAGGTCCGAGATGAGCTCCATGTTGCACTGAGTGATCTGATCGAGACCCGGGATGGGCTGTAGTCCTCTCAGTACGAGCTTCAGACGGTTAGGGAGGAGCTCGTCATATCCCGTATGAGCCGCGAGTCTCCAAGAGAGGAGCCAGCGCCAATGGGCGATCTGAGCGACAGCAGCGCAGCTAGCCATGGCTCGTGACGAGGCCTCCGAGGCTGTGGCGTGCGACACGGCTCGGGCCATGAGGCCTCCGAGGTCAGAAATTGACTGAGCTACCGAATGAGGAGGTCGCTGATCGCGCTGGGATCTTCACCAAAGAAATATCCTTGGTTGCTCGGGAGGGATGACGTTATTAAGATATCAGGACCGGGCCGCGCTCACGCCCTGCGGCTCGCTTTCAGCGTAAGGTCAGTTAACGCCTACCCGCACTCGACTTCCAACTCGATCTCCCAAGGAAGTGAGGAGGCGTAGGGTCTTTCTTTGCAAATTATTCTCAAGAACCGGATACTCCTGCTGAAGCTGATTCCCCCTCTTCATCGTCTGTTCCTCCTGCTGACTCTTAGGTTTCTGTACTCATTTCTGCCCGCTTGATATCGACTTTTATATTTTTCTTTATGTACAAGCAGCCTTTTGTCGCCCGTCCGAGACATATGTAGCTCTCCTTTAATAAATATTCATTTTTTTTCAATGCCCGCGCTCTCACTGTAGTATTTTCGCTTTTCTTCAGAATTGTAATGCCCAACAGGGTCCGAAATGAGAAATTAAGCTCGTCAAACTGTGTTGCTGAGGCTTCGTGGGCTAATTTCCACGGTGAGCCGACCGAGCCTTGGGACTCATAAGGCATGTATAGGCGAGCTCACAAATTGAGCTACCGGTCTTCGCCGACCGGGCCTGTGCATGTGCTAAACCGATTTATTAGGGCCGCAAGGGCAAAGCCTGGCCACCTGAAAGCGCCGATCTCCATCGGGCCGACGGTATGAGTCAATAGGATTCCAGGCCGTGCATGACCTATTTCGCGTAGCTCACAATTTGAGTTGCGGGCTTGGTCATCGAGTCGCAGAGTCGAAGCCGACTCTCTTAGGCTTCATGGCCTGCCGAAGCCATAAAGGAGCTCGCCATCGACCGCCGCTCGCCTATGCGTAATAGCTTGATGGGCTCGTCCATATGAACTCGCACCACGAATCACGAAAGCGGTGGCTCGCCTATGGGACTTCTAGAAGAGTCGCCATCGCGACTGCCAGTGAGCTCGCCCATGTGAATCGCCGAAGAGCTCAACGTGAAACCGCGTAGCTCGTCTATGTGAACTTTCAGGAAGAGCTCGCCACCGCTACCGGTCAGTGCAGCTCGCCCATGTGAATTATCGGGAAGAGCTCAGCCAACGCGGAACTGCCAGGCGTGAGCTCGTCTATGTGAACTTCTAGGAAGAGCTCGTCACTGCGAATGGTTGTGCAGAGCTCGTCCATGTGAATCGCCGAAGAGCTCAACGTGAACCGTCGCGCAGCCTCGTTTCATGTGAACTTTCAGAAGAGCTCGCCATCGCGAATGGTCAGCGCAGCCGTCCATGTGAATTACCGGAAGAGCTCAACGTGAACTCAGCGCAGCTCGCCCATGTGAACTTCAGAAGAGCCTGCCATCACAATGGCTGTGCAGCCTGGCCCATGAATTAATGGGAAGAGCTCGTCAACATGAATTGTCGCGAGCTCGTTTGGCGTGAACTTTCAGAAGAGCCTGCCATCGCGAATGGTCGTGCGCAGCCTGGCCCATGTGAATTGCCGGGAAGAGCTCGCCACCGCGAGTTACCAGCCCGCTACCGAGTCAGCCTAAACCGAAAGATGGCTCCTTAGGTAGTGTGGCCTGTCCAGAGTAGACGAACTTGTCAAAGTGAGTTGCTTGGCTCCCCCCGCGCCGCACTGGGGGCGGCGCCCTGTACCGAGCATGCCCGTACCGAAGTGGGTGGCGCTTCACCGGAATGGCGTTGTAGCCCGATCGGCCCGACTGGTGCGCCGGCCCAGCAGGTATGCTCGCCAAAGCATGCTTGGCTCCCGGCGTCGCGCCCCAGGCATTCCAAACGCCGAGCCGGTGGCGCCCCCGAAGCGGCAATGTAAATTTCGAAAGGTTTGACTCGAGGCGCCATGGCCCTCGTGCGCAGTAGATGAGCGCTCGCCAAAGTGAGTCATTGGCTCTGGCGTCAGGCTTTGCATGTCACCGAAAGTGGCGTTCCAAATGAGTGGAAATGTAGCCCGAGCCGGTTCGACTCGGCGCGCCTCGCCTGCAGCAGCATGAGCTCGCCAAAGTGAGCCGCTTGGCTCCCGCATCGCGCCGCGGCGCTCCGTACCGAGCGGCATTGTACCGAGCCGGTTCACTTCCCCTCGGCGCGCCGCGGGCTCGCGGCGCAGCAGATGAGCTCGCCAGTGAGCTCGCCGCGCAACCGGGAAGAGCCGCCAATGCGGTCGCGTGAACATCCACGGAACCGGGCAGCAACTCTGGGCGCGCTTACCATTTCCGGGATTTTCTTGAAAATGTGCGGTAACGCCTTTAATGCCGATGATGGAGAATTTAGAGCGTCACTGGTTTCAAGGGCTTTGATCCCTCTTATAAATGGTATGCCTATAGAATAAAGAGTTTACACTTTGATTGCTTTGGTTTTGTGGCACGGACTGAGTCCTGTGGAGATGAAGCATCTAAGTCTCGGTGGTCTTTACTGGTGTGGATCTACCCATAGATCCTCAAGCTGGTCCTCGCATGCTTCTACTTAAGGTGGGAGTTGTGTTTTTCCCTAGTCTCCCTTATGGGAGTCATGTTATCTCTAGTCAGGCTGTGGAATGCATCTCAGAGAGGGCTGCATCCTCGCGCTCTCTCTCAAGTCTGCCTTTTCTTCTTTCTCCTCCTCTTCTTTCATCTTTTTCTTCTTCTCCTTTCTTTCTCCTTTTCCTCTCTCCTTTTCTTTTCATTCCCGTCTTCCTTCGCCTCTTTCCTTTTTATCGAGGGAACCGGCTTCAGATCAATGTAATTGAAGACATCACTGAACAGAATCCGATTGTAATAAAAGAGTGACTTTATATGAACTTTCTCATTATGTCTTTCAGATCTTACATATCTCGAACCAAGTTTGAGATGTCTAAGTAATCAATGAACGTCAACTTGTCACATAAGAATCGAGCAGGCTTGCCATAAACCGATGTCTAATGGTAGAAACGCGCTTAAGAGATGTTCAGATTCCATGTATGCTGCAAGATTTTTCCTTCCTCCGTCTCGGAGCTCATAATTGCCCTACCGACACCCGAGATATGATGTAAGAACCTTCCTGGGCCAGCCTGGCCTGCGCGTCTGTTCTTCCTACCGGGGTAGGAAGCTCTTTAAGACTAAATCACCCTGATGTAGCTTCTAGGTTTGACTTTTCGATTGGTGGGGCATTCGTCAGTTTCTCCTTTGATAGTCCTTCCGTGGCGCTTTATTTGCTCGCCATCTAAGAGATCTAAGTTTAGACGAAGGGCTTCACACAGGTTCCACTTATGCTAACTTTCGATTCTAGGAGACTCATTCCAACCTCAACTGGCTACCGCCTGCCAAAAGCTGAAGCAACAGCTTCTGTTATTTGACTTCGTGTCGTCCCAGAGGCCTATAGTACTCGGGAGGCATTCACCCGCTTTTAAGGTCTTCCACTGGCCTCGTGGCGCTTTAAGGGTTCCTTGGAGAAGACTGGCTCCGTCCATTGACCAGGGGTGTGCCGGAGATGAGTAATAATTTTTTATTCGAGCTCTAAGATTGCAGAATCTCGAATCGAACTCACTCAAATTCTATGGCCCACTTCCATCACCCTTCCGCAGACTTCCTGTCTGTGCAAAACTCTTGCTCATCTGGATATTTCCGCCGACTTCTATGGTATGAGCCCGAAATAGGGGCGAGCTCTGAGCCGCGATTACCAAATGTATTAATTTTTCCATCCCGTACCTCTCTCTTCCGCTCCTCCTCGTAGCTCGACTACAATAGTAAATCGGTGTTGTACTCCATTTTGTCTCTCGACGAGTACCGCGCCTCAAGTTGAGAAGTTCTGGTCCCTAGCCAAATATAGAGGAGGAGTCTCCCTCAATAGACTTACTAGAATGGGTGGAGAACTCATGTATGTTTTTAATGTCAGGAATGCTGCCTCTTTCACACTTTGCATCCCATTGAAAATCCTTCAAGACTTTGAAGAAAGGTCAGTACTTATCACTTCGCTCCGGGATACGAACCGCTTAAAGCCGCAACTCTTCCTCTCGCCGTGTGTCGCACTTCCTTTATACTGCAAGGCTTACTTCGCATGTCGAGCAATCGCCTTTATCTTGTCTGGGTTTGCTTCAATTCCCCGGTTGTTTACTATGAAACCCAGAATTTTCCGACACGCCAAGGCACACAATTTACCGGGCTTTAGCTTCATGTTGTAAATCTCTAGGGATTTGAAACGTCGGTGAGACTGCCATGTGGAGGCCTACCAGGGTGGATTTTACCAAAGATGTCGTCGGCGTGTATACCCCATTGTCAGGCTTTATCCGCTCGAATATCTTGCCTACTAACCTTTTATAGGTGGCCTCGCGTTTCGAACCAATGGCATCACTCGATAACAATAGCCCTCGCGGCCGTGGATGAATGAGGTCTTTTCGTCATCTCGTCCGCGCCGACCGTCAGAATGGGAGGAAGGCGCCCATGAAACGAGAAGTTCACGGCCAATCAGAGCGCCCACGATGAGGCTCCATCTGCAAAGGGAAGCTGGGCCCTTGGGGCATGCTTATTTATGTCTGTGAAGTCGATACAGAGTAGCCATTTTCCATTTGCTTTTTTGACGAGTACGACGTTAGCCAACCATTCAGGATATTCGACCTCCCTGATTGCTCCTGCCTGGAGGAGTTTACACACCTCCGTCGATGGCTTTTTGTCTTTCTTGCATAAGCTCCTTCGCTTTGCTTGACGGCGAAAAGATGTAATATGTTCAACCTATGAGTGATTAATGAGGTCAATTCTCCCATATCCGCCTCGTCTTCCATGGAAGACGCCTTCGTTATGTCTCAAAATCGAGGCGCTTTGAGTTCTTCCGCTAGCTCGAGTCGATATAGCGAGATGCTCGGTCGCCATCCAAATGATACTGGGTTCTAGCTCTTCGAGGGGCTCTCAGTCGTAAGCACCTCGGCCATGCATGCTCGGCCTGGCCCACATCCACGTTGTCACCGTCAGCTTCATGAATTATAGCATTCCCCCGGCCACCCGCTGATCTTCCCTGATCATCCCTACTCCGTATGGTTGGGAATTCTGATTATCAGGTGGTATGCTGAGGGGATGGCTTTTATCGCTGTTGAGAGAGGGTCTTCCTAACAACATGTTATAGGCTTCATGGGCGTCACAATGAGAAATCTCACATTGCTGCCGTCGGCAAGGGCCTTCCTAAGGTGAGCACCGCTTGGATTGAGCCCAAAGGTAACACCTTTCCCCGTAAAATCCTCGATGTGTGCCGACGGTTCCAGCTTTTCTCTCCCAATACCCATCTTATCGGCGTCGACGCAAAGATGATGTCACGAACTCCCGCTGTCACCAGACCCGGCGAACTCGCCTTGTTGCCATCATCGCACGAACTACCACGGGCCGCCGTGGAGGGTGTTGGCATCCTCCGTGACTGTCAAAATGTGATGGATGTGTCGAGCCGCCATAGCTTTGATACCGATCGATTTCCCTATTTCCGTTTCGACCGACAAGGCGTAGGATTGGCTTCTCCGAATAACTGTACTCTCTTCCTCCTGCGAATCCTCCCGAGATTACATGGATTTCTCCAAGGGCTGTTTGCATGAAGTCGCCGTCACGAGGCTACGGTTGTCGAGCTGGGCCCGGGCCTGGGTTTGACTCGGTCGACCATGGAGATATGAAACACCGGCTGTATCCGTCGCTTTAAGTAATTTATTTCTTTAGATGTATATAAGAGTTCCTTTGATATGTCCATATCCCTATGGAACCGCACACTGTGTTGTCTCAGAAAGCGTGGCTCGACTTCATTCGAGTCAAGCACCGTGAAATTGCTCGCTCCGCACTTCAGCACCCGTGACACCGAGGCCGCAGGGGGTGAACTGGGCCGAAAGTAATAACGCCGTCGCCTTTCGACCGCTGCGGGACCCAGAAGGATCCCGAGGTTTCCACGCCGGGATCGCTTCATCTTTCTTCGGGATGTTTACTAACGCTGTCTCGCCGCCTCGCTGCTTATCCGTCCCACTTTCTCTTATGGGTGGACGAGCTTCCTTCGATGTAAGGGCTTCTTCGCCGTTTATGTATCATTAAGGAAAATCTACATGTTTGCTTGAGGGTTTTTTGAGATGGAAAACATCAAATCCTTCGATTGGACTCCTAACCCAGCAATGAATGCCGTGATTGCGAATTTTTCATCATGTATGTCTATCTTCAGGGACTCGGCGTTGAATCTTTCCACATAGGACTTCAGACTTTCTTGCGAGCCCCGCTTGACTGCCAATAATAGATGGTAACTCTGGTCAGACATCCCGCCCACGCTTAGAGACCCAACGCAACTGATAAGCCTCGAATGAAGAGATTGGACAAAGGTGGAATTCTATTAAACCGTGCCAAGGCCGGGCCTACAGGTACGAAGCCCTCGTATCGCACAAGGTCATGATACCTGATAGCAGGTTCACCAACACTTTCCGATTAGGGGTGGTCCCACTCAGTTATCCTCTAAGAGTAGCGCACTTCGTGGGCTTCTCGAACGACCATGAGCCAGATAACATTCGGCAGGTAGCCTCCCACTCACCAACCCGAGCCTACAAATTTCCGGGCCGCAGCGAACCACCTCACCCAGTACCTAAGCCCACTGGCCCTGCTCGGCCTCACGGCGCGAAAGAAACCCCGTGAGCTAGGATAGCTTGTGAGCGGGACCACCCCTCGTCTGAGCGGCCGTAAGGGCCCTACAAAAAAGGCTTTGTAAGGTTCATCCTCGTTCACGATTTAGGGTGGTCCCACTGCTATCTCGACCACAGCGCCAGACACTCGGATCATGCATTTTACTGGAAGCTTTTCACTACCAACCTGCCAGAAATAACAGAAATGAACTACCGACCGCATTCAGTTCATTGGCCCCGCGTCTCGAGCCTTACTCAGGCGGTAAATAAACCCCGTGAGCCAGTGTGGATACTGTGAGCTGACCACCGTCTGAGGCCAGGGGTGGGGCCCTTACACATGTAGCTCCATCTTATTTTTGTAAGTATTAAGGTGATCGATGGGATCTTTGATTCCATCGAACGTTTCCCACTTTACGGCATTCGAATTTCACTGGAAGCGGTAGCATAGCACCTCACAAAGGGCGCGATTCAGCCATCGCACTCAAGGTGTCCATGTGATTCGAGCGTCCTTAACCATCTCCTTCATACTGCATCGAGCTCTCGCTGAAGACTCCTAAACCTCTCCGCTCCCAGCGATTGCCTCCGCCCGGCTAAGGGGTGGCGTAGTTCTTGTTCCCCGCCATGTCTCCCGAAAGCATTGCTTCGCTTCCCCTTCCTGGGTGGGCCAATCGTGTCCATGCACCGCCTTGGCTAATTCCGTCGCTTCTAAGATCTGGGGGATGTCGCGGATCGTGCCGCTCCTCAAGGGGGAAATGTTATGACCTACCCGGGTCCGTCAGGTTCCGTGGGATGTTGCATCCGTCTGCGTTGTTCTGTAACTCTTCTATCGCTGATCGACGAGGCGGCGCTTCCACTCGCTTTGTATCGACCGCGTTGTTTCTACCGTCCCAGAGGTCCGGTGTCCGCTGCCTCGCGATCCTCGGATCCTTGGCTGACATGGCTTCGCTTGTGTTCCGTTGATACCACAGAATCGAATTCGCCATATTTATAAAGGAACCGTTTCCTGGGCGCACTACGCTAACCGATGATGCCTTTTTCAACCTAATCGGGCCGAGAGTGTGGGGATCGGGCTGACCTGATTGCTCAGGCTGTGATGCAGCGCCTCGATCGCCCTGCCGAGGCAGGATCGTGTGGGGTCACATGATCTACGTGCTCCGACGTAGCACTCCTCCGCAAGAACAAAGAAGAAGGGGGCTCTGGCGAGGTCAGGTCGTAATGTCTGATGTTTCAAGCTCGCTTTCTTTCTCAAAGAAAAGAGAGATCATTTAGAGGGTGAATGTGTCGTATAAGATGCGTCTAAGAGGTGCAAAAGCAATGGTGTGTGCGTTACAGACCTTTCTGTCGCGGTGGCCTTGTATTTATAAGATGCTCAACCGCTTTGACGCGATAAGGAGTTCTTCCTATCGACGCAGATATTTATTATAAATTCATATCTGATTTTGCAGACAGATATGAAAGAGGCTTACTTTTATAGTCTTCCTTCCTTATCACGAGATTTATGGGATTTTCATAATAATATATTATCGGATTTATTCCAAGCTCCCATCCCTTTGGGAGACTTACCATATCATTCAGTCTAACTGCCACCTTTCTTTCCTACTACCCAAAAGGCAGAATATTGGCTTGTAGCGCTTTAAGCATCACTGGCAAGCCCTCCTTTGTGGCTTTTAACTAGCTGCCTTCTCAGGCTTCACCTGGCCACTTTCTAGCCCGACGCACGGGCCATAGCCTTATTTTTCAAACCCTATCGCACACTCCAGGTGATGAAAATCTTCAATATTACTTTTGAGTCAAAAGGATAAAGGTCTTCAAAATTGAACTTTTATCATTTTGGATAGCTTGTTTTGAATGATTTTGAGAAAAAGCTATTGACACAATTCAAAACGTAGAAAAAAAAAACACCAATTAAACTGATAACCTACAACAAAATTGGGCCATCAAATTTGAAAAGATCCACAAAATCCATCAATTTCAACGGTCATGATTGGGTAGCTCAACTCTTCTTCTTCTTCTTCATCAGTCAGTCTCTGTCTATCTGTTTCACAAAACTTGAATACGTACTTTAAATACGGAAACTCTTCATTCTTCTTCTTATAATAATAGTCTATAGATGAGTTTGGAGTCTTTGGACAGTGAATTCCGTGATCAGTCAAACATCCAAAGTCGACAAAATGAATGGCTGAGATTTCCACGGTTTCCCCCCTTTTTCCTTAGCCCCAGCTTGTGTGCCGTGCCGTGTTTGGATTCCCAAAAACTACCAAAGAGGCAGTTGATTTATGATAACTAAAACAGTAAAACTAATTTCTTTGTTGGTAGGTTTTGAAAATGTGATTGGACTTGATGACGTAGATATGATGGTCACTCATTAAGATGGTCATCTAGATTTATCTCAATTTTCAATTCTTTTTGTTTTTTTTTTAATGTCTCAAATTACAAAAGAACATATTTAATATGTTAAATTTAATTTTAAAGTGTATAGGAAGGAATAAATTTTAAAGAAAAGTAATTTATTCATCTCTATATTATTTAACTTTTTTTAATATCTATTTGTTATGCATTACATATCGTTATAGTATTCTCACTCTGAATCTCCTTGTACCCTCGTGGTGATATTGCGTTGCAAGTTACAACAATATCACAAACATCTTAATGGTTATTTTTGTTATCCAAGATTTATTTCATCTAATAATTAACATAAATGTTGTACTAAGAAGGTGCATGGTTTCAACTTTCAAACCAAATAATTATAATAAAATATTATTTATTTTGTAATACATGTACATCCAAAAAAAAAAAAAATCTATCTATTATCACTTAGTCGTATATTTAAGAATCTTCAAATAATTTAACTTCAAAGGATCTTTACTAATTGTAAAAATACACTAATAAAATCGTACCATTGGAGGATAAATACTCTTGATCAAAAGAAACATTTGTTGTCATCTAATTAAGTGACTTAATGGAATAATTTAATGGAAATTACAAACTAAGATCAAGCATATGAAAAGTGGGTAAATAACCCTTAGTTATTGAATCATGAAATGACATACCACCAATAGGGTTGGTTATTCACAGTATTAAAAACTCATTATTATAAGCTAAATTTATTATTTATTATTTATTTAATAAATAAGTTCTAATATTATTTTAATTAGGCAAGTTGAGAGATGACTTAATTATAATTAATTTTCTGATCATCATCTAATGGTTTGAAAGAGAAATTGTAACGTTTTGTTCTTTAAATTCTTCAACAAGTCAAGTGGATAGAATTTTAAGATTATAATTTGCGTAGATTAATTTTATGCATGCTTCGTGGAAATAGTTAAGTCGGTGAGATTGTACCACAAGTGTCATCACTTGGAAGAAAAAGTCTAAGTCTGTGAGTTATTAATCAAAATGATATGCACAAATTTCAATTTAAAGAATGAAATAAAATATTTCTTGAGGTTCACCACACATAGAAATATTTTAATTTGATGATAATTTTGACTATTAATAGGTGATAATATATGTGTAATTAGTTAGGATATCTTTGATAACAATTTTATGATAGTGTTAGGATGAAAACGGGATGAATTATTTCGAGTTTTCATCCCGTTCCTAATAAGACAATTATGGTATAAATGTAAACGGGTTTTTATTGGATTCAATTTTTTTTTTTTTAAATTGGGGTGGGTTGGAATATTATTATGATTATATTCAAATTATGCTTTTATAATTATTTTATGTTATTTTTATTTTATATTTTAATATATATAATAATAATAAAAATAATTTATACAAATTTATCATAATAAAAAATCTTAATTTTAATATAATAAAAATAAAAAACTATATTAAAAATGAAATGCAATAATAAAAACTAAATTATGATAATTTTCCATACCCTTCAACCTGACTAGACCTTTAATGGGGCCGTCCCATCCTGAATATGCTCCATTCATATCTTATATTTTTTAGAAAAAAAAAAGAAAGAAAAGAAAATACATTTGTAATTACAAACTAAATTTTGTTTTTAGTTTTTAATAACAAAAAACATGATACTATAGATTGTTTTAAAAATAATTGTACAAATATATAACATAATTAAAAATAAAATACTAGAATAAAATTATTTTTAAATATCGAAAAATATTTTAGACTTTTAACTTGATTTTTATTTTACAAAAAAATTAAAATTGTTTTCAGCAATTGATTTTGATAAATAGCTATTAGACAAAACCTTAAATTTTTATGAACTGATTGCGTAAGGGAATTTCAATTGTATTATATAAAATTCTTTACTATTATTATTTTTTATTTAAAAGATATTTTTTAAAAACATAAAATTAATAAATATATGATTAGTTGGGGAAACATATATATCACAGAATTACTAGTACCCATAAATAGGAAACTAGATTCTCAAATAAAATAATAATAAAAATGATGAACAAAACTTGTAAGACAAGAAAATATTCACACAGATTTTTCTTTCTTTTAATAAATAACATTAATTAATATGAAAGTTCTTAATCTTTACCTTCGTTCAGTTACCTAACCCAACCAATATTTAATTCAAAATTCACTTTCATGCCGTTTTTAATTTTAATCTTTTAATTATATTTTATTTTTCAGTTCAACGCTTCGATTGATTACATTTGGCATGCAACTGGACGCCATAATCCTAGCGTTGACCTTAATTTTATTGAACATTTTTTGTGCTAAATTTCATATTTGACTTTGGGGTTTTGAAATATTGTTTCATGAATTGGTGGCATAGACTGATTCAGATAAGGATGAGTAAAAATCAAAAATCAAAAAAAATCAAAAAATCAAAAGAATTTAGTTTTGACATTTGTATATTATATTGTAATACCATCTTTTTGAATTTGAATTTCCCCGTATCAATAGAAAATTTTTAAAAGCATTTGATACTTAGCAAAAATTTAAAGAATTATTTTATATGGTTTTTGAATGAGTTTGTTTGGGATTATTCATAATCTTTTTGTTAAGTAGTGCTTTAATTATAATTTTTTTTACATGTTTAAATATTTTTTTTAAATACCCAGGAATTAAAAGTAATTTTACCGAACTTACTTAATAAACCTAAGCTCAAATAGTATTCTTCAAAATTGCCGACGATATAAGAGCCTCTTTTACAATAATCATAAGAAGTGCTTTTATAAAAATATTTACTATAGAATTTAGAAAACACTTTTTAATTTTGAAAATTTATTTTCAATATTAGAAAATCAATTATAACATTTTAAAGAAAATCACTTTATAAAAATAAATCGGGTTTGGGAAGGCTCTCTCTTTGGACACCCTAGTCACCTCTCCCTCTGTTATCCTTTTTCAGGCATTTGTTCAAAGAGATGATGGAAGATTTTTTTGTCATTTTTGGTCTGAAATCACAGCTTTCATCGTTTTCTTCCATAGATTTGGATTTTCTTTTCCCATAAAGTGGTTTATTCTGCACCGATCTGGGTTTACCTTTGTTTTTTTATATTTGTATCATCGACTTGTTATAACATGTTTTATCACCGACTTGTTGCGTCAGGTAATTGTGTCATCGATGATTAGCTTTTTTGTGGGGTTTCATGTTGACAGTTCAAATGATAAAGTTCGATCCAATAAAGTTTTCTGGTCAAATCATGTTCCATTATGGTAGAAATCTTATGTATTATAGGTATTTTTGGATTATCAAATGTGTAGACCCTGAACTGATCTTTTTGACTATTAATCTCGATGTTCCGTCATCCTTTAAAGTTTTTAACATTTTTTATTCTATGTTTCTACCCATTGTGTTACTAACTTAAATCAATAAATTTATATGTTTAAAACTTGGCTCAAATGATAAAAGGGAATATAATGCAAAATAGATAAATATATAAAAAAAAGTTATTTTTCTAAAAATACTTTTACTATGAATACTTCTAACAAAAAGCCTCAAATAAAGGAAAAAATATCAAGAAAAATATGGTATTCTCGTATTTAAAATTCAAATATAATTTACAATAGTTAAAAATTTTATCAGGCGGGCATAAAGAAATGAAGGTTTCACGGTTCGAGTGGGACAAATTTGTGAAGAAACACAACACTATAATGTAATCCAAATTTAATAAATCTAAAAAAAGAGGAGTTATTGATTTTATATTTAAGTTTAATTTTATTTTTCTTCTACGTTTTTTCTTTTTGTTAATTTCTTACTCAAAATCCCCAAAGAAACTAAACGTATACAACATCTGTCATCTGAAATTCTGAATTAATATTCTTTCCGAAAAAGAAAAAAAAAAAAAAAAGATCATCAATTATGTATCTAGGTTCCCCATAATAAAAGCAAAGATGCCCCTAGCATTTGCACCCACTGGATGCACATGGAAAGCAGGCCCTCCTTTGTCCTTTCACACCAAACCAAAAAATGGTCAAGCCCATGGAAAATTTAATTTCGGATTGGATAACTTTATTTACGTGTTAATTAATAATATTAAAACCAATTCATATACCATACAAACCTAATCGCTAAATTTCCTCCTACAATAGTCAACTATATTTAGATTTTCGACTTCCAAATTTAAAATATCATCTGTGTATGAGGCAACCAATGATGCTTTCAGAATATCTGTTGGCCTACCCCAATTCTTTACCCATCTTCCCCTTGTCCCAAGGCAACAACAAGAGGAATAATTTCATAAATTTGATTATATTATTTTAAATACTAGCTAGAAGAAAAAAATGTGGCGTGTGATCATAACAACGTCGGGAAATTAATAAATCAAGCTGCCAATAATGTCGTGCCTGCTTTGAACTTAACTTTTGCTTAATCAGTTATGACATATATATCCTTTTTGAATCTAGATTTGAGTTGGATTCGAACGTTAATCCTCAAATATGTTTGCATATATATAAATATAGAAAATCTTGAGGAGCGACTAAATTGTTTTGTTCTTGAATTTTTTTTCCAATAATCATTAGTTTGAGTTCATTTAAAGTCATTGAAGATTTACCTAATCAAGTTAACAGGCTTGGATACCTTTTTTTTTTTAAAAGAAGGGCTCAATATATATATATATATATATATATATATATATATATATATATATATATATATATATATATATATATATGGTTTTTAAAAGAGTAGGGGCATGGTGGGCATGATTTGTAGTAAAGCTGGATTTTTCTGTATTATGTGAGATAATAATTGGTCAAAGAAGATCTTTAATTTCAAATGAGAACTGTCGCTGACTAATATTCACATAGCTACGTGGCCAAGCACGATCACTCTATGTCTTCATGTGTATCACAAAGACACGGGATTGGTCATGTGATTAACAAAATGGATTATTTTTTGTTTTAGTTTCTGTTTTTATTTGTATTACTTGATTAAAAAAAATTTAAAACCCAATTTCATAAATCTAATCCCTCTATCAATTTTTAGTTTTATTTTTACCCAAATTCCCTTATCATTTTATGGTAAAGATAACCTTTCTTTTAAAACGTGCATGTAAAGAATTATAATGACAAAGAGTATTTATGTTAAAATAAAAAAAAGTGTTAAATGTACAAATTTTATATTTTGAACAAATATTTATTTTTATTTTTAAAGATGTTGCATGAAGAGAACCGTAGGATAGATCAACCAGTTCCATGCAGAGCCTGTCTTAGCCTCCTCTTTCTCTAGTCATGGGAGAAAAAGTCAATTATTTGCTGGAAAATTAAACATTAATTATTCTTAGAAAATATGGTACATTAATCAAACTTGGATATGACTTGCTGGGAAATTGCTAGTTATTCTATTCACTTATTGTCAAATGATTCAACAAACATTGAGAAGTATTTGAATGAGTTTGTGGGCTTCCTCTATATAAAGCACCTCGTATCGATCTGGCCATTACCTCCACAACACAAACACATCCTCATAAACCTTAAACAGATAGATAAACCCTAGTATCAAGCCATGGTTGTAGAGCTTCTCCTTGTGTCTCTCCTCCTTTCTCCGGTTATAGTCGTCTCCGGCTACTCACCGGAAGCCGTAAAATCATGGTGCAGCCAAACACCCTATCCTCAACCTTGTGAGTACTTTTTAAGCCATAACCCTAGTCATTCTCCAATCACTAAGAAGTCCGATTTTCTCAAAATATCCATGCAATTAGCATTGGAACGTGCCCTTAAAGCCGAAAGTAACACATATTCTCTTGGCCCAAAGTGTAGAAATGAAAAGGAAAAGGCTGCATGGAATGATTGTCTCAAGCTCTATGAATATACCATTCTCAGGATTAACAAAACTGTTGATCCCAACACCAAGTGCAGCCAAACTGATGCTCAAACATGGCTTAGTACAGCTCTTACCAACCTCGAAACATGCCGGGCCGGCTTCCTCGAGCTCGGCGTCCCAGACCATCTCTTGCCGATGATGTCCAACAATGTCTCCAAGCTGATCAGCAACACCCTCTCACTGAACAAGGTTCCATATACTCAGCCTAGCAACAAAGACGGCTTCCCGACTTGGGTCAAGCCGGGCGACCGGAAGCTTTTGCAGTCGTCTTCTCCGGCCTCACAGGCGAATATCGTCGTGGCAAAAGATGGATCAGGGGGCTACACGACGGTACAAGCTGCCGTCTCAGCCGCGGCAAAGCGGTCGGGAAGTGGAAGGTATGTCATATATGTCAAGGCAGGTACGTACAGCGAAAATGTTGAGATTGGAAGTAAATTGAAGAATATCATGTTGTTGGGTGATGGTATCGGAAAGACTATAATCACGGGAAGTAAGAGCGTCGGCGGAGGCTCCACCACCTTCAATTCAGCCACTGTTGGTAAGCTAACAAGCTCTTTCATCAATCTTTAAATTATACATTTCCATGACTGCTTCTTCAATTAAATTAACTAATTTTTAATAAATCTCCTAGAAAAAAAAAAGTACTTTTTGGAATCAGTCTAAAAGATCTGGACAATGAAAATTAAAAAAAAAAAGTATGTACATGTCAAATGAAGTGTTCACATTCAAGGGGACAGCAGTTTGGCGAAGGCTACTCGTTTGATTCGGTCTGAGTTTTGAGTCAACTGATCAGTTGAGTTGCCAACCCAACTAGGTCCAAGACATGGTTTAAACTTCTAGCAAAAGGGTAGCAATATTTTGAATGATATAATTAATGTTATATATTTAATATAATAAATAAATATAAAAAAAAAAAAAAAAAAACTATAGAATATATGGCATATTTTCTAGGGGCAGCGACTGGGGTCGAGTTGAATTTGAGTCGACTCAGTGAGTTTAATCAATCATGCGATTCTTTGGTAAAGAAGTGATTTACGTCACACACAGAAGCGCCCAGACAAATATAGTAATCCAGCTATGGGAGGGTGGATCACATGTCTGAGGTTTATGGTACCATAAAATAATGAATAAATCCAAAATCTGTACAATTTTTATAATACATAGACCATGGTCCACCAACTGAATAAGTCATACAAATTGACGTTACTGATTTGATTAATTAAATTCAACATCAGAGATTGCTTGTATCAATAAAACATTGTCCTAACTCCTAACTTTCATTACATTTTTGGTCCGTATATTTCAACCAAACATTAAACCATAAACGTCCCTAAACCGTTTTTTTTTTCTTTTTCTATCTTTCAGCTGTAGTTGGAGATGGATTCATCGGTCGAGGGGTGACGTTCCGGAACACTGCCGGAGCAAAGAACCAGCAGGCGGTGGCCCTCCGGTCGGGTTCCGATCTCTCGGTGTTCTACCAGTGTAGTTTTGAAGGTTACCAAGACACTCTCTACGTCCACTCTGAGAGACAATTCTACAGAGAATGTGATATATATGGGACAGTGGATTTCATTTTTGGCAATGCTGCGGTTGTGCTACAAAACTGTAACATTTATCCCCGCAACCCTCCAAACAAGACCAACACAATAACTGCCCAAGGCAGGACTGATCCTAACCAAAATACCGGAATTTCAATCCACAACTGTAGAGTCACTGCTGCTTCGGACCTAAAAGCAGTCCAAAGCTCGGTGAAGACATACCTTGGACGTCCATGGCAGAAGTACTCGCGGACTGTCTTCATGAAGACTTACCTTGACAGCCTAATCAACTCCGCAGGGTGGATGGAATGGAGTGGTAACTTTGCCTTAAGCACACTTTACTATGGTGAGTACATGAACACCGGTCCTGGATCATCAACATCCAATAGGGTGAAATGGGGTGGTTATCGTGTCATAACAAGTGCATCAGAAGCATCAAAGTTTACCGTTGGAAACTTCATTGCTGGGAACTCTTGGTTGTCCGGAACCAACGTGCCTTTCACTTCTGGACTTTGAATTGTCTCTTTCATTAAATAACAAGGGGTGTCGTTCATAAGAATGGTGCTAATTCAAATTCCTTTTATTTGAAAAATAAGTTGGTGGGGTTGTGACAATAATTCAAACCCTACAAAAATAATGGGAAATTTGTATCATTGTATCTACCATAATGCTTCTCCAATTGGGTTGTCATTATTCTTTGTTTATTGTTACAGCATGATGCCTAATCAAATTATTTATTTACAAGGTTCTTTTCTTCTTCTTCTTCTTTTTTTTTTTTTTTTTCTTTTTTGATAAATTTACAATGTTCTTTTCTTAATTTTTAGAGGTCATATCATTCCACGAGGGCATGATATATATAAAAAATCCAAATAAAATTTGGTCTTGCATTTTAGTTGAGATGTCAACATCATTGACTATTATGTACTTAATATTTATGATCCAAATACCGTCTTTATAAAATTAAAGTGACATGAAATTAAATCTAGTGCTTTTTCATTATAATCCATTGATTTAATATTAGAGTGGTGGAAGATTTTTCTCCTTATTGGAAATTTCACCTAGAAAATAGGTTGGAGATAAGAAGTTTCAATTGGTAGAAAGTGCCAAGGCCCAAGCGTATAAAATACTCTAAGACTTAGTTTAAATTAATCTAAATTTTTGAAAAAGATATGATCAATTAATGTTCTTTATTGAGGCAGAGTTATTCATAAATTAAGAGAAATATGGTTTCCCAAGTTTTCTATTTCTTAATATTCACAAGGGTCCCACCATCTATAAAGTAATTATATAACCCTTCATACAAGTCTCATCCATTTGACAGCTTCACCTTAAGAAGAGAAAGTATTATATGCTTCTTACAAGGGCATTGACCAATTAAACAATGCAACTTTTTTGACATCCCTTTTGATGTTAAGAAAACAATTGGGTAAAAGAAAAAAACCATCATTTTTATTTGGAGAATATATTGGGCTTCAAGTGAATCTGCCAGGGGATGATTTACCACAATTCTTTCTATGGTCACTAACAATTAACTAAATAATTTCTATTTCAATGACCTTTGATGAATAAATAATTCTTTTGGGCTGTCGTTTGGGAATTCTAATAATTGATGTGTTGTTTGACTGATAAGATTATTTTCTTTTTTGAGTCATAAACTTACAAATATGAAAACTATTCTCTTTTCAAAGCACAAGGGTTTTGACTTTTGATTCATGAAAAAATAAATTCATAAAAAACACAAATTAACAGAGAAAACAAATTCAAGCAATGTAAATTTTATAAGAAAAAAATTCTGAATGACCAGAAAAACCTGTTGTTCCCAATTCCTTTTTATAGAAATTTCTATTTACATTGATAGAGTTTTTTTTTTTCACTAAAATAAATACAATCAATATAAATTTTATAAGAAAAATATTCTGAATTACCAAAAAAACATATTGTTTCCAATTCCTTTTTATAGAAATTTCTATTTACATTGATAGAGTTTTATTTATTTATTTTTATTTCACTAAAATAAATACAAGTAATATAAATTTGATAAGAAATTTTTTTGAATTACCTAAAAACCTATTGTTTCCAATTCGTTTTTTATAGATATTTCTATTTACATTAATAGAGATTTTTTTTCTTACTAAAGAGAAAAATCTTTTTAACAAAATAATGACTCATTTTGAAAATTTTTCTTTACATTTATTCACTTTACATTAGGGTATTATAATATTTATTTTATAAGTACTTGAACTCCATATATCATTAAACCTATTTCTACCTTTACCACTTAAGCCATGTCTTAAAGACTCTATTTTTGGATAATTTAGAAATCCTAAATTTTTTTTTTTATATTTATTGGATTTGGTCGAATGAGTCTATTTCAAAATCTAGAGAGAAACCCAACTCCTAGAGTTTTTGAGAGGGAGAGGAAATTTCTATTTACATTGATAGAGTTTTATTTTATTTATTTTTATTTCACTAAAATAAATAAGGGCATGTATAAAATTTGATAAGAAATTTTTTTTGAATTACCCAAAAAAAACCTATTGCTTCCACCTGTTTTATAGATATTTCTATTTACATTAATAGAGATTTTTTTTCACTAAAAGAGAAAAAACTTTAATAAAATAATCGACCATTGAAAATTTTCTTTACATTTATTCACTTTAAGCATTAGGGTATTATAATATTTATTCTTATAAGTACTTGAACCTATATATCATTAAACTCATTTCACCTCTTTACCACTTAAGCCATGTCTTAAAGACTCTATTTTTGGATAATTTAAAAATCCTAAATTTTTTTTTTTATATTTATTGGATTTGGTCGAATGAGTTCATTTGGGCACCCAAAGAGAGAAACCCAACTCCTAGAGTTTTTGAGAGGGAGAGGAAATTTCTATTTACATTGATAGAGTTTTATTTATTTATTTTTATTTCACTAAAATAAATACAAGTAATATAAATTTGATAAGAAATTTTTTTTGAATTACCCAAAAAACCTATTGTTTCCAATTCGTTTTTATAGATATTTCTATTTACATTAATAGAGATTTTTTTTTTCACTAAAAGAGAAAATCCTTTTTAATTAAAATAATGACCATTTTTGAAAATTTTCTTTACATTTATTCACTTTACATTAGGGTATTATAATATTTATTCTTATAAGTACTTGAACCTATATATCATTAAACTCATTTCACCTCTTTACCACTTAAGCCATGTCTTAAAGACTCTATTTTTGGATAATTTAAAAATCCTAAATTTTTTTTTTTATATTTATTGGATTTGGTCGAATGAGTTCATTTGGGCACCCAAAGAGAGAAACCCAACTCCTAGAGAGAGAGAGGGAGAGGAAATTGGTAAAAATGATGTGCCAGCCTAATAAATGAAGCCCAACATGTGGTACCTCACCTTGGTTATTTGGGGTTTGGACCTTAAATGTAATTTTGGGCTGGAGTAGTATATTTTGAGTAGGTCATGGGTTTACTAAAATTTAAGTGTCATTTGGGTCTAGTAGACATCTTTATATCAAGTGTTATCGCATGATCATTATTTGATCATCATAAAAAAATAAGAAGGAATATTTTTCTTTAAAAAAAATGAAAAAGAAAGTGCTAGAAAGGTTCACTAAACCAATAATGTATAGTACTAAAAAAGAAGGAAGGTGATGAGTCTTGTTTGGACAGCATTAATTGGGAATATGATCAGCAGCCCTTTTGAAGAGGATATATTATCAAAGATTAGAATAGGAAGCACCCACTTTATGCTACAAAAATAGAGCCATGCATTCACCTTTTTTCTGCACTCCCCACATTAATTAAATGTATCAAAATTTAAAGTAGATAACAAAGAAGCTGTCACTTGATCAAGAATAACACCATCAACACATTGAGAGAAAAAAAAAACCCTAGACTTCTACTCCATTTTCAATAATATTCCAAGAAACCAATCACCCTCTCTCAACCTGCACATAATATTCATCACGTTAAGATGAAAATGGAAATGAGAAATTGGAAACATGGAGGAGAAGTTTCTAGAATTTACCAAGTGCTCGACGGCAAACTGAGAGAAGAACGACGAGGACGGCGAGGCCTGCTAACACCCCTACTATGATTGCAACTGTTTTTCCGACTTGGTCTTGATTGTTGGAGGAATCTATACCATCACAAAAGGGAAAAGGAATGGGAATTAGTACTGTGGATAAAGATTTACAATATCCTAACATATGCTCCCACTACCACAATTGTTTCTCAAATTCTTTAGTTTGAATGGGAGTTTGAAGATGAAGTTTTCTTTTACTATTTGATGAGGAAGGGTGTTGGGGGCTTTGGGATGGTTGTTCTAAGATTCCACACATCCTTTTCTTTTCTTTTTTAGTACATTTTCTTGGTCACCAAACAAGCTTTAAGAAACAATCAAAGGCTTAATGCAAATCACTTTGTTGAAGTGTGGAATTCATTGACCTACTTCTCTTGTTGATGATTTAATTATTAAGTAGAGAGTGGAGCAACACCTTTTGGGAGTCATCAAACAAGTGGTCTCCTTGTGATTAAAAACAAAAAGAAAGGAAAAGAGAGACAAGATAAAAGAAGAGAGGAATTAATGTCAGCAAAAATAGAGGTGTTGCCTAAAAGAAAGTTAAGTAAAGTGGCATTACCACTCCCATGATGCTTTACTTTATAAAAAGATTGCTTGTTGACTCTTAGGACTTTGCAAATTCTCAAATGGGGCTCTCCCTTTTCTATCTCAAAAACTCTTCTCCCTCTTTATCAATTCACTACGTGGATCAAAACACTCCAATCACTCTCATATCTCTTACTCAACAAGAAAAAAAGGGCATACATTTATCCCTTTCTTTCTTCTCTTAATTTATAATCATCAAGACCTTTCTTTCTTATTGTTTTTCCCTCCTAACCTTCATTTTCATTTTCATTTTTATTTTTCTCCCTCCTCTCGAACATCTATACCTAATATAACGACTTAACTCTTTATTTGATATTGTCCAATTAAAAGTTGTAATGACGCACATACAACTTTCCACTAGTCCAATCCGATTTGCTTTTTATTGGGCTACGTCCTCAAGATAAATAAAAAAATAAAAAAATTAACTATTAGAAGAAGAATTTGTTATAAGTGTGTAAGATCGAAGATAATCCGAATTAATATAAGCCTAGGGTGTGTGAGATGGATTAAGCCATGGAGATGTGTTGACCTCACCTTGATCTCCTCAATTAATGGATTGGTCTGTGAATGGAATGATTAAATCCTAGTTACTAGCAAAAAAATTATAACAAAGGAAGAAAATATCAATAACCAAGATGTTAAACCCTAGATACTAAAGGCGAATGAGGCTAGGTCACTGGTTAAGGGTTAACCGTGGCAAGGAGGGGAGAAGCCTAGGTTCAAGTCCCAATGGGACAAAATTGTGTATTTCTAGAAGAAAAAAAATCCTAGATCAATACTAACTTGATATGATTCAAGTGGTAAAGGGTGAGACAAGGAAGGTGGGGTTTCATGCTCAAATCTTTCTAAAAACAAAATATTACATTTGATATGTAAAATGAATAGTTGTAAAAAAAATTTAAGACATATTTGTTTACAGTTTTTGAAAATTGTTTTTTATCAAAAAAAAACAAGAAAAACACATAGAATACAAAAAAACCACAATTTTGAAAGCAATAATAGTTTTTCAGAGGACACCAAATTCTGTGTTTTTTTAAAATTGTTCTCAAGAACAAACCCTTAATACTATTGGAAATTTAAAAAACAAAACATAAAAAAGTAAAAAATAAATAAAAAGGGAAAATTTGAGGAGCACCTGAAGAGTAATCGTAGTAGCCAGAAGCCCAGTACCTAGCATAACACTTAGACAAGAAGACATCGGAAGCAGAAGCGGAGCCACACAAATTCTTCAACTTTCCAACAGCTTCAGAGAGACAAGCAGAACAATCACTGGGACTCAAATCCCCCAAACACTGCGCAAACCCTTCCACCAACCCAGAACTACTCACTCTAAACCCAGCCGCCGTCTGTAAATCACCCAAAACATCGTCCCGCCGCCGGTAAAACTCCACATCGTTACTCACACTCTTACTGCATTTCTTGAACATCAAGCTCGTATCCGCCCTCCCCAAAAAATCAACATGCTCATACCTAACATAACACCCTTCCAGTTGCAGTCCCCCGCCATAAGAGTACGGACAAACCAGACTTATTTGGCTTACCGCGCTTTGTATACACCTCGTACAGTCCGCCGTCTTTAAGTCCCCTCTGCACTGGTATAAGTCCGTACACCGCCGCGTCCGGCGTGCCGGAGGTGGTGTTGCCCACGGCGAAGCTGTTGTAGGAGGCTTGAGGGGCGGAGTTGACGATGGAGGCGAGGAGGGAGTTGAGGCTGCCTTCGAAGGGCGTGTTTGGTTGGTATTTTTCTTGGGAGCAGCCGGCGTAGATGAAGACGTGGGCTTTGACAGCGGCGCGGCTGCCGCCATGGATGGTGAGGGAGGAGAGGATGAAGAAAAGAGAGGAGAGCCTGAGTGAGAAGACGGAGGTATTGTCAATGGAGGAGTGTGGGTGAAGGCTTGTCGACATTTTTTTTTTTTGTTTTCTTTAGCCTCTTCTCTTTCGGAAAATATATTTTCCTCTCTTGGTTGATGGATTGATTTTGGTTTTGGGTGGGCTTTTTTTTTCCCTTTTTTTTGAAAAAAATTGAAAATTGTGTGGAGCCTTCTTGAATGAAGGAAGGAAGGATGGGCCCATTGGTGTCTAATGGGCCTGCTTTCATCTTTTGTAAAAGTTGTACTCTCACCCAACAATAACGTCATAAAGATGAAGAAACACTATTGCTTTTTAACCCTTGTTAGGGCCCTCCTTAGGCCAGCAATGTATTTGAGATAATAATGAGGCCCCATAAACATTGGTAAATTTGGAAATATAGCATAACAGCATTGGCATAACATCCTTCTAGGGGGGTGTAATTTAGGTTTTGGGTTCAACTCCACTTGTCTATAGAGGGAAAATTTGAGAGGGGCATATGTCCCTGGGCAGATTTTGGGGTCATAACTAAGGGTGGTGGGCTACAAAAGAAAATTCTTTTGCCATAAATAACAGGTAGGTCCGTTTGACAGTGATTTTTAAAAGTGTTTCTAATCCTAAAAATACTTCAAAACTTAGGTGTTTGATAAAGGCTTTTGAAATTTAAAAAAAACACTTAGAAGTGTTTTATTGAAAAGCACTTGGGAGGCATTTAAAAAAAAAACACTTTAAATTTTTTGTAAATATTCCAAAAATACCTTTTTATTTACCCTTAAAATATCTATTTATTTATCTTTAAAATATCTAATTATTTTTCCTTAGAATATTTATATATACGCATATTCACAAATTCAAATATTTTTAAAAAGTTTCTTTGATTATTTATAAATAATTAATTATTTAGGTTTTATTAATATATATATATATAGAGTAGTATATATATATATATATATATATATATATTATATATATATATATATATATATATATATATATATATATATATATATATATATATATATATATATATATATATATATATATATATATATTTGTAATAGAATTTATTTATTTATTATGATATCCTATTTAAAATTAAATTTTTAAAATATTTTAAATTAATGAGGGCTGACTTAAGGATTGTTCGGGACAAAAAAAAGAACCAAGCTTGTTAGAAGTGCTATTAAAAAAAGCGTTTTAACTAAAAACACTTTTACAAAAAGCAATGTCATGGTTTTGGGTTAAAATGATGTGGAATGTAGAGGTGGTCAATTTACCCTTTTATGTATGAGGCCAGGCCCAATTTAACTGGGCTAAAGGGACCAGCCCATGAAATAGTTGGACCGGAAAAGCTGAATTTTAGAGGTGTTGGGTCTAAGAAGAGAGATTAAGATTGTGGAAATGAAAATAATTTTCTAATACATATATTTGTTTTTCAAATTAATGTTTTTTTTTAACGCGAAGAATAATGCACCAAAAAATTAGTACATCAAACAAAGCCAGCATATCAACTTTGATATTATGCAACCTGCAATTCAAATCCAACCACGTATATATTAACTGTTTTTGCTTTTGAACCAGCGGTGATGAGGCATTTAAATGCCTCATATTTCTAGTTCCTCGTGATAAAGATAGAAAAGTTCGTAAGCTCACTCCATAATTTTTATTATTATTAATTATTTATTTAATCAGATTAAATTCTATTCGTTAAGCGCTTTTTATTACATCTATAAATAATACTTTACGTTATTATTTTCGGATTTTGACGGATTGTTCAAGAACTCGTTTCATTCATTTTTATTCGTTTTCTTTTAATTTTATTATTTATTATAGTCAAACTACATCGATTTGATATCAAAGATAACTTCAATATGAGACCAAGTTATCACTATTTATTTTAAGTTCCCATGTGTTTTTTTTTTCCCTTCTCGACTCTTTTCCTCTGAAAATTGGATAAATAAAAAAAACAACCACAAAAGGCCTGTTATTGAACTCAAATAAAGTACAAATATATCTATTATTTTCCCAATCTCTCTCAAAGAAAGATCAAACCGCCGCAACAAAACACCGTCAAGGACTTGATCCATTTCTTCGAATCGCCGACACACCTCCTTGGATCAATTGATCCTAGATCATGACCCTGGACATGGGATGAAACCTGTGCGTTTTGCAGGATGGCGTTTGATGGTTGTTGTCCATATTGTAAACTGCCACAGCAAGATCTTGACTTTCATCCTCTCTTTGAGATAAAACAAAGGGGATCAGAGTAGGAAAGAACTCACAGCAGCAGATGTTGAGAGTGGGAGTGGACGGTTTTGGTCTGATGAGTTCTTTGAGACACAGCTCTGACTATGGGCTTCGTCTTTTTAAGAATTGCACGTTTTATTTGATTCCCTTGCAACCATGCAAGCGACCAGAGCCAGTCCTGTTCGCCTTCCAATCCAGATGATTTACTTTCAAAACCCGGCTTAATATCTCGCGATATTTAAGCATATTTTGTCTCGATTGCGATGCTCTAGCCATTTGATAGAGCATAAAAGAGTATTAAAAAACAGCCTTGTTTTTAAATAAGCTCCTTTCATGACTGCAAAGTCTCTATAATATATAATCAACAGCAGTTTTAGATTTGGTTTGTTGTAGGCACATAGTTATAAATTTCCTTTACACAGTTAGGGGTTCTTGGGATTCATTTCCAATAAAACAACAACGTACTATACTTATCAATCTTCTTCTTTACCTAACACAAAAGATTCAACTAAGAAATTTAATAATTTTGACTTAAGACTACAAGCTTTATCTCAAGATCTAAATGATAGTCTATTATGTATTACCAATCATCATGATATAAATAAAACACAATTTGATTCAGTCACTCCATTGGTAAGTAATTTAAATTCAATGTGTGGTCAATTGACTCAACGTCTCCATTCGCTCTAACACCAAACTCAGAAGTGCAACGACTGAAAAACGGATTTGCTTAAAACATTTAAAAACACGAGATAGGTGAATATGTTGGTGAAACTCAAGAAAACACATCGGTAACACACACCTGTGGTTCAAGTCCGAGGTTCAAGCATCAATCTGATAAATTCTGGCCAAATGGTTTGTACGACAATTTGGGCAAAATGAACTTTGAGTAAGAATTCAATTGCTCAACCTCACACAAGCGTTATTTGCCACAGAGACCTTCACCAACTCCAGTGATTGGTTTCAACCTCGTCTAATGTCAACTTCTCAATAGGATTACCAACACTAAGGCAAAATTACTCCACCAAATCAAGGAGAGAAGATGTCACTCCTCAAATGCATACCAAATTTAGGTTAATGGTACTTGGGGTAGAGATCATGATGGGCAAGTTGGACAACCTCAAAGGGACATCACAAAAAAAGTCAAGGTAAGTGCTCTTGAATTTGATGGTAGAATGAATCCTAATGCTTTCTCTGATTGGTTAGTTGCCATTGAAGAATATTTTGATTGGTATGAAATGATTGATAGTGAATGGATTCGGTTTGCTAAAATGAAATTAACTAATTCAGCTAAGATGTACTGGTAGAATGTGTTACAAGACACGATTCGGCTTCCAAAGGAATCACCACTACCCAATGTGGGTTGTTGGTGAAAGCAAAGTTAGTAAGAAAAGTACATTCTATCCATCATATAAGAATAAATTGTTCTCCAACATGATTAATCTAAACAAATGACTGAACAGAAATTTAACATTCTGCTAAATTCGGCGCTAGGCTTAGATGTAGTGGTGCTCCATGCTAAAGGATCACTTTGCCGCTTCTCAGACTGCTTTTATAATTCTGGCCCAGCCGACATTAAAAAATGGTTAAATCTCGTATGCTCCACACATCAGAGGATGCACATCAAAAGCCTTATAAGTCAGAAGTTCAATGTATTCTCATCTTTCGCACACACAGTCACCACAAGTCACACCATGTCATCTAATGGTAATACTAGCCTACAACATTGGGAGCAAAAGAGTCTAGTTTGCGGCACTCTCTTCTCGTTGCTTCTCCTATCGAGTCTAAGGCTTCAATTCATCGGGACATTCGGGTCATAAGTGTCATCACAAGGGTCATATTACACTGCTGTTCCAACATGCATCGCATTAGATGTTAAACGTAGTAGTTTAGAGTGGATGAGGACGACCAAATTGTCGATCCTTTAGATTATTCTCGTGATGTGATGATCTTTGCAGACAGAAGATGATGCGTGTGTTGGTGTGGTTGGATGTGTGCTATCCACAATTGTAGATAATGATACTGAAGCGCATTTCAAGATTTTTCACAAAGTCATACGCAGTGAGATGTTAAATGTAAGTTAAATATTGATGGAGGTAGTTCAATGAATGTGGTTTCTAAGGATGCTGTTAAATTGTTAAACCTAAAGGTAGAACAACATCCAAATCCTTTTTGAGTAGCATGGGTGAATGGCCATAACTTGTTTGTTACTCAAAGGGGTCTAGTCTCTATTCAAATGGGGGATTATAAGGATGAAATCTATTGTGATGTGTTAACCGTGGATGTTGTCCATGTTCTTTTAGGTCGCCCTTGACTTTATGACCTTAATGTTACCAATTTTGGTAAAGCTAACATTTATTCATTTAAGTACAAGGGTAAGAATATTATTTTGAGACCTGCTAAGCTTAAAGGTTGCAATGGTAAATGTGACATCTCTAAACTTCCTAAACGGAATTTTCATATTTTAAAATGTAAGAAGTTTGAGAGAGAGGGAATTGAGATTGGTATGTGCTTAGCATTAGTAGCAAAAGAAGTTCCATGTTATTCTACGATTGTCGATGTTCCTTTGGAAGTAAAGAATTTACTAGATGATTTTGTTGATATGGTGTCCGATGAGTTGCCTAGTGAACTACCACCTTTAAGAGACATCCAACATGCTATAGATTTAGTTCCAGATTCTCAACTGCCTAACCTTCTACATTATTGGATGAATCCTAAAGAGAGAGAGCAGTTGAATAGGCAAGTAGAAGGACTTTTAGAGAGAGGATTTGTTAGCATAGCCTTAAGTCCCGTGCGGCGCACTTTGTTGACACCTAAGAAAGACTGGGATTCGGAGAATGCGCTGCAAAGTGTAGCCATCAATAAAATCACAATCAAATATAGATTTCCTATCCCTCGCCTCGAGGATATGTTGGATCTATTAGCGGTTTTTAGTTAATTATCTAAGATATATTTGCGTAGTGGTTATCATCACCTCCGTAAGCTAGGCTGCGAGATGAGTGGAAAACTACATTTAAAACACAAGATGGTTTGTTTGACTGGTTAGTCATGCATTTTGGTTTGTCTAATGCTCCTGGTACTTTCATGAGAGTTATGACCCATGTCCTACAGCCTTTCATTGGTAAATTTCTGGTGGTCTACTTTGATGACATATTGATCTATAGTCAATCCAAAGAAGAGCATTTAGAACACATTCGACAGGTTTTTCTCACTCTTCGAGAGGCCAAGCTTTATGTAAACCTTAAGAAGTGTTCTTTTATGCAACCACATGTGTTTTTCTTAGGCTTTATTGTGTTTGAACATGGCATTTAAGCTAATCCCGAAAAGGTTAGAGTTATTAAGGAGTGGCTTGAACCAAAATCTATCACTAAGACTCGTAGTTTTCGTGGTTTAGCTTCTTTCTATATGAGATTTATAAGGGGATTTAGCACTATTATGGATCCTATCATAAAATGTTTAAAATGAGAGTTTTTAATGGTTCTAATGTCATAGCCAGCGCATTAAGAGGAAATCACAAGGTCAAAATGATCGAGGCACCTGCTTTAAAATATCCCGATTTACCAAAGTTTTTTTGAGGCCGTCAGGATGCATCGTAGGGTATTGGTGGTGTCTTGAGTCAAGAAGTTCACCCTATAGCTTTCTTTAGTGAAAAACTCAATGATGCTAAAAGACGATATTCTACGTATGATTAAGAGTTTTATGCTATAGTGAAAAGTCTTCGTTTTTTGAGGTTTTATTTATTGCCTACTGAATTTGCGTTGTTTTCTGACCACCAAGCGTTAAGATATTTAAACTCCCATAAGAAATTGAATGCTTGACATGCTAAGTGGGTTGAATTCTTGAATGAATATTCTTTTGTGATTAATCATCGTGCTGGTATTGAAAACAAAGTTATTGATGCACTTGGTCGATTAATTGTTACACTTCATCGTACGAAAAGCCAAGTGTCATCGGGAGTTTGATAGATCGGGAAGATGAGTATTCTACATATCCCCGACTGGTATTATTTATGACAGGTTAACAGATGGTAACCATCATAAGTATGTTGACTTCTTCGTTGAAAATGGTTATATGTTTGAAGTGACTAAATTGTGCATACCTCTAATGATCATTTAGGATTTATTAATTTGGGAAATATGTCGTGGTGGTTTAGTCAACACTTGGAGGGACAAAACTATTGCATTGGTTGAAGGTAGACTTTTATCAGCCTTCTCCTCAAAATGATGTTGCTAGGATAGTTGCAATAACACAATATGTCGTTAGCTGCGCTAAGAAAACAAAACACTGGTTTATATACTCCTTTACATGTTCCTCATGAATCTTGGAAGGATGTTAGTATGGGCTTTGTTCTTGGATTGCCTAAGACTGCTAGATGACATAATTCTATTTTGGTTGTTGTTGACAGATTTTCTAAGATGTCACATTTTATTTCGTGTAACAAAACCAATGATGCTTCACATGTTGCTAAATTATTTTTTAGAGAAGTTGTTAAATTGCATGGTTTGCCTTCCACCATTGTATCCGATAGGGATGTGAAATTTGTCAGCTATTTTTGGAAAACTCTTTGGAAATTGTTTCGCACTTCTTTGAAATTTTCATTGGCTTTTCATCTTCTAACTGAGGTTGTTAATCGTAGTTTGAGTGATATGCTTAAGTGTTTGGTTTGGGTAAAATAAGGTGTTTGGGATTTAATTTTGTCAATAGTTGAGTTTGCTTATAACAATTTTGTTAACCGTTCAACGGGTAAAAGTCCTTTTCAAATTGTTAATGGCTACTCACTCCACACATCCATTGATCTTGTTCCTTTACCACCTCACATGTGTGTGTCTGAACTTGCAGAAAACTTTGTAAAACACATCCATGACTTACATGCTGAGATTAGGCGAAAGATTTCTCTAAGTAATGAAGAATATAAATTGGCTGCTGATGTGCATCGTAGATCTAAGGAATTTAATGTTAGTGAATATGTCATGGTTCGCATTCGTCCTAAAAGAATTCTAAAAACATTTTCAAAAAAACTTTATGCAAGAGCTATGATCCCCGTCATTGCTAACCCTGGCCTCGACCCGATCGGGCTTGATCCGAACTCGAGTTCGAGCGAGACTTAGGATCGAGACTCTTTACCCGATTTTTTTTTTAAAACCATATCAGGTACCTGTGGGAAGTAATTTCACATCATATAACATAATCCAAATATCATGTACATATCAAAGATCACCACCCCAGAGTGGTGTCCATCAAAATCTAAACATCTATAATCGAGTCCCATTTACAAATACAAAATTGTACTTTACTTATACAACCGAGCTGAACCTAACATGTAGTGAACCCTTACAAGTGTGTTGACCCAACTGTATGCGGATGTTTGCCGATGTCTTCTCCTGTACCTACACGGATTAAAAACCCGTGCTAAGCTTTATGCTTAGTGGGAAACATTTCTTATAAATTTATACGTATACACACATATACACAATTATAATAAGTGTATAACCATAACAAATATCAGAAATTTCATGGGTTCATATCATGGACTTATACAAGTACTTAAGCTCATAACAGGCTTACATTCATTAGGGACTCCCGTAGGAGTTACAGAACTTATCTTATTCAGGACTTATACTTTTACGACTTATACGGTTCAAGACTTTATAGAGTTACAAAACTTATTCTTATACAGACTTTACACTAGTTCTGGAGGCAATCTTAGGTATCACGCAGAGATTTCGGAACCTATACTGGTATTACAGAACTTGTCCTTATATGAAAGTACCCGTAGGTACTACAAAACTTATATCCGCACTACACGCATCTTATACTGCTCTACCTAAGTGCTATCCCGGCTCCTACTTTAACTTTATATACTTGTATTTCGAGTTAAATATACTTGTCTTACGTAATCTATACTTGTATACGTGGACTTATTCTTATCTTACTGCATCTTATAATCGATTGGCGTAACTTATTATCAGATTACACATGTATATAAATTCGTGAGTACTACGTGGTAACATTTTGCACTCCAAGACAAAAGATTCGCAGCTGGCTGCACGTATTCCTTATACTGAGGTACTAGAGGGTACCACCGGACTTATACTTATCTTACATATATCGGAGTACTCGTAGTTACCACCGAATCCTGTACTTATTTAATGCATACAAGAGTAACCCGTAGGTACTGGCGTAACTTAATCAAATACAAGACAACATTTAGTGTTTATTAAATTCTATCGTGACATGTGACTTATCGTAAGGTGGAGTACCCCGCAGGGTACTTACAGATCTATTCGCATACTTTATTTATCGTGATGCATGAGTACCAGAGGTACTACGTGACTTATACACAGATACTCTGACTTATCGGGATGCAGTACCGTGGTACACAGATTCTATACAGATACGTGACTTATCAGATGCAGAGTACCCAGGTACTGGCTGTGACTTATACGCATACGGGATTTATCGTATGTGCAGGAGTACCCGTAAGTACTACAGACTTATACACAGATATCGACTTATCGACGCAGAAAGCATCTGCAGGCATTTCCTTACAGACTTATACAGATACTGACTTATCGTATTATGTGAGTACCCGTAGGTACTACAGATTTATACGTATACTGATACACAGTCCTTCAGGCAATTGCATCGCGTATCGCCATTTATACCCTTAAGCAACCAGAAGCTATTACCGGGATTCCTTTACTCTATTTTGGCGTAATTTGTACTTATTTGCCGATACGAGAGTACCGTAGGTACTCACCGGGAAATGTTATACTATTGTAGACCGATACGAGCAATCTTTAGGTACCACTAGACTTTATACTCTTGTTTCACCTGCTACGGAGTACCCGTAGGTACCACTCGGACTTTATACTTATTCGGACTCCCGTAGGAGTTATAGAGTTTCTTCTAAATACAGAGCACTTAGGTACGATGCATCCTAAACAGACACAGGAGTACCCTTCGTGAGGGTACTACGTAACTCACCCGATACGTGGAGTACCTGTGAGGTACTACATAGTACAAATACGTAGGTACCCGTGAGGTACTACGTAACATATACAGAGGTACTGTGAGGCATCTCGCATCTTTACCATATTCATTCTTATTCTTATCTCGTAGTCTTATCATATAATTGTTAGATTACCTAGACCGCACACGAATATAGGACACAAAGACAATAAGTACCCGGTTGCACAAGATAAAGACGTGAGTGCCGTCGCGACTAATCGAGAGTAATCGGGCTACTAGTGTCAAGACGGCCACGAGTGCCGTAGCACTAATCGAGTACCGGCACTAATGCGCCGGCTACCTACCAGAGTGTCGCCGCACTAATCGTAGAGTACCGGCATTAATGTGCCAATACACGATCGAGAGTGCCGTGGTCATTCAATAATCGGTCTTAGGCAATTTTACAATTATATGAGTTCAATAACTTACTATCTTATAAGAGAGCATTATTGTACTCACATTATACGCTCATGATGTATCGTATTCCAAAGATCGGTAAGGTATGATGAGCATGTAAATCACACCTTAATCATGTATTCTTTATTCTTCTATGAATCTACGTTACTCCAGGAAATTGAATCAATCCAACGGATCGCCCAAATCCCAAGCTATGCATTTCTCATGCCAACTAGTCGGTTTACCGATTTTACTCGTGGATAGTTTGCGATATTAATTTTCCAGTACATTTTCTCCATATTTGACACTGGTTATTTGTGCTCCTTAAATCTATATATAAGGGTCTGTATTTCAATTGAATCACCCAAATCGAAGACTGAACCTCCGGGACACGTCCGAAACAACCTCCTGACCACTCTATAATCAACTCGATGCAGGAAATGGGCTTGCACATAGCCCCACTTTGAGTGAATTTTTAAGCTATCTAGAGTCAGAATTTGGAGATACTTATAAAATAGGTTTTGTTCTTCTTGAAGTCTAGTTTACGTAGCCACTTGAATCACTCAAATCGGATAAGAAATGGTGCCGCGGCTAAATTACGAAAACTGGTCGAGACTCGGGAACAGTAGCAAATGTACTGGTAGAACCCTAAGTTCTACCTAGGTCCTGGCTAAAAAATGACCGTAACCGGAGGCTCTACCGGTACAAGTTCAACTTCTACCGGTAGGAGTCCCCCTAAAAGTGCCTGCATCGTGATTCCCATTTTTCATGCACTTTTCCATCCCAAACCAAATCTATACTCATAATTCCATTTCCAATACATCTTGCGGACTCAATTATACTCAAATCATCTTTCAATTTTATCTTCTTTCAAAAAACCTTTCCATAAATCTCTCCTAATATAATATTCTAATATGGGTTACCACCCATATACACTAAGTACCAAGATTTGTTAGGGTTTGTTCTAAACCCTAACTCAATTTCTCATAATTAAACCATGAATCCATCCACAAAGGAAGGATTCCATACTCATCTAGTGCCATGTGGGGTTTTACCCACCCTACTTGACATAAATTTTGGGTTAAGATGAAACCCCTAGCAAAACCTCATGTTTTGTGACAACACCCCGCCAAGCCAAAGATCCATGCCAAATCTTATAGGATTCATAATCAAGGTGAGTTTCCATACTCGCTTGCTTGATCTCCTCCATCTTATTCTTCTTCCTCTTCTTCTTTTTCTCCTTCTCTTCTCTTCACGACGTTTGCTCTCTCTTGGAGACTTCTCAATTTGGTCTTAAATCATGGGATTTCTGCGCCATGTTTGGCTCCTCCAAATAAACCCATTCAACAATCCCTCTCTAATTGTACCTGGGCTCATGAATTCTTCCTTTAAATTCAACTATGTGGTCTTCAGTTTAACCCTTACATCTTCCTCTTTTATGACTTTCATATCCTTTGCAAAATTACAAGGATTTGCCTATCTTGTAAACTTTTCGGGTTTCTCAATTTATTTCCTAAAATTCCTATTTAGCTTATAATATACCCTACACAAGTCCGAAAACTACTAGGGTATATTTTGGGGTGTTACATGACCCTTATTCTATCATTTGTAAACTGGGATCTAATGCATATCTTCTTGATTTTCCTAATGACATGGATATTAGCCATGTTTTCAATGTAGAGGATTTGTTACCTTACCGAGACACTTTTGGAGCTCACTACTTGCTCTAGTATCCAGTAGTTAAATACAGCACCACCTGCGGCCTTCAAGTTAATGTATTATATATATAGAAGAATATTATCCCTCATGAAATCTGAGTTTTGCATTTCTAGAGATAAGGATTTTCAAGCCAAGCCTTAACAAATGACATGGGTCATCTCTGACATGATGCTACTGGATGATAGAGATGATCTTCGTTATTTGAATCCTTCGTTATTGGATTGTTACATTTCTTCTCATTTTTCAGTCGAAGCCTTTCAACCCGGTGGAACACTGAGGCATGGAGTGTTTTATATTCAGGTTTGCATCATGATTCTTTTCGTCAACACTGGCGTTCTAACCCATTCGGATGTCAGATTACCACTATGCATATCACTTTATCAAAATCATTTATAAACACACGAAAGCGCCATATTTCAATGGGCAAAGCCCTTCTGGGCCATGCGAAGCGCTTTAAAGGGTAGGCCCATTAATACTATTTATGCTACAAAAGTATAATGATATAGATATATATCGTTTCTTCAAGAAGATTTACAAATCATGTCGAAACAAATTGTTTTACAAAATATCAATGTTAAAAACGCAGCGAATGCACATGCCTGCCATACCGCAAATTTTCATGACTACTCGCCCCATCTTGCCTTTCTGCTTGCTCAATCGGTATTCCGCGTGATAGATAACACTACACGCTAAACACTTTCATGATTAGTGGTTCTAGCAATCACCTGTTTCACTAAGTTATATCATGTAAATTACTAAACAAAATTTTCAAATTTTTCGACGATCAATGTCACAATACATATACTTATTTCATATACACCATTTATGGTTCATTGATCATTCCAAATATACTGCTCATATGCAATAAAATCATTAGAGTAATCCAAAATTAAGTGCATTTTTATTAAATGCTCTTTTTATTTCAATTTGGGGTAACTCCATGCTTTTCAATCTAATATGTCAATAATCTTAAAGTCAATTCAGCCCACCCTTAATGAATTGACCCATGTTGTGATACAGTGATATTAGAATCACTCGCACATCCCGTTGAAATGTGAAGTTTCCAAGATAAAAACATTTGTTTTATACACGCTAGTCCCGCTAGGCTTGATCATTATAAAAAAATCCCCGTGGAACACTACTAATACCATTCCGCTTAGGCCGATCGGAGTGACGGCATTATCACGCTTGTTCGCGGCATCGCTAATTTGACCTTATCGGTATACCAACTCATTCTACCATGAATAAAACATTAGTCATTCTATTATGCATGCTCAAATCCTTTATAGCAAAACATACATAATATACATTTGTATAAACGATCTTATTTTCATAAATACCATGCAATTTTCTTTTCATATGCAAACATCACAATCAATACCTCAAATCACTTAAAAACAAATCAATATGTTTTTCTTATCCATTTAGAACAAATATTTTCAAATCTTGAACGGTATCAGAGTAATATAAACAAACATTTCAAATCTTGAAACGAGAATACAAGATGTAAATGTGAAACCAATCTATCTCTTCCCTTTTCGCTCGCTTCTTCAATCTGTCCCAAGCTGTGCCATCCCCACCAGCCCCTAGCAAATCGCACATTACCCACATTTAGTAAACTAACACTATTCACACACTTAACTAATATCGCCCATTCACGCGAGGTACTGCATTTTTAACTTCACTCTTACCCCTATTTGAACCCTCATTAGTCCTTTTTTAGAGTTCCTATACTATCGGTGTACGAATATGGGACTTAACAATACAAGGGTATAAAAAGCAAGGCTACTGGAAGCATCGGTACCGGTACCACTTTGATCGGTACCGGTACCAATCCTTCGGTGTACGAATATGGGACTTAACAATACAAGGGTATAAAAAGCAAGGCTACTGGAAGCATCGGTACTTAAGATTACTTCGACGGTGTACCTGCATTCTCAATCCTTTATCAATTCAATGGGTACCGGTACCACCTCAACTTTGGTACCTGCAGACCACTCTCGGTTTTGCCCAAAGAATGGCGTATTTGCCATTTCTCACTCACTTTTCTTCAATAAACCTCCTCAAATCCATCCTAGATCAAAACCCACCATGGAATCCACCCAAAACAACTCCAAAAGTGGTTTAGCATCAATAAAAACCCCTTTTTTTTATTAAGTTATGGCTTTTCCCCAAAATCAAAATCACAAAAAAATGAAGTTAGAGTTTGATTTCTTACCTTAAATCTCTTTAAATCTTCTCTTGTAGGTTGCTTGATATCTTATAAGCAAGAAATGAGAAAGATTGCCACCAAAAACTTGATCTCTCTCTTTGCCCTAGCTTCTCCCCCTTTTTCTCCCATCTTTCTCTCCAAAAACGTTTTTGCTCTTAATAAGCTTCCTAGACCAAAATTTTGGTCTTTAACCTCCTTTTCCTCCTTAAGCCTTGTTTGGCTTTTCTCATTATTTCATTTCTCATTTTTCTCATTTTAGCACTTCAATTTACTTTCCTTTCTCATTTAATTCTTTTAACATTTAAACTTATTCTATTCTTGACCCTTAGGTCCTCATTTTACCAATTCCAAATTTGCCCTTTTTACACTTGGATTTATTTCCGGGTTCAATCAATTTATCATTTTAGCATATAACATTTAATCATATTCTCACATATTCATTTCACATTTCACAATTTATCCGTTTTCTCGTAAAAACCCAAGTTTTGCTCAGTTCATACCCGGAATATATAATAAAACTATTATAAAAATTTTATGGTATTTTTGGGGCGTTACATAGACAAGATAGGAATTCCAAGTCCAATGATGATTTTTATTATTATAAATTATTTATTTAATCGTACTTTTTGGATTTGTCTGTTATGATTTGTTGTTAGTGCCTATAAAAAGCATCTTATGTTATTGTTTTTGAAGATTTTGATGGGGATTTGAAAACTTGAGAACTTATTTAGCACATTTAAAAGATTAATAAAAATTATACTTATTTAGCACCTGAAGTTTCCCTCATAAAAAATATCTTAAATTTTAAAAATATTAAAAAGTTTGAAATACTATATAAAAATAATTTATTGATCCTAATATATTTTAGGTTAAAGGGTATTTTTACCCCTCAACTATGACCTAAGTGTCAAATTAGCTCATCAACTAATTTTTATGTCATTTTTACCTATATAATATTTTTTATCTTAAGTCATATTACACGTAAACTAATCCTCATATAAGTCAAGAGGAACTATAAGAACAATAAAGCTCTACCACAAAATACAGTTGTATTTCCAAGACTTGACCTCAAGAACACTAGTTAAGTTATAAGAGATCTCAATCATTTCAACAACTAACATAGATGTATTCGTTGTTCTTGACATGACACTTAAAAACACAAGTTACTATTACTTGTGGATACATGGAAAGGCTTGAAGCTCTTAATAAAAAAAATATAAATAACAATCTATATTAAAGTTATTTTGTAAATCAATAATAATATTTATCATTTTTTTATTATCTCAATTCCTTTTATGTAAAGTATTTTATTGAAAATTTTATTACAAATATATATTGATAACATATTAAGGTTAATATTTTCATAAATTATATTAATAATTTATTTTTATTAAATCATATTAATTTATTGGATCTTATAACTTCATTATTCTTATTTCAATAAAAACTATAAAAAGAATAAAATTAAAGTGGCAGTAGGTCTTTAGAAATAAGATTAATAAGATAAACATAAAAAATAATTAAAAATAATAATATAAAATAAAAGAACAATATAATTTAAAAATAATTAAAAACTCATATTCTAAAATATTATTTTATCTCAAATTAAAATAATCGTAAAAAAATCAGCTATTTTTATTTTTCAATATTATCGTCCTAACACACACACACACACCTATATATATATATATATATATATATATATATATATATATATATATATATATATATATATATATATATATATATATATATATATATACACACACATATATATAAATAGTTGAATAAAAGTTAATTTCCCTTTTTTTTCTTTGTGAAATAAAATATTTTAAAAACATCTTCTTCCTTTTTTTTAAATTTTAAACATTTTTTAGAAATTAAATATAGTAAATAAATACAAATATCCAGAAATAGTGTGATTTATAATTTTTTTTTTTTTTAAGAAAGTGTCATGTCACCAGCTAAGGCTATATGTTAGTTGTGGTTAGAAAATGACAAAAAATTATCGATTTTAAATAATATAGAGGTAAAAATGACCAAAATCAAGTTGACAAATGAGTCATAGTTGAGGGATAAAAATGTCCTTTTAACTCGTATATTTTTTATTCGTTTTCTCATTACTTATGATTTTTCACCTTTTTTTATTCCCTGCACATGTTCTCTCAATTTCCCCTGGAGCCAAACATAATTATAATAGACACCTCCATATGGCATAAGCTAATGAATGGTTGTGGACTGTTTGGAGTTTCAAGTTGCAAAAATAGGAAAGTGGTCCTTCTTTTGACAAGCCACCACTTTCACATCTTGATTGAGAGAAGAAGACATGCTTAAATTAAATCTCCTATAAGGAAAAACTAATCATCTCTTAGCCACTATCCCATTGAAGATGACAAATTTAATCCAATCCATAAACTCATATTATCCTAACCACCCAATTAAGAAATATATCATTAATATCCAAAACTACCACACAAATAATCCAGCCTACTATTTTTAGGCATATTGATGAAGTTTTGTCTTGTGATTGAACAAGTCCTTTATTCAAATAGAACTATAATCCTTTATCAATTCTGTTATAATGGGATGAGTCTCGCTTATATTAAAAAGCCCCTTATAATATAGGTGGGGTAGCGAAAATAATGTATGATCTACTATGGCAAATTGTTTTAAAATTCACGGATATCCTGATTGGTACAAGATGCTTAAGAGCCAGATATCACAAGGAGCTGTGAGGGCCAATTTAGCAAATACATCCTGATGAGAATCAAAGCTCAATGGACTCATTTCAAATGTCAATTGGGCCAATCATCTGAGCAAGGGTCCAAAAGCTTCAAGAGGCTTTCAATTGGCTTGCGAAAAAGTTTATTTGGGCTAACCCAACCTTTAAAAGAAAACTCAAGTCAAATCAAGTATTTGAAGAAATTGGAACCAACAAGAAGCTTACAAGTTCATAAATATTATCATACCTATTGATAAAAATAATCCACATGATTTTTGGCAATTAAAATAAGAGAAAATCATAGAAAATTTGTGCTCCATATTGTTTTCATAATTCATACGCAATCAAATACCTATTTTGGAGATTTTCAACATTGCAAGTTGTATGATCAAACTTACAATTCTTATGCAAGTAAATAGTTGTCTAATCGGTCTATTATGGTCAAAAATATCAAGGTTAGTTGTCCAATAAGGAAAATAATAAATTATCTTCATGTTGTTATTTTTTTTAGAAAGATTTGCTTTTAGGAATTGCTTAATTTATTTAAATTAAAAAGTTTTGTTTTTCGGTACCAAAGTAGCACCGCTTTTATTTGATTTAGAAAGCCGCCATATATACCCCCTTTCTTTATTATAGTCTTTGAAAGACACGCGAATAAAAATTCTTTTGTAAGGTGAGGTTTTCTTCACTTTCTGGTTCTTGTGAAAACTTTTGAGTATATCAAGGTTAATTCCTTATAGTGTTCAAACTTACCGCTCTTGCTTTCTTTTATAATCAAGGGACTTAAGCCATTTCCTTTCTGCTACGCATTTTGCCCATGACAGATACGCAACATTCATATTGCTCTTGATTTAATATAATCAAGAGGGCGGGGTTACTGTTCTAAATTGTGTTTAAAGATCCTTTGAGTAATCCTTATATGAAAGAGCAACACAGCCTTTCTCAGGCACATTTTGCTGAGACTGCTTGTGCAAGTATTCTTTCTGGTCCCATAGTCACTTGTACTTCACAAACACATTTTTTCTGGTGCCAAATATTGGATCATTGACACTAGTGCTATAAACCACATGTTTCATGATCTCAATCTTCTTACTGAAGTCCAGGATATTGATCCACCGATACCGGTCTTTCTGCCTGACGGAGGCAGCCATATGGTCCACCAAGTTGGGAGAGCAATTATCTCTAAAACTTTAGTTCTTGACCATGTCCTCTACCTACCCAATTTCAGATTCAACTTACTTTCAGTTCATAGCCTTTGTCTTGCTACTAATCTCACTTTTCGTTTTTTTCCTTCCTCTTGCTACATATAGGACCTGAAGCCTAATGAGGTGTTGGGCGTGGGCAAGGTGCTTAGGACCCTCTACATTCTGGATTCCACTAGTTTTACTACTAATCCTCATGTTTCTAGCACCATTGTTGGCTGTACTTCCATGAATAAAAGTGCTAAACTGCCTTCTTGTCCCCTCTGTACACTTGACTACACAATCTGTCCACCTTTGGCATAAAAGATTTGAGCATGCATGTGCCATGGTTTTGAACCATCTCCCTTTTTTTATCTAATGTAGTCTTTCCTGATCTTACTACATGTGATATCGGCCCTTTAGCCAAACAATCCCAGTTATCCTTTCACCCTAGTTCCATTCACTCCCACTCCTCTTTTAAACTCATTCATGTTGATTTGTGGGGGCCTTATCTCCATGACTGCCTCAATGGTGCAAGGTTTATGGTAACTATTGTTGATGATTACAGTAGGGCAACTTGGGCTTACCTCATCTCCCACAAGTTTCAAACTTTGTCAATTCTCACCCAATTCATTAAAACGATATATGTCCATTTCAACAAAAATATTAAAACACTTGGTTCGGATAATGGGACTGAATTTACAAACACTGCTTTTCAATCCCTTCTTGCACAACATGGCATCCTTTATCAAAGGAGTTGTGTTTATACTCCCCAGAAAAATGGCGTTGTTAAACGCAAATATAAACATCTTCTACAATTAGCTCGAGCTCTCCTCTTCCAATCCTCATTGCCTAAATTTTTTTGGGATCATGCCATTCTTATGGCCACTTACTGAGTTAAGCGTCTTCCTTCCTCAGTTTTAGGCTTGAAGACACCTTGTGAGCTCCTTCATGGCTCCACTCCCAACTACTCCATCCTCAAATGTTTCGGGTGCCTCTGTTTTGCTACCAACATCATTCGACACAAAAATAAACTTGCCCCCCGTGCCTCCAAGTGTATTTTTCTTGGTTTTCAACCTGGGATGAAGGCTTATAAGTTATATAATCTGTTATCCCATACTGTCTTCTATTCTCGCTATGTCATTTTTCATGAGGAGACATTTCCTTTTGTTCCTCCCTCTTCCCTTAGTTGCCTCGTGTCCCCTTCCCCTTCCATCTTTAGGTGATCCTCCTTCCGCAACTCTTTTCCCTTCGTCACATCCTTCCTCTTCTGATTCTTCTTCTTCTCCATCTCCTTCCTCTTCCCCTAACCGATTGCCTCTACATTCTCTTTCTATATATCCCTTCCCCTTCGCCTACCCCTGTTCTTCGCCCTACCAGCCGAGCCCGCCATCCTCCTGCTTGGCTGTAGGATTTTGTCACCAATTGTGCTCTGCACCTACCCACACCAACTTCTCATTTTCCTGCAGGTTCTTTCCCTGATACGGACTGCTTTTCCTTTTTTTACCCTGCCCCATTTTCTGCCTCCTATATGCACTTTTTTTAACAGGTTTCTTCTCTTCGGGAGCCTTCCACTTATGATCAGGCCAGTTTGTTTCCTGAATGGCGGCTAGCCATAGAGCAGGAACTTCAAGCCCTTGAAAATAATCACACCTGGGAGCTCACTTCTCTCTCCTCATGGTAAAAAGCCTATTGGTTGTCGACTTGTCGTTGGATCTTCAAGACTAAGCTTTGCTCTGATGGCACCGTGGATAGGTACAAAGCCCAGCTCGTCGCAAAGGGCTTCAACCAAGTTGAGGGTGTTGACTATTATGACAGTTTCTCCCCTGTTGCGAAGCCTGTTACTGTTCGTTTATTGTTGGCCATTACCACGACTCATTCTTGGCTTTTGCATCAGCTCGATATCAATAATGCATTTCTGCATGGTCATTTGAATGAAGAGGTCTATATGTCACCTCCTGCCGATTACTCTCTTGCCAAGTCAGGGAGGTTTTCCTTTTACGAAGATCCCTTTATGGCCTCAAACAGACCTCTCGTCAATGGAACCTGGAGCTCTCCTCTAAGCTCCTTCTTTTCGGCTTCCAACAGTCATCTTTTGGGACTCCCTCGGCATCCTCATTGGGATGTTGCCTTACACCTTCTCAAATACCTCAAGGGTTCCCCTTTCCAAAGGGTTGTTCTAACCCACGGCTCTCTTCATCTCGAAGCTTTTTCTGATGCAGATTGGGCTTCTTGACCTAATTCTCGTCGTTCAATCACAGGCTATTGCATCCTTCTTGGTCCTGCGCTTATTTCTTGGAAATCCAAGAAGCAAAACACAGTGTCTCGTGTAGGATACGATTCTATCAACCTAGATTACCCGTAGAACCATGAAAGCATAACATTAATGGAGAAAAGCGAAAATTCGTATACTGATTTGGAATCCATTTTGAATATCTTCTTGATCACGGAATTGATAGAAGAAGCACTTAGAAAGCGACGTCAAGATCTCAAGATCTTCTCTAAGACCAGCCACTGGTGACCAACGGCTTGAATGAGAATCTTAATACCAGATCTCGGGAAAATATTACCAGCCCAAATGTGAGAATGATTGTGCGATATCCTTAGGGTTTGGGAGGCTTGGGCGCTTAACATATATTGAGTTCGGCCAGCAGGCGCCATTCTGAAGTAGGCCAGTCTTCGTCGCGCACGACCCGTATGGATTATTAAAGCCTAATCTCACTTAATTAGACCGAAATAAATCAGGTTAATAAATCCGATTAATAAAGCCCACTTTATGAAAATCTAACATTCTCCCTTGATGATATTAATTGAAACAAAGCCCCCAGTAATGCGCTATATTGATGTTTGGGATCATGCCAATGATCCAATCCGATCGTAAAGTTTGAGCAATTTGAATCATAATGGTAATTCGTGTACTCGGCATAAGGCATTCCATGGTCGCGAGTCTTTGGCTTTGCGATATGGATTGATATGGTAGTGTGTTTAAAATGGACAATACCTCATAATGAGTGATACTTCATGTGTTATCCATTTTGTTAGTCCAAATTCTCTCCTTAGAATTAACCATAAGGCACAGTGTGTCGCTAGGAGAATATCCGTCATGGTTCCCGATGAACTGTATATGTTACCTTAATAGGCAACTTTACTTTATGTGTAGCAAAGCATCTTTTGTTAGAATAAATAAGTGCTTTATAACTGTATTGAGGTTTGATGCCTTGAGATTTTCAACGATTATATGTACTTTCGACTCGATAAACCTACATTCCACAAATACCTTATTGAATGTAAAGTTGATACAAATTCAATTATTACAAAAATGTAATAAAAGATTGGATTCAACCTTCATAAGAGCAACATAAAACTTAATAGCTCCCACTAATTTCTGATTATCCCATGATACTCCCAAGCCCGATGTTAATGACATCAATCGTCAGATACACAGGGCGAAGGCCTTTGGATTAAGCGGATCTGCGAAATCATATCATCACGGTTGATATGTGCTCCTTTATGACGTCATAGGTTTGAACTTTTTCCTTTATAGTCAAGTGCCCGACCTCCATGTGGAGCCAGCAGGACCTCGTTGTTGTTAATAAACAACCTTTGTAGTGTGTCTAATACAAGCCCATGTGATCACATCCACAAAATCAAACACGGTTAATTCCTTAATGAGGTTTCGAATAGATTGCACGGTAGTTCTTCTGAAAAGCATCACTACAAACTCAAACACATGGTAGAGGATCTTGATTGATTTACATTTCGGCTTTTCGTGACACCTCTGCTAACCAAAGATATAACCCAGGTTGTTGACTTCTTTTCATCGACGGCCCGGCCAAAGTCGAATACGAGATACCCTGACTAGGCATGGAGTCCTGAACATGTTTGTAAATCAACATATAGTCTTTTGTCCTCTTTAAGTACCTCGTAGCCTTCTTGGCGTGACTTGATGATCATGTCTGGGTTTGGCGATATACGCCTAGAAGTCACATTTACCCAGGCAATATCGGGCCCTAGTGCATACTTGAGCATAATAATACTCCCAGAGTGCACTAGCGTAAGGTACATTCTTCCTTTGGGCTTTCTGCATCTACGAGATAGGGACATTGTGATAGACTCGACTTATCACCTTCTGAGCCGAGACAATTCGACACATTGTTGCATGTTGAATCTTTCTAAAAATTCGATCGACATATGCCCTCGAGATAAACCGATAAAGTCTGAAGCGATTCCTATGAATCTCGATATGCAGAATAGCGCATCACGAGGTCCTTCATATCAAAGTTGTTTGACAACATCAGCTTTGTCTCATGAAGTAGACCAAGGTCAACGCTTCTGACGGATATCATCCACATAAATTATTAGGAAAATGAATTTCCTCCCCTTGACCTTCGGTATACATTCAGTCTACTTTGTTTAATGAGCAAGTATGAGAAACAACGACACTATGAAACCTTGAGAGTACCATTGTCACAGAAGCTTGCTTGAGACCATAAATGGAGCTTTTAGTCTACATCTGAGAGTTTACTCAGATCATTTGCCACAAAACCTTGGGTTGCATCAATATGAACTTCTTCATTAAAGGTCTCCATTGAGAAGCGGTTTTAACATCCATACGGTGTAACTCCCGCGTATCAAAATGAGCAACCTTCAAATGCCGTGATCACTACGAAAGAATCTTTAGAAGAATTTGGAGAAAAGGTTGCTTCGCCAGTCTCTCCTTCTCTCTGAGTGAAACCTTTGGCTACCGATCTGAACTACTTTTGGCGCTCGCTAAGTCCCTTTTAGTCTTATACACCCATTTGCGACGATGGGTCTATGACCCTTCAATTAATTCAATAAGTTCCCAAACTCCATTATCTTGCCATGGATTGAATTTCATCTCTCATTGCATCGACCACGGTTCGCGGGGACAAGCTTGACTTCCTCATAAGTTATTGGATCGATCACGAGCGGAAATGTCGTGATCTTGCTCTCTATATGAGCTAAATGAATGGAATTGGTATAGCTGGTCGTCTCTCCTAGTGGATCTCATACTGGGTAGTAATAGCCACATCCACGCTTTTGAGCCTTGATGAACTTTACATTAGGAGGCTGTCTACGACAACGGGATCCCTAGTCTCAGCGGAGGTTGATATGGTGTGTGGAGTTCCACAATTATCGTATGGGAGGAGATACGAGATGCCACTTGCAAGTACTATCATCCTGCGATGATCACGTAATGACTACTTTCTTCGACCACATCAAACTCGAAAACTTAGGTACATCTATTGATTCCACAATTCTTGTGCCTCCATTGGGATTATAGAGCAAATATCCCGCCAGATATTCACGGTAAAGATCTGAAATCGCCTTTAGTGGTTCTGAGTCCCGACTTACTTAATGTTGGATTATATAACTTTACTTCATGAGACGTACCAAGCCTTAAGATGGTTAAGCTAGGCTTCGCCCAGTCCATAACTCAAAGGAGTCAATGGAGCGGCTTTCGTAGGTACCACGATTTAAAATGTACAAAGCTGTTTTCAAAGCTTCACCATGGCAAGATAAATTTGTCCTACTTATCATACTCCTTACCATTTTACCATAAGAGTCTGATTACGCCTTTCGGCTACACCATTTTGTTCGGGACTCCCGAGGGCATAGTAAAGGCGTACTTATCGAGTCGCCAAGTATTTGGCGAATGGCCCCTTAAGGTGCCAGCATTGCGCTGCTTGCCATAATCTCTCCACCTCGGTCAGATCTAACAACCTTTATGACTTTTCCCAATTGTTTCGACAGGTCAGAAAAATCTTGAACTTGTCAAGAGACTCGAGACTTTTCTTTAATCAAGTACAAATAACCATATATCGAGAATAGTCATCAATAAATGTGATGAAATAAAATTTCTACACAAGGTTGCCACATAAGGTCCACTTATATCGGTGTGAATGACTTCAATAGTCGGAACCACGAGATTCTTGATTTTCTTTCTTATCTTGGTCATTTTACCCCTAAGAAAGCGAGTCGCATATCTCTAAGTCATTTTAAGAGCGGCGGGATATTAGTCTTTACTTCGGCCTTTCTCTATCCTTAGAGATATGGCGAGTCGTTTATCTTATGTCGCCAAGACTCTTGTAGAGTAGTGGTCTCTTAGAAACGACTTTTCAGCTGTATAAGCTACGTATATGTCATCGGGAGATAAACTTAATCTATATAATCAGGTTGGGCGTATGGCGGTACCACGAAACCTTATTTGAATTAGAAATATTGAAATAATATTGCTCTTAATTTCAAAAGAATAATCATATGAATCCAAACATGATACTGAAACTAAATTCCTTCTAAAGAAGGTACATAAAATGTGTCTTTGATATCAATTTAAAACCCGAGAATCTAAAACTAGATTACATCTCCCACGAACATGACTTGACCTTCTCGTTATTTCCCACAGTGAGCTTTGATTCATCCTTGTTTGGCTTCTCAGGTTTTATGAATCCTGTATGAGTAAATGCAACATGATTGGTTAACTCACTATCAAGCCACGAAGCTGGATGGTGCTTGGAATGGAGTTGGATTCACAAACAAGTGATAAGAATCATTACATGGCCGCTTGGACATCGAGCTTTAAATTTTACCTGATCCTTCTTCATGTGACCTTTCTTCTTGCGAAAGAAGCGGGCGATCACCATCCTTTTCAAGAATGTCTTCTTTGGACCTATATTGTCAGTTATTGGGTAGTTTCATGAGCACCTTTATGAGTTCGACTTTTGAAGACTACTTATTCTTCCTCTTATGGGGACTTGCGGCATATAAGGTCATATGCTCTTTTCTCATAAGCTCTCTTCTCTGCCACCACCCTTGCTATCAAGTCATTTCTTGACCAAGTCTCATCTTGGGAATTGTAGTTTATCTTTAAATCCCAATCGGTGGAAGGTGTTCGAGCTTGATCTGTGATGCAAGCGTCGGAATGGTGACATTAAGAACTTAGGGTTTAGCCTTTGGGTCCACCATCCTCGGGACATAATCTCTAACCCAGGTGTACCATCATGCTTCTGTTGAAGAGCTTTTTGAAAGTCCAACCTCGGCGTGGATGAAACTCGATTTCCCCAGCCTCATCGTGCCATCATTTCCTTATGATGATCCCCATTGGCAAACCACTTTTCAAGTGTTCTTGTAGGTTCTTCCGTGTCAACAAGCAAATCCTATTGCTCCTCTCCCGAGGCGGCATAGTAAGTTTTCTCAGTCGATCTTAGAGGTTGTGATATCACTTGAAACATCCATTAATAAGCTCCCGTGAACATCGCTTGACTCCATTCCAAATTGAAAATCCTGCTTTCCATTTCTTGAAATTCAATCGATGGGATCTCGGTGAAATGGAATTACATCCTGAAAAATTGGCGAAAAATAAAGCAAAGAAACAATCTGATGTCATTATGAATACTCGTAGGAAATTACATACATCATGTATAATCACCTTTAGGCAGAAAATATATGACATGCGGTTGTACATTACTCCACATGGCGTGACCATGAGGCACTCATTCTAATCCTTCCATTGAAATCACCACGCTTTGGGTGTATGAATACTAAAGATGATCATTCCTCAGCGCATGCCCGTACATGTATCCTCCATGAACTAACCACGGGACCACCTCCTTTGGGAGTATGATCATGTAATAGAGCCGGGAGACATCCCATAACAATATGAGGCGATATTTACCGAGCCCCACGTCAAAGTGTGCCACTTTGGAAGTCCTGGCTTCCAGTTGAATCATGAAAATCTACCATTACAGGATATTAACTTTATGTAACTCCACATTACATATATATATATATGTAATGCTAATTATCTTTATTCGATCATTCATCAATAGTCAACAAATATAGACTACCACGGCCTTTATGCGTGATATACATGTTAGCAGCTCATATGTATTCACTATCACAGCGAAAATACCCTAATTTACAGTACACTTAGGGTTACATACGCGTTTTCATATCTGTAAAAACTGGCTTCTGAGGTCCCCATATACCACATTGTAGAGAATTTGTCACGAGTTTGCGGATCTAAAATTTTAAAAATCTGCCGCATGCGCCCTCCGCGCGCCAGGAAAGGTTCGGCGTGTGGGCGCTGTCTTGTGCGTGTCGAATTTCTTGGGTTTGTTGTGAGGTCGGGCGTTGGCGGGTCGGGCGGGTCGTTGTGGATTGGCCGGGTCGGACCGAGATCGTTAATGGATTGACGGGTTGGGCCGGGTTGGGCCGGGTCGTTCTTGGTCGGGTGGGTCAGGTCAAGGGTCGGGTCGGCAGCAGTCGAGATGGCGTCATGACCCGTCATCACCCACGTCGGCGACCCGCGTCGGTAACCATGTCGGCATCCACTTCTTGAGCCGGTCAAAAGCGAGATTGGTAGTCCGGTTGGCCCGGTCGATCAGTGGCCCAGGTCATGATAGCGTCATCGTAGCGTCGGCGAACCGTGGATCGGATCATGCGCGTGTCCTTCAGCCCAGCCCGCGTGGAATCTTCCCGGCAGCGTGGCGGCGCGTGGCGGCCCGGCGTCCGACCGCCCCTCGTGACGAACCCGCCTGCGATGTGATCGTCTCGTCGTGTAGATTCCAAATGGCTAAAAATATTTAATTTTGGATTTATCAAGAAAAACTTCCGGCTAGACGAATGCGGATTTTCATAAAACACGAAAAAAAAAAAAATTTCTCCAGGTCGTATGCATTGAATTCTAATCATGGTTGGCTCACGTGCAGTATGGGATCACGATTCTATCAACCTAGATTACCATTTTAGAACACAAAGCATAACATTAATGGGAGAAAAAAGCGAAAGTGATATACGCGATTTGGAATCGGAATTTTGAATATCTTGCTTGATGCGGAATTGATGAAGAGCGCCTTGAAAGCAGTCGAGATCTGAAGATCTTCTCTGAATGACCCTTTGTTGTATTTAGGCACGAATGAGAATGCGGCCTGCCAGATCTTCCGAGAAAATATTTACCGAGCTAAATGTGAGAATGATTGTGCGATATCTTAGGAGTTTAGGAAGGGCTTGGCCCATGCCTAACACATATATTGAGTTCGACCACGGGCTTTTTCATTCTGGTAGTAAATCTCAATGCATGCCTTAAAAGCCCATATGAATTATTAAAAGTATAATAATCTCATAATTAGACCAAATAAATTCAGTTAATAAAATCCAATTAATATTGCTTTGAAAATCTAACACTTTCGAAGCTTTTCGTGCGATTGGGCTTCTTGACCTAATTCTCGCCGTTCAATCACAGGTTATTGCATCCTTCTTGGTCCTGCGCTTATTTCTTGGAAATCCAAGAAGCAAAACACAGTGTCTCGGTCATCCGTTGAGGCTGAATACCACAGCTTGGCCACGACCTCCTGTGAGCTGCAGTGGTGTGCATCGATCTTACGTGAATTCTCTATTCCTATTCACCTTCCAATGCTCCTACACTGTGACAATCAGGCGGACTTTGCATATCGTTCACAATCCCATCTTTCATGAAAGCATTAAGCATGTGGAAATCGATTGCCATGTTGCCCGAGAGAGGTTTAAGGCTGGTCTTCTTCTTCCTCACCATGTTTCATCTTCGCTTCAACCGGTTCTCTTTTAAGTCCCTTGTTTTTCAATATACATATACTGAAAGTCTTTAAAAGCTTCTCTTGCACGTGTTGTGCACATGAGGGTTTAGTACATAAATAAGAGCCTTGTCCTCTATTATGTTTTTTTTTATTAGTGAATAAAGTGACATATTTTAAATTTGAATTGTAATGAGAAAATTCAAATTACTTTTTAAAATACCTAAAATCGAATTGGTGGTTTTACTGATGATTTTTTTTTTGTCATGAATTATGAATAAATTTATAAAAAAAAAATTAAAATTACTCTGTTTTCATAGCATAAACACCTTAATCTTCATTTTTACAACAAAATATAAATATTTCTTTTCTTTAAAGAGAGAATAACTTTCTTGAAGAATGTAGTCTTTCATAATTTTTTTCAAAGCGTTTTTTTTTCATGATTATATTTTGATAAATTCAATCCTGAAAAACATTTTTTTATTGTTAAAGATAAAAAATAATTTTTAAAAACAAATTCCAGACAAACTCTTATCCACTTGAAATATTTTTTTAATTACTTTTCTTTTTTAATTTGTCTCTTATGGTTATATCTGTCAATTTTCTATACCCAAATTTCCTTTTATTTTCCTGCAACAGAAATGAAAAAGTTTCCTAAAGTTTTCTCCATGTGTGTAAGCAAGGAAGTGGTGTTTGACCAACTAAAGCCAGGGATTTTGTGGCATATCCAAACAGTACATTTTCCCGAGAAAGGGGGGGTACATTGTACACTGTACATCAATAATGAGGCAATGGAGGTTGAAGAAGAAGCGTCATTTTCCTGCCATCCAAACACTTTTCCTGTTCTCCAACAACTAGAGGACTGATTGGTTGCAGAATATAACTTTTCTTTTGCTTTCCAATTTTCATGATGAAAAGGTTCAAAAGCACTATCTTCATCTTTTTCTTCATTTACTTTGACATAGATTCCACCCTAACCATCATGATGATATTATTAAATTGTTTAATACTTTTTTCAGTGGAATCTCTTCAGTTTTGTTTTTATAACTGGGAATAAAGTGGAGGAATAAATTGTTTAAAGGGAAAAGAAAAATAGAATTGTAAAAGAACCTAACTTGAACAAAGAAATAACAGAAAATTAATTTTAGACTTCATCTGAAATAATGAAAAATGCATTTAAATTTTCATTTTTGCCCAAGGTTATGTTCGATTTCTGGAAAGTAGTAATTAAAGAAATAAATGGTAAGGAAATTATTTTACCAGCTTTGGTTCTGTAATGAATTTTTTTTTTTAAGAAAATTAATTATAAATAGAATTACTTAAAAACTTATAAATTATTAAATTATTTAATCTTTATAATGGTTAGTAAAATAAATAAAATTTATTTGAAGTAATAAGTAAAAATAATATATGTTTTTGAGGCTTGGCTCAAGTAAAAGAATGATATGGTTTACAGGAAATCTCAGGTTCAAATTCAAAAATAAAACATTACAAATGATGTAATGCATAATGAATAGTAATAAATAAAATAAATAAAAATAATATGTTAATAAAATTTACTTGAAGGAGTAGGCAAAAATAATATGTGATATATAATAATATTTTTATTTTCATTCATTTTTTTTATTTCTTTCAACTTTTCCTTGGAAAACCAAACATATCATAAAAATTTCTAATAAAATATATTAATTATGCGTTACCTTTTTTTAAAAAATTAAGTTAATTAGTGATTAAGGATTGGTAGTGTATAAAATTGGGCTAGGTTCGAGTTTTCATAAAAATATAATACATATTGTATTACAAAGTGAATTGATGTCAAAAAAAAAATTAAGCTGATCAAATTCCTAATCATGGAGTTATAGATCATCCATATCCATACAAAAAGAAACTTTAAATATTTGAAAGAGACATCAATTCTATTTTAATATCTTACAAGTAGACTCCTTTTTCCTATCAATTTCCTTTCCATAGCCTTATTTTTTCCATCTATTTGTTTTTGAAATATGGGTGTCTCATGATTTTTTTTTAAAATTTAATCAAATATTCTACTTTATTATTATTAATCCAAAAAGTACCTCAATTAATCTGCTCCTTAATAGTCATCCGTAGTCATTAGTTCAAATAACATTGAAGAATTTAACCAACCATTAACTTTGGGTCCAGGATTAGTAGCCATGACAATAAAAATTTAAAAAAAAAAAAAAACTTTATTATTATTGAGGATAGGATGATAGGGTATGTGGCCCCATCAACATCCTGAAAAATGAACCATTGACACCTTCCAATTTCCAACCATCACTAGTGGGAGGTGGGGAGAGATTCCCATTATAGATTCTCCACTGCCCTTTATTTTTGCCTGATTAGGACACTTGTGGTCACCATTACTATTTCATATACCTCCTCAACTATACCATAAATTTTATTTTTTTTGTAAACTTTATATTTATTCAACTTGAAAATATTTTCAATCTAATCGATTATTGATGGTTAGGTTTGAAGAAAAAATCTCCTTATATTTACAACTAATATATACTAATGTTACATCACGTATTAAAATTTAAAAAGACAGTAAATATCAAGCAACAAAATCACTATTCAATATCCAATCGATATCTTAATAATAATAATTTGATCATCATCAATCATCTTCGTCATCATCAATAACAACCACCTGATTTGTGCCGCCTCCACGTCATTTTCCGGCAGCCCTGACAGGCGGCGATCCGGGTCTGCACGCTTTCGAACTCCGATATCCGGCAAGGTATGGTGATGCCGCCGGAGTGATGAAACCCATACTCCTTCTCGGATTCTCTCAGCAGCTCACCAAACAAGGGGTGGTTGAAGTATATCACCGGCACGAGGACTCGCTGGAAGTCGCCGGCGCCGTCTTTTTGGCCCACGTACACCGCTAGATGGCCTTTCGGAACCGCCGTCTCCGGCATCTCCATACCCAGCGGCCGGTAACTGGAGCAGCGACCCAGACCGGAGTTAGACGAACATATCATCTTGGCTTTGGTTTTCAGACGTTGACCCCAGTTGCAGAGTCGGGAAATGGTCCTGGTCTGGACGGCCGGCGTCTGGAGACGGTGGTACCCAGATCGGCTCCGTCCCCGGCACCGCCGGTAGAACCAGCGGCCGAGATTCACGACCCGTTTTCCGATCTTGAACCCGCTGATCTTTCTCATGTTTGGCTCGAGAGAAAATTTTAGAAAGTACAACTTACCAGAATTTTCCGAGAAGCGAGAAAATAATGATTGTGCTCAAGAAAAAGGCCATGGATCGGCGACGGACATGGCGAGACGGAAGAGGGTGAGACAAACTTCAGAGAGAGAGGTCGGGATGTTGGACATGTTGCTAGCGACTACCTTCGGAATCGGAGAAGAAGCATCTCATAAAGATATGTACTAAATAGACCACTTAACGACACCGTTTTAAACCTTAAACCCTCCGTCTCAGTAAAGCATTCGGCGGTGGAGGAGGAGAATATGGCCACTAATTTGAGAGTCGAAATAAAGAGGAAGGTGAAAAGATTTATAGCTAGACCGACGGCTATGATTCGGTCGGCACGCATTTGAAATTTGGAATAGTATACCATCAAATTAGTCAAGGTCAGCGGAAGCAACGGCCAGATGCGAGTGCCTCGAGTTGCCCGTATAGTATATAGAATATAGATGAGTAACCCATTTTATTATTATTTTAATTAAAAAAATCAATTACTTCATTTAAAAATTGCCACATTTTTTAATTTTAGTTAAAAGAAAAATGAAAGGGAATGCTTCAACATGTACGACCATTTATTTTCTAAAGTTAAGATTTTCCCAAAAAAGAAGAATTAAGAAAAAGAGAAAGAAGAGAGAAAAAAGAAAAAAAAAAAACTTAAAAGCTTTGTTTTCTACAGTTTCAAAATATTTTCTGAAATTAGAATACGTTTATAATTTTAAATTATTTATACTAAAAATGAATTTAACATGAATATCTAACACTTTGATTAATATATATATTTTTAGTTTGAGAATATTATTGCTTGTTAAAAACAAGAAAAATAAATTTTCAAAACAGTCGGCAGCATGGATTTGGAGTAAGAAAATGGTTTCTAAAGTCGAAAATTAGCGAAATTTCGGGGAAACTTCACGTTCAACCACGTATAATTTTCAAATACGTGACGAAGCGATGAAAGAAGCAATTCAAACAAGGCCTGGTTTACGGTTACCATGCTACTGTCCGAATATATTAATCCTCCTACAACCTATTGTTTGAGTTGATAAAGTGGTTCATCCTAATTATTCTTATAAAGATTATTTCATAACTAATTATGACTAAGCAGCTTAACTGAATAGATTACAACTTTATTATTAAAATACCTAAATTCGTTTTCTATTCTCTAAACCAAATTGACATTAAAATAAATGAAAAAAAAAAAAAAAAAAAAGGTCGCGCGCTTGTGCGGCGAAGACGTCTAAAGAGGGCCGTTCTGCCTGCCGTACACCTGAGGGACACTATATAAAATCTCCTTTAAAAAAATAAATTAATGGAAATGGACTCCGGCGCCTCGAACCATGAACTTTCATTTCCGTATATGTACGGAAGGCATCGTCTAGGAAGGAAGCGGATGGAGAAGTGGGCCCGGGTGGTGGTGGTGGTAATGTCCAATAGTGGTGGGCCCCAGCCCTACATTTTCCTGGAACGAGATTAAAGGAGCTGTACTTTTCTCTATCCCGACCCGGTCTGGAAAAATTTTAAATAATGGCAAATGAAGACAATGTGTGTTTTTTGTTTCTTCCAGAGGCTTCAATTTTATGTCCGGACTCGAAATGTAGTGATTTGGGTTGGTATGAAACACCCAAATTTTTGCTTTGAAAATCAAAATCTTTGAAATAGGAAGCAAAACGCAGAAAAAATAAAAAATATGGGGTCCAAAAGGGACAGATGTCTGGCGTGTGGGTGAGTGTTTGTTAGAAATTGGCAACTACTGGCATCATAGATTATGGTGGAACTTTAAAGAAATGACAAAATAATTTTTCTTGACTAACCCATTTGTTAGGTTCAGAAAAATAATAAAGGAAAAACATATTTTTGGCATTAAGTCGTTAAAACAATAATGAAAATACTCATCTTTTATTATTTGAATGGTTAGAATTAAGGTTGCCAGAAAAATATAAATAAAGTATGAGGTCATATTTTGTTAATAGGATATTCCATTAATGGGTTAAGAAAAAAGGTTGGGATATATTATCTATTGTTTTTCGGGTGAATTATGTTAAGGTGTATTATTGAATTAAAAAGTAGAAAAATATAGCAAGTCCCTAAATTATCATTAAATGTATCATTTCAAATAATATAATAAAAACATCCACCGTAACATTTTTGACCTTAATGTAAAGTCATACTTACAACATTAATATAATAGTTTTCTTCTTAAGGTAACAATATTAATTATATTTATGTTTTTCTAGGGTGTTACTTATGGCGGACGCAAGTAAGGCCAGGAAGCAAATGCCCTCCACAAATTTTTTTTCTTTGCTTTTAAGGGAATCGATATAAAGGAAAACATACTCAAATATATTTAATCTTATCTGAATTAAGTTAAAATGTCATGCGGCCCCACAAGGCGGATCTGCATCGTACCCGATAGGGCGCTTGCCACCGCTCAAAATTTTTTAAAAACAGAATTTCCCGAATTTGTATTACAGAGTGTTCAATTATCTTTACTACCATTTAAATCTTTAAATATTAAGCTATTGAGTTGACAAGTTTAAAAATTGTAAAGCTTATCTTCTTTAATTTCTTGCTCGTGAACTCGAATCCTAGCTCCGCCATTGCTAATGCCCATTTCTAGTTATGTATTTGTAAATTTTAAAGTAATTTTATATATATTTAATTTTCTTTAAGACTATGTTTGATTCTCAATCATTTTGAAGGAAAATCAAAGAAAATAAAATAGAAAGGGAAATGAAATATAATTAAATTCCATATAATATTTGTATTTGCTACCTCAAATCAATTTTATTTATTTAAAACTCATCAATATAAAAATTAAATAATTTTAAAATATTTAAATTTCTAAGCAATTTTATTTATATATAATTTTCTTTAAAAAAATTTTATAAAATAATCAAGCATAAGAAATTATTTTTCTTATTATTTTTTTCTTTCCTTAATATTTTCTAAGAACCAAAACACAACTTTTTTTTATTTATTTATATATATACACTTTGAATTACAAAGTTATAGTATTTATATTCTCAAGGAGGCTCCATTCAGGTTCTTCTTATGACCCGTCCAATTCTTTAACCAATGAGTGAGGCCTCATTGACACTTAAACTTTTAATTAGACAACTAAATATAAGAAAATCATTTTCCTTCGTATTTTTTTTCTTTCCTTAGGTTTTTTCAAAAACCAAACACAACCTAATATTTTTGCCCCCACTTAACTTATTTTCTAGGTTCACTACTTGTGTTACTATTTCAATACATGTTTTTTTATATTGTTGAAGATGTCACATTGGAGAATGATTTGAGGGATTTAGGGTATAATTTCCTTTTTTTTAGTGCAATGGTATAAATTAACATAATTCCCCTTTGTTTTTATCCCTTTTTTAACATGTCATATGTTAATTTTAAGACTATATAGTAGTCAAAGTTTGAATAAATGACTTTAAAGAACGAAGTATTGAGATTGAGTTGAGATACAGAATTATGAGATTAAGAGTTGATTGAGGAGTAATTTTAGGCAGTTGATTACAATATTTTCATTACTTTGAGAAATTTATATGAAGATTCTGTCTTTAATTATTAAAAAAGTTAGAAATATTTGTTCAAGCTCCAATTTTTACAGGGTGTATTACATTTTCAGTCTAAAAGCAGAAAGAAATTATCCATAGAAAATAGTAAAAAATTGATTAAGTCAAACTTACTTTTGAAAAAAAAAAAAAAAAGGAAAAAACACTCACACATTTGAAGATTGGGGATAAAACAAAATGCAGCATCTCAACGGATTGAGGCTACCTGTTGAAAAGTGAAAAAGCACCTCCAAAGCTACTTTTTGAATTGTTTGAAACTTAGCTTTTGAAATATGGACAAAACAAATTATGTGTAGAGCATATATTCATATATAGACCCATCTACTAAAGCCAAACAGATCTTAGCAAAAGTGGGTGATTTTAATTTTTAGATTTTAATTTTTAAATTTTCAATGTGTGGAAAAACTGAAAAAGTGTTTTGGCATGGGGGAGAAGTGGGAAGAGGAAGCACACAAAGAACACAAGGACAGTACATGGGATGTGTTGGTTCCCCTTTAAGGTGAGGTCATGGGTTTTATTTATTTATTTATTTTATTTTATTTTTCTATTATTTACTCTATAGTCTATCCTCACTTTAAGAATAAAGTGAGATTGTGATAATGTCACATCCCATCACATTTCCCTTTTTAGAAATCTTATCTTGAATATATTTTACAAGATTTAAGAGGGATAAACTTTTAAAAGTGTTTATTTATATATCAAATATTATTTATTATTCTTTTTTAAGGCTTAGTTCAAATGGTAAAGAATGAGATTAGCATACAAAACAATTGTGATCAAATCCTTGTAAAAAATAAGAATACAATGAAGCGTCTCAGAGTAGTCGTCTTAAAGATTGAATCATTAAAAATTTATATTTTCTTTCTTAAAAGTCGACTTTTTTGAGATTTAAGGCTAAAGTTTTATTAAGCGTCTCCCGTGATGAAGCGTCCCAAAGTTTTATCTATCATCATCTATTCCGATTTTACAGCTTTTCTCTTCGCCCAATAATTCATCGTGTCTTGGCCGTTCATTTATATCAGCTTATGCGTTATAAATTTTGTTGTTGAAATTAAAATAAATTTTAAATCAGCCCAATAGCTGTGCTAGTGAATAGTTTAGCGATATTTAGGTAGCCATTCATAGCAATCTTTTTGCCCGCATTATTCTTTCATTTGTTGGGGCTAGTTTTTTGATTTAAGCATCCCCATATTTAGTTTTTTGTTCTATTGTTGATGATACTCTTATAAGGTAATATGGAAAGTGAATAGAAGCCTTAGAATTGTTCAAAAAACAAATATTTTCTCTCTTTTTTTAAATGTTTTTCAAACTACAAAACAAATTCTTAATTTCTTCTTTAATTTTGGGCTATTTGATTAAAGGGATCGTTCTTGCTTTTGACAAAATGACAAACAATATTTATAAAAATGAATTAGTTTTTATGTAAAAGCATTAAAGGGATTAGATTTTATGAAATTGAAATTATTTTATCCAGTTTAATCAATTAATTCTTTAATTTTAGGCAGAAAGGGGAGGGAACTTCAAATTACCCAAAAAAATAAAATAAAATTATATATATAAAATAAATTACAAAATATACATCTTATAGCTTGGACTAACATTACTTCCAATATGGTAGTTTTATTGTATTCATGTTAGGCCAAGCCACCTCAAGAAGAAATAATGAATTCTTTCAATCAAAATCATTCACATAATTGCATACTTTTCTCTTTGCAATTGCATAATTCTTTTAAAATGTAATTTCAACGTTTTTAATGCTCTTATATTTGTAGTTTTCATCAAAAATAAATAAAATAAAGAAAAAAAAAGGAAAAGAAAAAGTAATCGGAAATAAAAATAATATAAATATCTAGTGATTTTAATTATATGTTAAATAACTGTATTCGAAAAAAAAAAGAAATATTCTAAAAGTACCATATAATTGTATTTGATTTTTTAAAATTGTTATATTTTTATGATATAATAAATATGTTTATCTCTTATTCGTGAATATTGATGTGGAACTTATCCAAGAATATTGGAATAGATTTAAAAGTTTTAAATTTTTATGACACAAATATTAAGTAATGATGTGAATGATGGTTGAGAAATCATTTTCTTTCCCACTTAGAATCATTGAACTTAACCATCCATTGAAGTTAAAGGAAATGGAATCATAATTAAACTTGAATTATAGAACAAGTAATATGAAACTAATGATGTGGAGATAATGAAAAAGTACACATACGAACAATTGTAGTGGTTGGGGCTATTCACTTACTTGTTAAACTACTTCACTTTTAATGATTAGGTGCATAATACCATCTCACTATATGACTAATCATTATAATTAATATATGATTATTGCAAAATCAAAGTAATTCACTCATCCCATTTGCCAATAATTTAAAAAAACATGTAATTTGAGTATAAGATGTGGCATAGTGGGCACGTGGGATGATGTCAAAATGTTGATTAGGTAAGTGCCACATCATGCTTGGTCATCAATAAAAAATCAAAATTTGATATTATTTGTCTTTCTTGCAGTTAAATTTGGCATCGATAAAGGAATAAGATAAGTACACTAGACAACCCAAATATTGAATTTTTGTAAGAATAAAATATTATAATGTAATATGTAAAAATAAATAAAAGTATATATATTGTTTATTAGTCTTAATTTTTCTTTTTTGACTCATCAAATTGAAGAATTTGTTGGCTTTTATATTATTAAATCCATATTTATTTTTTATATTTTATTCAAATATGAAAACAAAAGGATTTTTTAATTCAAAATAAAAAGACAAAAACACATTTTTAAATAATATCATTTTTTTCTCATTTGTTCTCTCTTCCAATCCTTTTTCCATTAATAGGAAGGGCTACATTTTTTTCTATCATTTGTTTTCTCAATAAAACGGGTTTTTCCACACGAATTTAGGTTTTTAATAGTTTTTTTTTGTAATTTTGTCGTTAAATTATTGCAATGTGTAGTTGTGTCGTGCGATATGACAAATTTGGTTTTTCTTTGTCTTTGTTGCGGCGTTTCTTAATGTGGCTGAATGATAATTTGTTATAATTTGTTCACGTAAATTTGTTGCGGTGTTTGAGTGTCAGTATGTTCACGTAATTTAGTCGTAAGAATATTATGATCGTTATATGATTCTCGAATATATAAGCTTTGGAGTCGATTAGTTGTTGTTAAACAGATGTTAATATTAAATTTATGTTTATTAAGCAGGATGTCGTATTAAATCATAAGAAGTTTTATGGGATTTGATTATGTATTTCTATAAAATGTATTACTAGTTTTTTTTTAAATATAATATATTACTAATTTGAATTAATAAAAATATCTCTTTAAAAAAACAATGTCCTTTTATTTTTTTAATTTTACTTATTTTCACTTATTTTCTAATGATTATTTAAAAAATTAGACAAACAGGTTGAATAATTTAAAATAAAACATTAAATATGAAAAATATTTTTAAAACATATTTAAATTTGGAAGCAAATTTTGTTTATAAAACAATAAAGAGCAAGTCTTAAAAACTCTTACGAAATTAAAATTGTTTTTCATGATAATCATCAAAAAGCTCAATATTCTTTCAAATTTAAGCACAATTTAAAATGTTTACTATTTTATTTTCACCCTTTTAAAAATAAAATTATTTATTATCATAATCTTATTTTAGTATTTTAAGATATTTAGAAAGTTCTCATTTATATTTTTTTACATTTATTCACTTTATATATTAAAATTATAATATTATATTTTTCCAAGAATTCCAACTTCCCTACATCCTATCCCACCCATTTACAACTTTTACAAGTCTTAAAAGCAACAAGTCCTTATACATAATTTTTTTTCATATTTATATAATAATTATTTTTATAAGAGATTCTACTATATTAGAATTTAAATTAATTAAAATTTAATCCAATACCACAGAAAAAATAGGTCTTTGTATATATTTGTTGTGATATAACGTTGCGATCATCTGTACCAAAACTTGTACCTGCCATCCCTGACCAAAAAGACTATCGAGAAACATTATAAAATTATTTTATTATGTGACGTCCAGTTTTATCATAAAGTATTTTTGTTAATTAATTTGTGGGCTCATCAACCATTGACTACAAATTTATAGTAGCCTACAATTTTTATTTATTATATTTAATTAAAATATAGTATATTTCCTGGGTGGACACGATAAGGTTGAGATTCCAAGTTTCCAACTAACGAAGGGAAAAAGAATCTTGATTCGAATTTTAATTATAATCTCTCTCTTTTTTATTTTTACTCCGGCTTGAGCAAAATAATAATAATAATATCTACAATAACAAAATATTTGCTCATAATTTATAATATAGCGTGACAGGCGTGTTTTCTTATTAATAATCAGATGTTAAAAATTATTTAACTTCAAGATTCCACCTTCCTTTATTTATTTATTTATTTATTTATTTTTCTTTCCTCACTCGAATATATTCTCTATCTCCGTTGTAGAAGGTATATCAATGTGAAACTTTGACCCGAAATATCGGGAATTAAAGATACTGTAAGCAATAATTAAAATATAAAAAATATTCAATTCAACATTTACATTGACCTAAAACGTGTGAAATACCATCCAATTTGAATGTAAATGGTCTCTTATTGAGAACACGTGGAACCGAAATAAATTATTAGGGTAACCTACATCGAATGGTATAAATATTATATATTTTAAATTAATTAATTAATTATATTTATCCTTTTTTATAATACTTATTTAATTCATTGTTTTTTTACATCCATTCATATTACGTTTATTTCTTGCGTTCATTCCCTTTTTATTATTTGTGTCTAATTTTAAGGACATTATTGATTAACTCCTAACATCCGTTTATTTTTCCATGAAAATAAAATAATGCATGAAAATAAAAAGGAGGTATAAGGAGAAGAGAGATTTTGGGTTCAAGTTTTAATTAGGACTATTTTCTATATCATAACTGAAAGTGTTTAATTATATAAAAAAAAAAAATCAAAATCATATCTTATGAGTTTTATATTGGATGTATCATGTAATTTTTAATAAAATATGAAAAAACGAGTCAATTTAAAATGAATCATTAAAAAAAAGGCATCATTATTAATTAATCCGTTTCCAAATAATAATATGGAAGTAGAATCTTTTTTTTTTTTATCATAAAAAAAGAACTTTTTTTTGTCTTTATTTAATTATATATGTGAGACCTTCCTCAGTAATCACCCTTGAGATTGTTTCCTTGAAATAATGCTATGAATTTTGAAAGACTCATTCAAAATCAAAATCAAAATCAAGACCCTTCGAGGTCATTCAATTCAAATAAGACAATTCCAATTTCTAAATTATAATTCTTCCTTGAATTAATTAGGAATATGATGGATAGTGATGGTAATAGTTTACAATTCATAAAGGTTGGAATACATAGCTTTCTTTGATCGCGATGGAGATAAAGAGATAATCGAGTTTCATATATTTGGTCTTTAAGGTCTAACTCAAATGATAAAAGATAAAATAAACATAAAGAATAACTCATAATCGAATCTTTATAAAAACATAATATGTAAAAATAAATATAAGTAAAAAAAAAGTATCATATCTTTATAATAAGGTATATTGGGATAGGTATTGTATTTTTATTTTTATCCGTTATAAATTGCTAGCTTACAAAATGTAAAACAAAACAAAAAATTTAATTATTTTTTATGTGGTCATTGCATTGTTTGTAAAATTGTTTGATTGTTAGTATGAAAATTGTAAAATAATCAAACCAATCAAAATTTGTTTCGACGTGCCCCATAAGGCTTATTGCTTTTGGGTCCGATCACTAAATAATGGCCCATTTAGAGACTGTCACAGGCCAGCCCAATTAATCTACAATGTTTGGTCCGTAAATTTTTACAATATTTGGGTGATTTTATCAATATACAATAATTATCAATAAGTAATTAGGTGATAATGTCAATTTATAGAAAATTAATCATATAGTTGAAGGACAATATTTGTATCATTACAAATGGTATCAAAACCTAATTCTAGTTGGAAATGTGCCAGTGAAGAAGCCGGGCTCCAAGAGGGATGTAGTGTGGTGCCTTACATTATCTTAAGAGTAAAAATGAAGATCCATATATGAAGGATTTAACTTAACACTATCGAGACATTTTCTTGAGGCGTAAGCTTAACAGAGAAGTAAAATCAAAGATCTTGAACTTGATACCATCGTATGAAAATTTTGGTCATTACAAAAACACTCAAAATAAAGGCGCATTTATGTTGTAAACTTTGATGTAGCTCCAACGTATTTTATACTAATTTGAAAAGAAATTGATTAATAAATATTTAAAATTACATATATATATATTTGGTTAAGGGGAGGGGGTTACCCCTTACAAGCTTAAAACACTATGATTTGCAATCCTCCTTGGCCATCGCTTGCCTCCTCTATCAAGAACAACTAGATCCCTCTACTATGGTATCCATCCCTAGGTCTAGCCGGTAGGTCTAGATAATGTTCTTCAAATAGATTCTTATTTTCCACTCGATTGTTGTGTAGGTTCAAGAAATTTAAGAAGTGATTCACCGTTTTTCTTTGTATCTCTTAACTCTATGTATTGTCCAATTACAACCTAATGTTCCGTCTCAGCTACTGCCATCATTGGCTTAGAGTCTAGTCCTCGTGTTTCCCTTTTGCCTTGATCGACTGTCCCTTTCCTTCTTCTCCTGTTAGTCATGTTATGCATGATTGTTTTCTGATTAGGGTCAAGATATTCTATGGTTCCCATCTGCTCTTGCATTTGAATATACCTGTCTTTTTCCTTTACGCTGATTCTTGTGTGATGTATAAGTGTTTTCCCCTTCCTTATAGAAGATTCTACCAACTTCCATTTCCTCATTCAAATATTGTGGGACCTCGTCCTCATATGTCGACCTAATTGCATCAAAACGGTCTTATATTTTTACTACATGTTACGATGAACTAACTTTTTATCTAATTAAATATTAAATTAATTTTTTGTTTCACATTATACACATCTCCAAGGTTACTTTTGTTAATGGTTATTCTCACCCTAACGCTAATATTTTCAAGCTTTTGAAAGGACCAAATCATATGCGGGCTTAAAATGACTAAATAGCAATTGGAATTGGGCTTGTCTATTAAAAACTGGAGGCCCATTCACTGTATCAATTTCAAGAATGGAAATTCTAGTCGGCCCAACCCAATAGTTCTGGGCTGGCGTCCTTTCATTTTTGGGTTATAGAAGCACAATTTTAACATGATCAAGTCAAATTTTACTATCAACAAGGATTATATATCGTCCCAAAAAATTATCTTTAAAAATTCAGGAAAGAAAAAAAAAATCCAAAAAAAATTTCTGAAAATAATAAATATAAAAAATCTAAAATTTACTGAAAATATATTATTTTTCAAAATAAAATCATCAACTTTCATTTTTTTTTTTAGAAAAATAACTAATTTTATTGTTTTTTTAGAAAATTATTGTTCTAGAAAAAGTTGTTTCGAAAAAAGATTCTTAGATATTAGTTTTTTAGAACACTTTTTTTTTTTTTGGACAATTTTAGAACAATTTCTTGGATATGCTCTCACGTGTTTTTTATTTTCTAAATATTTAAAATACACTTTTATAATAACTTTTATACGTTTTATTTTAATTTCATTTCATATTTATATAATATCTAAAATAATTTATGCAATTCATTTGAAAATATCTTCTTTTTTTAGTATTAAAATATTGAATATCAATTTTAGTAAGGTTATGTTTCGTTGCGGAAAGTCTTAATAAATGAAAAAAAAAAGTTAAAGAAAATGATTTTCTTATATGTGGTAACCAAATACGATTTTGATAGAATTGTTTTTAATTATATTATTTTACTTATTTTTTAAAAATATATTTAAAAATAAAGCATTAGAGATTAAAATTATGTTTAAAAACATTAAACTGTTTTTAAAAATATGTTTGGAAAAATAGAGAACATTATTTTGGTGTTATCTAAAAACTGTTATTTTTTTATTGAATCAACTCTAAAAAACTGTTCTTAATTTAGAGTTTTTTTGTATTTTTTAGAACAAAAAATAGTTTTCAAAATTGTAACCTTATTTTTTTTTGTTAACATAACATGCCCTTAAAATTTTAAAACGAATTGTAAGTTATATTTACTTTTAAAAAGAAATAAAATGTTCATTATGATTAACTCACATGGTAGAACACACAATATTTGTATAGGGAGTGAAGGTTCCTAATTCAAAGTTCTAATAAAAATAGTTTACTAACTAAAGTGTTTAACTTTAAAAATAAAATAAAATAGTTATAACATAGTAACTAAATAAATAATGGACTCATAAAAGCTTAGTTAATAACATTTAGGTTAAAATGCAGGACATGTTTTCTAAAGCACAAAACCCATGTTTAAAAATAACACACAATTTTCTATAATTTCAATTATTAAATGCATTTTCCTATTTTTCATTATTATTAAGGAAAAAAAAGTTGCTTTTAAGAATATAATACCGATAAATGCCCTTAATGTTTGAGTATATGTTGAAACTTGTTATCGTCAAGTGAGTGATCAAACATCAAATATATTCTTAACGGAGGTCTATTTTTCTACCTTATTTCATAAAAAGTCTTTAACAATAATAATAATAATAATAATTATTATTAGTAATATTATTATTATTATTATTTTAAAGACATTAGTAATATTATTATATCTTGAGATTTTTATTTCATGTGATGTGAAATATAATATTCCAACAAAATATGCAAAAATAAATATAAGTAATATTATTATTATTATATCTTAAAATATTTGATGTATTAAAGCAACTTTTATTGTACAGTATATAAAAAACGATTTAAAAACAATTGGTAAAAAATTACAGCTTTTTTGGTTACTGTTTTTTTTAAACCGTTTTTTAAAATATTTTTTGAAAAATGGAGAACATTCTAAAAATTGTTATTTTTTTATTGAATCAACTCTGAAAACGGTTATTAATTTAGTGCTTTTGTGTTTTTTATGTTTTTCAAAAAGAAAAATAGTTTTCAAAATTGTAACCATTTTTTTTTTTGTTAACATAACATACCCTTAAATTTTTAAAACGAATTGCAACTTATATTTACTTTTAAAAAGAAATAAAATATTCATTATGATTAACTCATATGATATAATACTCAATGTTTGTATAGGGAGTGAAGGTCTCGAATTCAAAGTCCTAATAAAAATAGTTTACCAACTAAAATGTTTAACTTTAAAAATAAAATAAAATAGTTATAACATAGTAACTAAATAAATAATGGATTCATAAAAGCTTACTAATAACATTTAGGTTTGATAGGGTTTGAAAAATGGATATTTCCTTGGGCCCGCTCCACCCGGCCAAAGAAGAAGTAGTAGCCTTGACTCAATACCTAGGCCCCTCGGTACCAGCCCAAAACGAAGGCCTGACCCGCTAGGTCCAAAGTACGATCTTGGATGAATTAGAAGGTCCGTATCACACACCTGTCGGATTGTATTTACTTTATACGAAAATAGAATAACCACAACAATATATCATCACAGCCGATCGACCAAATCTCCAGCGAAGGAAAATAATAACGGTCATGTAGGTTGGATCTGCCTGCGATAAGGAAGGAAGATTATCCCGAATAAACATCTCTTTCACAATCCATTACCATCCGTCTTGATAAGAAAATCCATCCAGTAGAACAAATCTAATTCTGATCCGTGGTTGGGCATCTAACTATAAATACATGGCCACCCGGCCGGTAGAAGGTCTGTATTTCTTGCTCATACTCGTATACGACGCATTAAGCCCTCTGGCGGTCTCTCTTTATCTCGAGAGAAAGCGACTTGGCGTCGGGGCGGCGGCGAAGCGCCGGCCGACCGCTTCTTCCTTGTGTTTTGCGAGTCACTGTCAGGCGCAATGGATCAGCGGTCTACGGCGATCATACCTCGGCCAGTAGACAATCCGAGCACGCATCCCGGCTACATGCGATCCAGTGCGGCCCGGCGGCCCTACACGCTCCGGCCCGGTTCGGTTGAAAAATGCATCATCGGTTGGCGGCGATGCGTAGGAACAAGCGAGTTCCTATATAAATATAGCGATTTACCGATTCACGATGGTATCGACGAACCTGGCGAGAAACGCGCCCGGTCAGCCAGGATGCGGGATCCACGAGCGGACCCGGCCAGACCTCCTAGGGCGATCATGTCTGGCTTGTCTGAGCGAAGTGGAAACGCCACTTCTCGTCGATCCGCGATAGAAGAGTTGAAACGGCTTACGAGGCGAGTCTGACATCCCGCGGGAACCACGGTGACCCGGAAGGTCATAACATTCCCCGCGAAGAGCTGACCTGAGTCCGACATTCCCGAGATCTGCAAGAAGCGACGAGTCAGCCAAGGCGAGGGGCACGGACCCTGTTAGCTTTTACGGAAGAGGAAGCGGGCGATGCTTGGAGGAACCTGTCGGGAGCGGAAGAACTCTGACCATGAGCGGAGGAAGCGATCATGGGAGCGAGAGGTTTAAGGAGTCTTAGCTGAGCTCAGTTGTATGAAGGAGGTGGTTAAGACGCGCCCTAGACCTTTATGGACATACGGACAGGCGTATACGACTAAAGAAGAGAGAAATAGAGTACTTAATACGGCGGATACCTTCGGCGTTTCATATCTCAGAGAATCGGGCCCCGGGCAGGCCCAGGAATCAAACCCGAACTAGCCCCCGACTGACAATCGTTAGCCCCGTGAGACGGCTTGACTCAGCCACCCCAGTGACCCACTTGGAAATCTAGGTGATCTCGGGAGGATTCGCGGGAGAGGAGAGTCCCCAGTTCAGGCCCGGAAAGCCCATGCGCTCGGCATCGGTCGCGGAAATAGAAATCAATCGGTATCCAAGCTGTGGCTCGACCTTGCATCCAAGCTCGCATTCTACGACTCGAGATACGGAGGGATACCCAGCACTTCTGACGACCATTGGTAATTCAGCACTTGATGTAAGCGAAGCAAAGACCGAGTTCGCCGGGTTACAGATTGATAACGGGAGTTCAGTGAAGACGCCATCTTCGTCGACCTTGATAAAATGGGCATTGGGAGAGAAAAACTAAAGCCCGTCAACACACATTTGCGGGGGTTTTCTGGGGAAAAGGTATTACCTTTGGGCTCGGTCGGTAGTGCTCACCACAGGAAGCCTTGCCCGAACAAACGACGACAACTAGATTCCTCATTGTAGACCTTATCGGCTTATAATATGTTGTTAGAGTAAACCCTCTCAGCCTTGATAAAGGTCATCCCCTCCGCGTGCCACATGATAATCAAGTTCCCAACCATACGGAGTAGGGATGGTTGAGGAGATCGACGAATTGGCGAGAGATGCCCTCTGCTGACCTCCATGAAGCAAAGAGTGGTCGACAACGTGACCATGGACGAGCTTGACATGCGTGACGAGGTGCTCACCCGACCCGAGCCCTCAGAAGAATTAGAGCCAGTATCGCTGGATGACGACCCGGAACATCTCGCCTATATCGGCTCCAAACTAGCGGAAGACCTTAAAAGCCTCCTTACTCAGTTTTTGAGACAGAACAGAGACGTCTTCGCATGGAAGCAGGCGGACATGGGAGGAATTGACCCTACAGTAATCACTCATAGGTTGAACACCAGCCCATCCTTGGCCGGTCGAGCAAGCGGGAGCTTAGCATCGGAGAGGCGAAGCCGCCATCAGCGAGGAGGTCGTGACTCCTCGACGGGAGCGATCAGGGAGGTGGAGTATCCTGAGTGGTTGGTTAACGTCATGCTCATCAAGAAAGCGAATGGCAAGTGGCAACTCTGTATCGACTTCAGAGCATAAACAAGCGTACGGGGGCTGACTTCCCTTTGCAGGATCGACCTCATCGTGGGCCCAGCCAAGTGGCCTACATGAACTTCTCGAGTTTATGGATCGGCACTAGAATTTCTAATGGGATCATTATGGACCAGAGACGACAAAGAAAAGACCTGGATTCGTCACAACAGAACTATTGTTATCGGGTGATGCGGATTTGGACCAAAACGCGGAGCCACCTTTGAGGAGGACGGTGAATCGGATGTTCAGAAGCGAGATAAGCGCTGACTATGGGTATACATAGGCGACGTGCGCTACGGTAAAATCCCGCGACTGACCTTCACGCCAGCTCGTCCAGGCGTTCCAAATCCTAAGAGATTCTGACATGAAACTAAATCCCGGCCCGAGTGTGCCTTGGCGTGTCGGTCGGAAAATTCACAGGTTTCATAGTAAACCATAGGGAGTGAGGCAAATCAGCCGAATCAGCGGTGCTTTCGACATGCCGTTACCCTGCAGTATAAAGGAAGTCTGGCGCTGACGAGTGCGGCTTTAAGGCGGTTCGTATCCGAGCCAGTGATAAATGCGTACTTCCAGTTACGAAGCCTTTGATAGGATACAAAGTGTGAAGAAGCATTCGGCACCCCAGAAACATACACGAGTTCCCTCCCATTCTAGTAAGTCTGTCGAGAAGGGCTCCTTACTCTATACTTAAGCGAAGTGTCGGACTTTTCAACCCGGTATTGTCCTTGTCGGAGATAAGGGGCAAAGTTGACACCGGTTACTATTGCGGTAGAGACTCACAGAGGACGGATGAGTACCCAAGAATGGAAAGTTAATTTGGCTCACAATGTATTTCGGAAGCTCGCCCATTTCCCGGGGCTCATACCATAGAAGTTCAACGGAATGCAGATGAAACAAGTGTTGCATAAACCCGAGACCTCGGAAGGGGTGATGGGCCATAAATTTGACGAGTTCGATGCTCGGATCTGGTAGAAAACTTCTGATAAAGGTCAAGTCTTGGCCAGGCTTCGTCATGGAGTTTACATCGACGGAACAGCTAGGATGCCAAACAACATTGACCTCCCACTTGGAAACTCACGTAGATGGAGCTTGAACCGCGAGGGTGGGCGAGTCTTATCTAACTTCCTCGGAAAGGGTTATAGACATTAGTACGCACTCGGATTTGGATTCCATACTTCAACCAGTAGGCCAGAGTATGAGGCGAAAGTCATAAGCAGACCACAACCTGCCATTCATTAGAGAGTCGACCCATTTAGAGGTCTACGGTGACTCGGTGGTGGTGGATAAATAGAAGATACCTACGAGGCGAAGTGAAAGGATGATTACATGCAGCCCGAAAGTTCGTGACATATTAAAAATTCGCGTTAGTTCGAGGTCAAGCATGTCCACAAGATGAGAGAACTCTGGTAGACGCCTTGAAGCTAGCCACGACCTCCATAGGAACACCTCGGCGGTCGACACAGCGTGTCGAATACCTAGGCGGAACCTGTCGATCTCTATGGCGAGGTGGTTGCCCGGTCGGAGTCCAAGCCAGAGCTTGGATGGAGCCATTTGGGATTATATTATAGGTAGCGGAAGCCTACGGGCGACGAAAGAAGCGGCTAAAATAAGGCGGAGTACGCCGGGTTTACCCGATCACAAGGGAAGCCTCTGAGCAAAGTTTTCACCTTTTCCTTAAATGCATCGGGAGGAAGACAAGCGGTACGTGTTGAGAGAAATTACGGGCATATCACGGGGAATCATACTCGGGCTCGAGCATTAGCGGGGAAAAGTCTTGAGGCGGGGATACTGCGGCCTACAATGCCAAAATACAACGGGACCTGGTCGAAATGTAGAATCTGCCGGGAGCACGCGAGATCTCACGCCTCCCATCAAGGCCCATGCTTGTCGATCAAGCCCTGGCCTTTCCAACGGTGGGGTTTGGACATCTGCGGGACCCACGCCCATTGGTAAAGTCGGTCTGAATTCATAATCGTCGCGGTGGATTACTTCACCAAGTGGGGCGGGCCAGAGCCTTTAGCCGCGATTCTGAGGCGGAAGATCACCTTGGGTTTGTGTGGCGAGGCCATCATATGCGGGTTGGTATCCCAGGCCACGGTATCGGATAGCGAAAAGCAGGTTCGACAGCGAGGTCGGAGATTTACGTGGGGCTCGAATTAAATTATTACTCATCTCCGGCCACACCATGATCAGCGGACGGTAGGAAGTCCTTATCGGAGCCCTTAAAGCGCCTTGAAAGCAAGGGTGGAAGACCTTAAAGGAAATTGGGTGAATGCCTCCTGAAGTACTATGGGCCTGCGGACGACCGCAGTCGGCAACCGGAAACCCGTTTTGCCCAGCCTTGGCAGGCGATAGCCCGGGTTGAGGTGAGATAAAGTCTCTTAAGTTGAGTTAGCATCAGTGGAACGATAGCGAGGCCCTTCGTCTGAGCAGAACTCTAGATGAAAAGCGCGAGCAGGGGATTTCTAAGGCGTCTGGAGGATTATTAAGGAAAGCCCCGACCCAAGGTACTATAATAAAAAAGTCAAGACGTCAGGGGTCCATACTGGGGCGCGAGTCGATAACGTTGACAAAGGTAACCCCATATGAAGGGTAGACCTTGCTGGAGTCCCCACCAAATACTTGACATGTTGGACGATTTAAGGTAATCGACCAGGGATCTTTAATTAGGTTTTATTTTACTTTATCCTTATCGAGGAAGAGGTGCCCGAGGCGTTTCGGGGTTCAACCACGGCGAGCGGAAGCATCCTAACGATCGAGCGACAACAAGTGAAGAGTTATTGCCAATACGTAAAGAAGAAGCGACGGACCCATAATAAACAAACGGTAAGCGAATCCAATCAATTTTAACCTATGAAACGAAAGAGGTAGAGCCTTGATGGTCGGGAATAAGGCCAGAGGAAGAAGCTCTGCCTCGGGAAAATGCAGAAAAGACTCTACGCCAAAGAGATTGACGAGAGGAACTCACGACGAATAAAGTCTGAGATCGCATAAGGGTTGGAGGACCCGGAGAAGCCTGGGACAGGTGGAGTGCAAAGCGAAAGAAGTATTTAGAAGAGGTAGGGAAGCGGCGCGAAAACCCGAAAGTCATCATTATCACAAGACATATGGCGGCGGTAAGCGCCTTCGCCGCGTACTCCCGAAGCAGACGCGTAAAATTGCGTTCGTGCAAGAAATGAATCCTGACCCTTGCCTGCATTACCGTACTGAGGGCTAGAATTCTTGATAGGGTTTGAAAAATGGGCTGCGAGGCCCACTCACCCGACCATGAAGTGGCGCGCCCGACTCATTTCAGGCCCCTCGGTACCGGCCCAAGCGAAGGCACGACCAGCTAGGTCAAAGTACGATCTTGGATGAATTAGAGGTCGTATCCACGCCGTCAGTTGTATTTGGCCGTCTGGAAAATAGAATAACCCACGAAGTATATCATCCTGTAGATCTGACGAATCTTATCAACAAGGAAGGAAAATAATAACGGTCGTCGCGATTGGATGCAAATAGGAAGGAAGATTATAAAATAAGCAGTCTCTTTCGTAAATTTAAGATAGATCACGATAAGAAAATCCCATCCAATGAACAAATCTGATTCTGATCCGTTTGGTTGGACATCTCTATCATCATGCGTGAAGTAGTGAAAGTCTGTGACTCTTATCACAGCATCTTCGTATACAACACATTCGCCCTCTAAAGCGGTCTCTTTTATCTGAGAAAGCCAGGCTTAGGCGTCAGATAAATGTGACCTTTGTGAGCCACACTTCTTGTGTGTTTACGGAGGAGTCTTTATCTCTCAGAGGCACAACGGATGTTCAAGCAGTCTTGTGTCATTACCTCGGCCGGGCGAGACAATCAAGAGCTTGCATCGGCCTTTGTAATCCGAGTCGAGCCGACGACTCCTCTGTGCTGATGATTCGATTAGAAAAATCGTCATCGAGGTTAAAATGCGGGTTGTGTTTTCTAATGAACAAAACCCATGTTTAAAAAAAACACACACAAAACCCCCCTTTTGTTTTTCTATAATTTCAATTATTAAATGTATTTTCCTATTTTTCATTATTATTAAGGAAAAAAAAATGTTATTTTTAAGAATATAATATCGATAAATGCCCTTAATGTTTGAGTATATGTTAAACTTGTTATCGGAAAACCTTATTTCATAAAAAGTCTTTACTAAAAAAAAAAAAATAATTATTATTAGTAATAATAATAATAATAATAATTATTATTATTATATCTTAATATTTTTATTTCATGTGATGTGAAATATAATCAGTTTGGATGCTTGCACGCTATAAAGTAAAAACACAGCTAGAGATTTGTAGTGTTTTCTGTCTCTAGACTTTTACCCAAAAACCAGAGAGAGAAGTACGATACTGAACGAAGAAGATGCAAACACAGTTGTGGAATTGAATTGAAAATTCCCAACTGTAATAACCGAATCAATAACCGTCCATTCACAGAGGCGAAAAGGAGAGCAGAACCAGTGAGGAAGTGAGGATCCGGATCCGAAATTCTCTACCCAAATGACGGATCCGAATCTGGAGTTGCAGGAATCCGGTTGGGAGGAACTCAGGAAGGAGGCTCGTAAGATCGAGGGGGATCTTGATGTCAAGCTCTCTTCTTATGCCAAACTTGGTGCTAGGTTCACCCAAGGAGGTTCGCTTTTCTCATGGTGCTGTTTTTTTTTCTGTTCTCAATTGATTATGTGATTGTTTGGTTTCGCATTGCATTTTCGTTACCAGCCCTGATTTGAGACAAATAAGTGAGATTGAAGTTTTGGGTGAGTTTTGACGCTGTTTGATGAATTGGAATTTTGGTTTTGTTCATTTTCCTGTCTTTTCGGCAATCAATTTTTGTTTGTAAATTCAAAAATTAGATTAGAACGGAGAATTTTGAGATTTTGCTGATCGGAAAATTGGGGTTGGGTACGTTCTTTTTGAGCAATTTTAGGAGCTTTGATGATTGTTGATGGGTTTAGATGATATTCATCATTGAATAGATGAAAAATATCAATGGGAAGTAGTAGGAATTCGCGGACAGGAAGTAGGGATTAAGTGGAACAGGAATTGATTGAATGGTAGAATTTCGGAACCATTGTCTTTTCCTTATTTTGAAGCTTACAGGAAGAGAATAAATTGTTAGATTGAACCTATCAATGGTAATAACTCCCTCAACAAGATCTTTTGAATATTGAACAACTGGAGCCTATTACTTAGTTTCTTAACAACTTGTGCTGGCAAATGAAATAACTGCTAGCTTGTTGAATGAAATAACTAGATCTAGGTCCATTTATTCATCTGGTTCACAAGTTATGAATAGTTTGATGGAAAAAGGGATGAAGGATTTAGAATTATAAGCATTGAAAATTGGATGTGGCTCCAAGTGCAGGACCCACCCAAATTTACGGAAGGATGTTGAAATTTACAATTGCAATTTAAAGGGACGCATGAGAACATTGTATATTTGTAAAAGAGAAAAAAGTTATGGAAGTTGAAGGGGTAACAGAGTTACAGACTAGGGTTTTGATGGTGATACAGTCATTGTTGACATAGATTAGTGATGGCTGCATTGGTTATGCATCTTCTTTTGGTAAAATTGGTTGAGGTGTTGATGATGGAGACATATCGTATTGATCTTGCTCTTGCAATCTCATGCATTGTTTTATAGGTATTGACAGCCATGATGAAATGCAATTCTTTTGGCATTTGGACTCATATTCCTCATATTGATAGTTATTGCATTTTGTCTGAAAAGGATGGTATTACTGTTCCTGTATCAGTGGGAAGTCAAAAATTGCTAAGGAATGAGGCATGATATTCAAGAAATAGTCCACATACTTTGGCAATTGTTCTTGTGATGATTGTGATTTTGATTCTTTCCATTTCCATGTGTATCCAAATATCATTATAGTAATCACTGCTTTCCTTTTTGTTAATCCTGATTGCAACTCCCATTCCCATCGATTCTATGTATGTCTCCATCAATGTTTTTGGTTGTTAGGAATTATTGCTGGAGATCCCCTGTTTGTCTCTACAAATCTACATTGTAAATTTTTAGTGAATTGCACCACTATAAATGACTCCGATGCATACCGTCCATGTATAAACTGATAGGGTTAGGTGAGGCAAGTTGCATGATTGACTGATTTCAAAGCGTTTCAGTTTGAGGGTTTGCACATGTTCCTTTATGACTGCCTAGCTTGGTCTGATGGTTGTGTCCTTTTTTGGTGTGTAAGCTTATTTTGTAGCTTTAGAAGAGATATGTTTGGTGATATGATGGAGACAATTGTCACTTATCAAAAAAATAATAATAATAATAATAATGGAGACAATTGTCTGTAACAGTATAGTCCCTTCCTTTTTTGGCAACATATGTATAGATCATTTGTACTTTGTTGCAATTTTTTTTTGGCGCTTTCTATATACGATCCTTTTGTCTATTAAAAACAGTGTTTTACCTTAATATAAAAGTTAACAAAGAAGATGTTCAAATTGATCTGTGACTTTAGAGACAATTGAAACAATGTGACAGATAGAAAGACAAGCTTGTTTTGCTATCCTCAAAACCTTGACACTTTCCACTTCCTCCCCATCACTTTCTTCCCTTCCTAGCCATAATGTCATAATTGTTGCAAGTGGAGCAGCCATACTTACCATTCATGGCAAGTCCTTTGTTGTTGTTGTCGGTTTTATTGTTATTTTTTACTTTTTTGTTGAGATTTTACAGAGCTTAAAGCAGATGAACAAGGGCTTGCTTGAGTCGGTTGTTACAAGAGTCCTCTTTTTGCTTTTTATTTTTTTATTTTTATTCAGAATAAGAAGATGAGATTGAGGTTAGGAAGGGAAGAAAGTGATGGAGAGGAAGGGGAATGAGATAGGGTTAGGGTTTTGGATGAGGTGGAAGGTTGAAGAAGATGGCAGTGTGATCTTTCTATATGCCCATACTTAAAAAAAAGTGGGGGTGTATATATAGCCTAGCCTGTTGGGGGAGTGGGAATAGAACTCCCCTTTTGATTTTTGCCTTTCGAACCATGAGGTAAGCCATTTTTTTCATTCTTCTTCTGACCCACTGTTCACTTCTGGATCTTTCCTATTATCATTGGATCTTGAACTTTATAGACATAAATTTGAACCATCTTTTTTGTAAATGTAAGTTTGTGGAGTGTTATCAAAGTGTAATTTCCAAATGTCACAAGTTGTAACTTCAATGCTCTGTGTATCTGCTCTTTCTCTCTTACAAGATGATCAATAAGCATAGGGATTAGATTTGTGTACTGATTGAATTTTTTGACTATGACTCATGGATTGTTATTCATAAACACTGGTGGCTGTGAGCTTTTCTGATGATATATAATTATCGGTTCAGGATATGTGGACTCTGGGTCACCCACTGTTGGCTCCAGCAGGTCATGGAAATCCATGGAAATAGAGATCCAATCCTTGCTTGAGAAGCTACTTGATACAAATGATGCTATGAGCCGATGTGCTGCATCTGCTGCACCTACTACTTCTGTTACTCAGAAGCTAGCAAGGCATAGAGACATACTTCATGAGTTTACCCAGGTTTGTCTTCTAGAACCTGTGATTTTAGTTGCTAGCTGTCATAGTTTAAGTTACTATATACATATCAGAAAGCTCTCTGTCTAGCAATCAAGTACAATTAATCTCACCTAGATGTCTCTATGATATAGCACCCATTCTTACATAAATGGATCAGTTTTTCAAGCTTGTAATCATCTTTTCTTTCTCCTTTTCTCTTGTTCACCAATTTATACCCTTCCTTTAATATAGAAAGTGTAAAATATAAAAGGTTGTGCACTTGAGCATATAATATATGCTTACATAAAAGGTTGTTCAGTTTGCCTATCAAAAATATATATATATATATATATATATATATATATATATATATATATATATATGCTTATAATTTATACCAACATGATTGATATAATCGTCTTCCAGTTTGTATTTATTGTGAAGAGCTGAATGTGTAGCTTTTTAAAAAATGCATTTAGAATCTACCTGTAAGTGCCAGGCTTTTTGCTGATGCAATGACATGCATAATACACATATATATACTTTTTTCGCCTCTATGCAGGCAATGGCTATCTCAATTTGCTCTCATCTTATATAAGTAATCATCTCTGTGGAGATTCTTGGCACAAGACATAACAGTGTACCCATTTCTGATAAAAAAAAAAAAAGACATAACAGTGTACAGTTAGAATCATTTGTCAGTAGGGGGCATATATCAGTTAAAGAAAAGGTAACCAAACAACACATTGTATAAGATCAGTTACTATGAATATTCTTAAAAAGTCATTAAGAAGAGAATAGACATATTTAATCAAATCTACCAAATGGTTTTGCATGGAAGATCACAAGAATCATAATGCAAATAAAGCTACAAGGATCACTTTAAAAGAACTATGTTTGTTCTCCATAGCATATTAGATGATGCTATTGGTGGCCCTAGGCCTTTGAACTTCTAAAGACCTAATACTGGACAGTGACCTGGCTAGATTTGGACTCAACTTGAAACCATGTTGGTTTTAACATCTTCACTGTGAATCTGACTCAACCCTGATTTTTACGGATTTCAAACTGCACTGATCACTGTCAAGCGATCGACTCTCTTAAAAGCTCAAGCTTATAGGATTTGGGTTTAATATGAATATCATTCCTTTAACACCCTCTCTCACGTGTAGCCCCATACCCACACGTGGAGAGTTAAATAAATCAAATAGTTCTACCAAACTAAACTTTGATACTATGTCAAACGACTAACTCTCCTAAAAGCTCAAGCTTGTAGGATTTGGGTTTAATATGAATATCATGTCTTTAACAATCACAATGAAGTGAGATGCCACATGAACACTTCTGGTCTTAATCGACACTTGGATTGAGCTAGTCAGAATCTGTCCTAACTTTTAATAGGCCTGAAACATGGCCTGGTGTTCTGCCTAGCATAAAGTATTCCGTGTGTAGTTATGCAGGTAATTATGCAGATGTGCACACAGCTGAAATTAAACTTCTTTAGAAGAAAATAGGAGGGTCTCTTAGATAGGTTGTGATGGCAGTGATGGTGGCTCCCTAGGGATGACATTTGGAGTTGGACTCAAAAAAGCCAGTCCACTAAGCCTTGAGGTGCAGTGATGTTCATGAGCCACCTTATAATTGATTGTAAAACTCAAGTTTTGAAGAAAGCATTTGATTTGGTGATTCCCATTTTTGTAATTCAGCACCTTCTAGCAAAACGCATATAGTTATATATATATATATATATATATATATATATATTACTTTTCATGCTCTAGTTAATGACAACGTAAGTTATGCTATAGGCTGTGTTAAAATATATGATTTTGCCTATCCAAAAAGAAAAAAAAAATGTTATGTTCCATTAATTTAGTTGTACTTCTTGTCCAACCTCCAAAAAGGTGAAAATGTGGTAGCTACAAACAGTTAAAATGTAGCATAGAACTGAATAAACCATCCCCTATTGATTTTTGGTCATATTTTGAAAAATGTATTTTTGGGAAAAGCATGTTTTGCCGAACACTTTTGGAAAAGAAAAAGAAAAAAGAAAAGGGCCCTTTAATAATTTTTTTTGTACTCTCTAGTCAAATGTAGTACTCATTAAGTAAAAGTTAGTATTTATTTCATTAACTAGTAGTTGCTTGGTACTACCTTTGATTCAAAAGTGAATCAAATCCTAATTATTTCAGTTGAATATATTACATTTGGATTTCATAAATTTGGGTTCGCATTTTTTTCTTTTGTTGGCTTAATATATTTTTTCTTTACCCATCAAAAAAAATTTGGGTTCCCATTTTACTTTTTTTTTTTTTTTTTTCCAAAAGTGTGTGCCATAACACCCTTTTGTCACGGACTTAGTCTTCTTGCTAAGCTCCCATGTGACACTTATACAACTCACCTCTTGAATGTTGTTAAGTAAGCCTCCCACTCACCTTGCTTGCTATGCTTAGCTTCTACCCACGGCTTGGATGTTAAAAGAACTTACAAGAGAACACTTGGAAGAAAGAAACTCTATTGAAGGAAGAACTCTAGACAATGCTTTGAGAAGCTCTCAACTTTGGTGGTTTTGCAAATGAGGTCACCACCTTTATTTATAGCCCACCTACGGAAGTGTGTAGAACCTTTGAAGGTTCCTTACAAATCAAGAGAGTTCTAGAATTCTCTACTATGTACAAGTATATACAAGAGGTCTCTAGAAGACTCTAGGACAATCTCCTACTCTCCATACTCTTCCACACAAGTGTGAACTTCTTTGGAACCTTCTAGAACCTTCCACATTCTTCTAGCAAGGGAGGTCTCTCCAAGTCTCTAGAATCTTCCCACCTCCCTATATAAATCCCTTAGGGTCATTTATACTTATGCATTCTCAAGTGGGTTCTCTCTTACAAGTGAGGGTGTGACACTTTTCCCTATAATTTTTATTGGCATATTTCATACAAGGACGGTTAGTTGGAGGAAAACAATTGCAATCTATTAGATGCATGTGTGGTATCGTAGGTTTTTTACTTTTTTTCCCTTTTTTGCGATCTTGAAAACATAAGCCTCCAGAAAGAGGGATGGTTGGTAGTTCATCTGACTTTTATTTTCTCATCAAATTGATTAAGCGAGTATCCAAGGAAATATCCTTTTTCAGACTTGAGCTTCCTAAGTCCTCAATTTTTTTCTCTTCTGAGTCATGAAAGAAAAAGAAAAGGTTTAAGAACCTTTTGCTTTTGTTACACACCATTTCCTTATATTCATTATCTCTACATTCAACTACTTACTTTTATTCTGTCAACTGTATCTCATACTGTTTGCAATACCCTCATTTTCCATTGATTGACCCAACTTAAAATCTTGAAAAGTAACATTCTTTTGCCTATTAACAGATTTTAAGAGGCTTTAGTATTGGTGTTCTTATTCTTTGCATGGTGTTTCTAGTTCATACTGACACTGATGGTGGCTTCTTTCCTAATGCATCTTTTTCTAGGTTTTCTAATTGTCTGGTTAGACACTCTCAACTGTACACTGCTGCTTGCTTTCTTGTCATAGCTGTTTTAGTCCTAGAATAGGCATTTTATCACTGGGTAACAAATTGCTTTATGTTAGCTATCCATTTGAAATAAATGCTCTATATATTTCTGTAGGAATTTAGACGGATCAAGGGAAACATGAACTCAATGAGGGAACATGCAGAGCTTCTTAGTTCAGTCAGGGATGATATCAGTGAATACAAGGTGATCATGGCTAAATTGAAAATTATATTGTTATACTTTTATCATATAGTATATTTTCTTAATACTAAGTCAATTTTATTTACCTTCCTTGCAGGCATCTGGGAGTATGTCACCTAGAATGCAGTTACTACGAGAGAGGGCTGCTATCCATGGAAGCATAGCCCATGTAAGACCTAAATGCTGCTCCTCTTTGCACCTTAAATACGACAGCAAGAAAATTAGTGCACTAACTTAAGGTCCCACAATGACAAAGATGTGTTAAAAATGACGTAGTGAGGAAAAAACACAATCACCTGTTATTTTCTAGAGTATAAGGGTTTAGATTAAGTTGAATTACTGAAAAAGGTTCATGCAGCCAAAACTGTGTCGGAAGGATCTAAGTTTTGTTGAAACCTGATGGATAATGGAGTAGAGTTATTTTGCAGTTCTTGTATGACAATGTGCTGTAGTACTGGATTTTTGCATAGTAGTTGCATCAACTTGGCTTCATTTGACTCTGAGTGGGATGCCCAAATTGAATTGAAATGATCTGTGGTAGAAAAATCTGATCAGGAAAATTGGCTCCTAAATGGTTGCCAAAAATTTCTTATTACTAGTTCCACTTTCACCAATCCTCTAGTTAGCAAATGTAAAATCATATACATCTTTTTAACCATTAGATAAGCTAGTAAATACCTCTTGAAATTCAACTTCTCAGCACCTGCTAAGAGTGCTCTATCAAATTATAAAGCACAACTATTACCCTAGAAGAGTTATTTTTAGAATAGTTGCATTGCTATTTATATATTTTCCCTTGAAATTCTTTTGAAGATTTAAATTCCCCCTTTATTTTACATATTTATGATCTAGTTGCAATGATATTGATATCTTAAACATGGTCTCCATCCAGAATTTTGCCTTTTTTTTTTTTTTTTAAATTCTTCAAAACCTTAGCTCTTAAAAGTGCACTCTCTTATGCAATCTTTCCTCAGAGAAAATGAGGCTACATTTCCCCTTATTTTTGCTATATTTTTTTTTGTAAGTATTTTGCTGAATTTATGGAAGACAAGGCTAACCCAGAAAACCTCTTGGCTACTGTCTTTGATTATCTGGTCATATGCAGGTCGTGATTGTTTGTAAATTTATCCCTTGCAAAGGAAACATTTTTTTGTGAAAAGTAGTTCAAGTGAATCTATATATTATTTTATCATATGAAGTTCTTAATCATTTGTGCAAAGGTAAAGTTTTGAGATGATTGTGCTCGTCCTCTCAATATGCATGCTCATATTCTATTTGTCCTTGGTTACAGAAACAAAGCCACTTAGGGAATGCTTGAAGCACAATTTCAGATTTGGGTGGTCCATATCATGCTGAATGTCCTTTTGTAAAGCTGGATCTACGGGCTTTATTATTATTTTTATTTTTTATTATTACTATTTTAGTTCTCCTTTGTGGGGGTTACTTGTAAGAATATCTAGTGATACAACCTTCTAAATAATGTCACCTAGAGAGCTCTCTGAATACCATTGTGGCAACAGCATGTTGGTGTGTGGTTAGAAACTGACTTTTAGCTAATAAGATGTTTGCTTTTATCCTCTTTCTATCCTAAAGCTGAAAATCTTTTTCCACGTGACGATGTTGGGTTCACTTTTGTGCAGATAGATGATGTGATTAGTCAAGCTCAAACAACAAGGGCTGTCTTGAACTCTCAAAGGACCATGTTTGGGGATTTTCAAGGGAAAGTGAAACTATTAAGTGACAAGTTCCCTGTCATCCGTGGCCTGCTTGGTATATTACTGAAGTCATCTTTTGTATTGAAATCAATGGTCTTAAGGTTCTTCATTAATCTTGACCATCACGTTTGCAGGTTCAATCAGGAGGCGGCGATCTAGAGACACTCTCATTCTCTCTGCAGTCATTGCGGCTTGTACGTTGTTCTTGATCATCTATTGGCTATCAAAATGACCAGACATCATGCAAATTTTTTTTTTTTTTTATTTTGGAAAAATGATAAGGATTGTGCTTTTTCCTAGGGAATTTTGCTTCAGTAGTTAGTTATGTGATAACAAAACAAGCTCACTGTTTTAACACTCGGTGATTACCATTATGTGGTGCCATCGCTCAACAAGTTTCTCATTCTGTTTCATAAGCATTTATTCTTCCAAACTCTTCAATCATTGAGACAGAAAATGATTTTTAGGAAGAAAAAAGAATAGAGATGGAAACCAAAGCAAGGCTAGGGCTATCCGCCCCGGCTGGACCAGGCTGTTCCTCCTCCTTGCTCTCTAGCTCTACCGGGTCACAAGAGGTGCAAAACAAAGTAAGTTAAATGATTGGCATGTGAGACATACACATATACTTGCTGGAGTGGAGTGGTGCATGTGGGTGAAAGGTACTTAACTTGCTTGAGGTGTCACTTTTGCCATGTCTTCTACTCCTGTTGTCTGTGGTCCAAGGTGGTGGGTGTGCCTATGGTAGTACCCAACCAAACCCTCACTTTTTATTTTTCTGAATGGGAGGAGCCTCATCTTCTTTTTTGTTTCTCACTGAAACATGTCTCCATAGTGAACTTTCCTTCCTGTGCTTTTCCTCCAATCACCCCTTCTCAACTCAGTTTGGTAATAGGGTCCCCTGGAGCTTGTTTTGAATTATGTAGTGGTTGGTTTCATCTCTTTTCAGGTTTGCATGATCTGATCACTGTGTTAAAAAGAGTCAACCATAGGGACAGTTTATAGGGTAAACCCATCATATATATATATATATATATATATATATATATATATATATAGAGAGAGAGAGAGAGAGAGAGAGATGCCTTAGATTTTTGCCAAGTTAATATGATTCTTTGGCCAATTTCCCATTGTCTTTCAACTTCTATGGCATCATACCTAAATAATTATGAATAACTAATTTGGGTAGGGGTTCAGTTTTAGTCATGTTCCTCATATGAAAACGATTTATACCGCTGGGGACGCGATTTTATTTCTAAGATCTACGCTTTCTGGGGATAAAATTTTAATCTACACAAATCTCAAGAGATAAAATCACCATCTAACTGTGAAACCTCGCTCTCATATTTAACGACCTTTATATCGAACCCTTGCAACATCACCCATCATGTTTTCATACAGTGAAGATGTATACGACTACGTTCAATTTCTATGATTAAAATTAATACAACTTTCAGAAATGTAAATGAATAAACGAAAAAAACTAATTTTATAGGCTACTATTTTATTGTCCATTTACGTATATATATATTTTTAAAATTTTTAATACGCAAAATTAGTAGTAGCTTTATTGTAAGATATACGATATATATATATGCTTTTAAATATTTAATTTTAGATGAAAAAGGTGTCTATAACCAACTACTTGATATCCATTACTAATGTACCTAGGAGACTTTAATTTTTTTATAAGAGAGAAATAGTTTTATTGATTCAAACAAGTAATACATCAATAGAAATATAAAATGAAAATCACTAAAAACTATAAACGATTTAAAATAACATTCACAAGATTATCATAACGACCAGATCGTTTTATACATTTAATACTGAATCTATATTCGGGATATTACTATCGCGATTATAATACTTACGATTTCACTCAGAGATATCGACACACCGATTTGCTTTTATTATCGGGACGGATATACTTCGTCATTAAATCGCTTACACAAATAAATTACACATCGCATAAAGACAACAACTAAAACAAGAAAAAACAAATGAAAATCTAGATATTGTAGAATAACCTCTTTATTGAAGAAAAAAAATATAGAAAGGGGCGTAAATGGGTGATTTTAAGCCAAAAATGGTAAAAAAAATCACCACTCATTGCTTAAAGGAGGCTAATTTTTCAATATATGGCTATGAGACTTTAATTTAAGACTTAATAGAGTTGAATTTTGGATGAATATGTTTCTGTTTATTAACATATTAATGCTAGTTCAAATTTGAAAATGTCTTGAGCATCAAAAGATCATCTCACCCCTTTTTCTATTAATACGAGGTGAAGGAAAATTGAAATACTTTGGAAACTGATGTTTCAATTTTTTTTTGGAGTCTTTGGGGGAAAATGTATTTTTTAATTAATTTAATAAAAATAGATTTAAAATTAATAAATTAAATTTTATATATTACTCTCTACTCATTTAACTGATTTAAGTAATTTAATTTTATTGTAGACAATAATTCTGACCGGGTGAGAGTTCTAGGATTCCCGGTTTCTGCCGTTTCCTTAAGTGCCTGCTTAAGAGAAAATTTCCATGCTTTCTATTCAAACTTTAAACAAGAAAACGTGCTAGCTATTTAGGACAAGAGACGAAAAACAAATTTTGAAAACAAAGAAATCGAATTCACTATTTTCAACATTTTATATACGAATCGTAAAACGTGTAAAAGCCGTTTTCCTCGTTCGAATTAAATTAATCAAATTCAACCAAATAGTATTGAAAATGAAAACGTATTTTCAACCAAATTCAGCAAGACGAAACGTATTTTCCGAAATTTAAAACTAAAGATTAATACATCAAAAATTTTCATATTCGACTTTGATAGAAATAAAAATTTTCGAACTAAATCTGCATTTCTAAGCTTTGCATTGGATTAGTTGTTTCCAATGTACGTACACTAAGAAAATACTTTATTTCTTTTTTAAAAAAACTTTATTTTTAATATAAAGTAAAAAATATTAAAATTTATTTAGGTAAAATTATATAAAATACTTTACAAAAAAAATATTTTTCATCTAAAATTAAATATTACATGAATATATTAAAAATGAAATAAGGATATATTTATATTATGTTACTATTATTAATAAAATGAAGCTTCTTGTACTTTGAATCTAAATTCTTAAAAATATGTAAAAAAAAAATCCCGAGTATTGAATAAAGATATAGATATATAGAATCAAATATAAAAGAATTAGATTATAAAAATAAATGTTTCTAACATAAAATGACATGACACATGACATTAAACTAAATGAGATTCTAAATAAAGCTATTGCGCATGGTTTTATTCAAAATGTATTTTCCCAATCTTATTCAAGGTGATTTTCTAATGAATGAAGAAAAATGAGCTTTGAATACATTTGATATGATAATATGAAACAGTTTAGATCATTATATAACATTTATAGGTGACTTTCCTATAAATGAAGGAAAAAAAATGTTTTGTATATGCTTAATAATGATTTTACGAAATGTTTTTAATCTTTTAAAGGTTGTTTTTCGACAAATGGAGAAAAAAAATGCATTTCAAATATGTTTGATAATGATTTCATCAAACGCTTTTAATCTTTGTAATATTTAAAAGTGGTTTTTTGTCAAGCGAAGAAAATTGAATTATGAATATATCTGACAATGATGAAACATTTTTAATCCTTACAACATTTGCATTTAAAAAAAAAAATTAGGGCTTGTTTGGTCATGTTTTTTAAAATTGATTTTTGTTCTGAAAAACAAAAAAGAACACCAAGGATAGTTCCCATTTTTTTGTTCTGAAAAAAACATGGAGACAAAGGGCCTATTTGGTTACAGTTCTTGAAAACTATTTTTTGTTCTGAAAAACTATAAAAACAAAGCAATAACAGAAAAATTATTTGGGTACATGCTCTGTATATTGCCTCAAAACCTGCTTTTGTTTCAAAAATAGCAAGAATAAACAAAATACAAAGAATATCGTTTGACCATATTGTTTTTGTTCAAAGAACACTGAGAACACATAAAAATAATGTGTTCTTAGTTTCTTTACCCTTCTTTTTGAAAATCAGTTTTTGTTCTTAAAGAATAAGCGAGATCGTTAAAACACAAAAACACGTTTTCGCTTTCGCTTTTATTTCATAGGCTACGAAAAACATAGAAAACAAGAGAACACCATTTTGTTTCCAAGAACAGTTTTCCAAAAACATAAACCAATGCCTTGCTTGGTTCTTATTTTTGAAAACTGTTCTTGAAAATTGATGGGGTTTGAAATAATAGGTGCGCAGGCCCAAGACGCAAGCACAAATGTTAGGATTAAAAAGCGGGCCCAGTATTAGCGTTAGGCCCTTAATGGTATCCCTTAAATGCAGGCTCAAAACAAAGGCCCAACTTGCCCCTTTAAAAGACTGGAAATTCAGCGACCAGACAGGAAAACACCTAATTTCCACAAATCAGAAAGTAGGATATTTCCTAATTATCGCTTCATCAATTATCCCTTATTAACTCCATGACGAGAAGAAAAATCTCCCACCCATCGGGAGGAACATCGATCATCCTCCAACAAGGAAAATACTATTCTATGTTATCACTCAAACTAGAAAGTTATCACGATCATCCATTATAAATACTGCATCACCCCATCTACGGGAAGCGCACGCTAAACATACGCATTTAAAGTTCATTCCCCTAAGTAGCTGGCCCTTCCACCTAAAAACCCACTTGAGATCGGAGAGGCAACGGGCGGAAGCCCCGCTAATCCTTTTGTTTCTCGTTTTTGCGTAGGAGTCCAACATCCGTAGACAAATGGATCAAACAAGAATTGAAGACGCCCAAATTTAGTTCCACTGAAAAGCATCATCGGCCATACCGTCCGCGAATCTACGCCTTTACAAATGTTCTGACCTCTAAGCGACCGACGGCATCAACTCGAACACAATAGAGTCACGCTAATCCTTCTAAGGGGATGCAAGACCAGCCCAGCGACGCGGACAAATACCTCCTGAGGCACGCTTAGAAACGACAGCAGTTAACACGATGGTGGAGGCGCTCCGCATCAAACAAACCAACACTCTAACGAAAGAATTGGAGCAACTCACCAGACAAATACAACACCCCCAGGAGAAGCGACAGGCCCGAAAAGGCCAAAACTCTGTTACCCGAGAAGAAAGTAACACTGGAACACCGCCGAGAAACGGATAGAGAAGGAGAAACTAGCCACACCAGGGGGCATGATCCTTACTAACCTCCCGGAGAGGACCACAATGAGGAGAGGCAGGGCAGGAATAACAAAGGCGATGGCCCCATCCTTTATCAGCAGGAGACAAAGGAGAGATCGTGGGAGCAGAGAGGTTCAAAGACATCCGAAGAAGAAATCGTGCCTTACATGAAGGAAGCAAGAAAGGGCCAAGCTCAGCCTCCATGATCGTACAACAAATCGAATCCCCATTCATAGCCAGGGTGCTGCACTTCCCTCTTCCCAAGAAAGTTCGCACACCGCAGATCGGTGACGCCGTACTTAAACAAAAGACCCCATAGACCACCTCAATACATACAAAAATCAAAAGGAACTGCACGAATATCAGGACCCCGTACGATGCAGAGCCTTCGCTATCACACTAAAGGGCCCAGCATTGGCCTAGTTTAACATACTCCCGTCGTCTTCCATCTCATTGTTCACGCAGCTTCCACGCATTCGCCTCCCACTTTATCGAGCAAGGGACGCATGCAAACCGGAGCCTATCACCTTTCCGACCATAAACAGCCTCGTGAAAGCCCTCGAGGCTGTTCAGAGGTTTAACGCGGGAGTCTGAAGTTGCAGATATTCTCGACGAGAAGTTCGCCACACCGCTTTCATCACAGGCCGGGGTACGCCGAAAGACCTAATGTTCCTTGACCTCAACAACCTCAGAAAGCATGGCCGAGGTCCCGCCAAACGAAGTATATCAACGGTGAAGAAGCCCTCATTCAAGTAAAGGTGCCTCTTCTACTAAAAGGAAAAGAGCAGGCGACAAAAGAGAACAAAGCCTAAGAGGCTAGCAGACAGTGGGATGTAGATCCCTAAGGAGGAGCAAAGAAAACAAAGAGCGGTCCTCAATAAGACGTGACCGAGGAACCAAGGATCGTACGGGACCACCCCACCCTAAGCTACACAGCGATCCACCTGACAATACACCCTCCGACAAATTTGTCATAGGTCCTACACGGCGCAACATGAAAGGTTTGGCGAGGTGGCCATCCCAATCAAGTCGACCGCTAAAAGAGACGATACCAACACCGTGGAGTTCCATAGGTCATGGACACCGAACGTACGACTGCATCCGCCTAAGAAAGGAGACAATACTTGATCTAACGTGGGCACCGACAATACGCGCCCTCGTATGGGCGTGAACGAAGTCCAAATACCACCACCTCACAACCAACCCCGCCTCGCATTAGTCGCTTTAGAGAGGTCCATGTAATCTCCGAGGGCTCAGGAGGCTGAGAGTCTCAGCGATACAGAAGGCCTTAGGAGCCCAGTGAGTCCAATGTGTTCCCGCCTTGCGCAGCTTAACAACTTAGGAAGGCCTCGCGCCAGAGCCCAAGAGAGAGGCTTAGTTTCCGCAGAGCTTAATAGCTCGGGGAAGGCCTGCCTAGGAGCCCCGCAGAACTCGCCTACTGAGCTAACAACTCAAGAGGGTCTTAGCGCCCCGTAAGCCCAAGAGAGTTTAGCCCGCTGCTTAACAACTCGTGCGCTCTAACATTTCTCAGAGCCAGAAATTAAGAGCTCGGCCATGAGCCCAACAACTCGTAAGGGTCTTAGTGCCAGGAGCCCAAGAGCGCCCTCACCCGCTGAGAGCCATCAGCCTCAAGATGCTTAGCGCCTAGGAGTCCAAGAGCTCGCCTCATGAGTTTAAGAGTCAGAGGGTCTTACGCCCGTGAGCCGCAGCTCGCCGCTGAGCTTAACAGCCAGAAGGTCTTAGCGCCCAGATCCCGCAGCCTGGCCATAACTTAACAGCTGGGGAGGGTCTACGCCCCAGAGCCTAAGATTTCGGGCTCTCGCGGAGCTAACAAAATGTAAGGGTCTTAGCGCCAGAGCCCAAGAGCTCAATTTGTGTTTAACAACTCAGAGAGTCTTAATGCCTGTGAGCCTAGTAGCTCAGCTTCGCGGTTTTTAATGTAGCCTCAGAGGCTTTGGCCAGAGCCCCGTAGCCTGGCCAGGAGCTTAACAGAGGCCTTAGAGCCTGTGAGCCCCCATTGGGTCATGAGCCTAACAAATGGGGAGGGTCTTAGCACCTAGGAGCCCAATAACTTAGTTTGCAAAGCTTAACAACTTAGGAGGGTCTTAACGCCTAAAGCCGCAAATTTCGTCGCGGCCTTAACAACTCAAGAGGTCTTAGCCGCCCCAAGAGCCCAAGAGCCTGGCCATAGTTTCAACAACTCGGGGAGTGTCTTAGCGCCTGTGAGCTCTAAGAATAGCTTTGAAAAAGCTTAATGTACCTAGAGGGTTTTAGCGCCCAAGTGTTCCAATAAATTCGGGCCATGAGCTTAACAGAGGGTCTTGGGCCAAGAGCTCGTAGCCTGGGCCGCGGCTTAATAGCTAAAGAGGGTCTTAGCGCCCAGTAGCTCAATTTGTAGAGCTTAACAACTCAGAGGCCTTAACAAGATATGAGCTGCAGAGTTTCAGTCATTTTTGTGCCTTAATAAACAGAATGCCTTAGCGCCTGTGGAGCCCAATAGCTCAATAGAGCCTTCAGCTTCTTGTTGAGTTGCAGAAAGTTTACAACCGAAGCCATCGGGGTCTCGCGCTAATTGTGGGAGCCCAAGAACTCGCCAGGTGCCTTAACAACTCAGAAGGCCTTAGCGCCTGCAGCCCCGTAGCTTAGTTTACAGCTTAACAGCCTCATGCCCAGAGCCTGTGGAGCCAACCTCGGGGCCAGAGAACACCCACCCAAAAGGTGAATAGCGCAGAGCCAAGCAGCTCTGGCCTGTAAGGCATAATGCTCAGAACCAAGCAGCCTCAAATTGGTAAGACAATAAAAGAGCGATAAGACCAATCAAGCTCCCCCGAGTAGCCATGTGGGAGTCACCCGATCCAAGAGGCGTATGCCTTTACCTACGCCTACCAGCAGCCAAAGAACCCATTGTGGTCGAAATAATAGTACGTTTCAAGACGCAGTTCCCCAAATGTCAAGATTAAAGCGGGCTCCAAGACTGGGCAGCCTTTAATGGTATCCCCAAATGTGCCTAAAATGAGGGCCCAACTCGCCCCTTTAAAAGACTGGTAGTTCAAGGAATCCGTATTAGAGAAAAACACCCAATTTCTACAAATCAGAAAAGTAGGATATTTCCTAATTATTACCCATCAATTATCTCTATTAATCTAAGCACGACAGCGAAAAAATCTCTCAAAGAAATCTAAGAATATCGACATCTCAACAAGGAAATATACTATTCTGTGTCATCATCAAACTAGGAAAGTTATCATGATCATCCATTATAAATATCAGACCACCACATCGATGAAAAGTATGCAAACATATGCACAAAAGTTCATTCCCTAAGAAGTTGGTATTCTCTTCCATCGAGTTAACTAACTTTGTACATCTGAGACGAACGCAAGCCCCGCCGATCCTTGCTTTGCTGCTGCAAGTGTTCAACATCTAAAGACAAATGGACTCCACAACAATCTCGCCATCGCTCTGCACCGCCTTGGCCGGGAAACACCATCAAAATAGCTGGAACACGCAGTAACACAATTCAAGGTTATTTGAAAATCGCTTCATTCAATTTAGCTGCTTTTTACGTGCTTTGTATTTTTAGAACAAAAAAAAAGAAGAATCAAACGTGTTTTTCATGTTTTCCTTATTCTTCTTATTTTTAAGAATAAATGTTTTGAAAACATTAGAAAACATCATTTTTGTGTTTTTTTTAAATCGATCTTGTTCTTTGAATTAATGTCTTATGTTATCCGTGTTTAAAAAAAACTAATTAGGAACGAAACACATTTTTTGTGTTTTTATTATTTATTTTTGAGAACATAAAAAGTTTTGAAAACAAGAATCAAACAGTCCTTGGAATAGTTTAAAGTAAATATTACAACAAACATTTACTAAAATCACTGTTAAAAACAAGTTGTTCATTAATGACCATCTTTAAACGAATGGAGACAATGGAGGATGGGGGAAAGAGATTGAAAGCTGGAGCTACCCTTCCCAACCACACCGTACGGATTGTACAAATGGTGTTTGAATTTTAGCTTTTTGTGGAGGGTACCTCCAACACACAGCCACAGCACTACTTCCTACCTATTCTCTTCTCTGATCTTAAAGTCTCTGTGTTTCACTTTCCACGACCTCATTCATTATCATCCCCTCCTTCCACCTTTCTCGATTTCTACCCTTTTCTTCCATATCTTCTTCCACTATCTTTCTCTGCAACTTTATCTTTTTATGGTCTTCATATCTATCTCTTTTTACAGAGACCCTCCCCCTCCCTCCTTGTGTTTGTCTTCTATGCAAATCTATATACCTGTTCATTTCTTGGATTTTTCTTGCCTTTTTCCCTTTTTCCTTAATGGGTAAGTAAAATAATTCTATTTTGGTCATCCAAATAGAGAGTTAGGACTTGGGCTTCAGTTATACTGTTGAGGCTTCGCACTGATTTTTATCATGAATATTTTTTTTGGCAAAATCTTTCCTCTAAATTATATGAAATGTTTCATATTTAATCACGAAAATTTGAAGTTCATGGGCAAAGCCAGCCCTTGTGAGTTGTGACTTATTTTTCTTTTTTTTTTACTTTGTATATTATGTTGTAATATTATGTTTTTACAAGAATTCAAACTTAGAACCTATAGTTTCTCATCCCACCGATGATTATACATAAATATGAGTATATGAGCCATTCTTGTCTTCATAATTAATACATTTATATGATAAAATGTCATATCTATAGTTTTTGAAAAATTATCTTTTGTTTTTGATACATCATTGAGTCTGCTTCATAATCATTTTGTTTTTTTGTAATAGATTAATTGATCTTTTTTAAACAAATTCCATTTGTTTAAATCTTTATTTTGATTTTGAGTCACACAATATTAATTTACTCTATTTCCCCACTTTTGTGGTACTAATCTAGCCAAGCCTCAAGGGCTTTTGATAGATTTATTTATTGCTAAAAGCATAAATAAGTTATATCAATCTTGGAAAAGTAGGTAAATGTCTTATTGGGTAATCACAAACACCTTTTTAAAATTATATTTGTTAATTTTTTTTTAAAATATGTTTCTCCTTAAAAAAAAAATTATGAAAAATAGATTTAGTGACAAAGAATTCGTCACAATTGATATATCTTTTGATACAAATGATTTTTTTTTCCAAAAATAATATATATTTTTTCATAATTAAAATGATGTGCATGATGAAATGATTTCAGAAAATAAGATTTGTGGTAAAAAGATATCTTCAACTACAAAAACTTGTTTCGAGATGTTTTACCATGGCAATGAATAGATTTACTTTTAATTTGTGGCCAAAAGTTACTTTTTGCATAAAAAAATATATTCATGGGAGAAATCACGGAGTGATGAAAAATAAGTGTGACACTCTTCTTCTTCTTCTTCTTCTTTTTTTTTTTTTTTGTTTTTTTTTTTTTTTTAATATGGCAAGAAGGGAAAAATAAGGGTTTATTTGGTCTATGTTTTTAAAAATTGTTTTTCTTAAAAACATTTTTTGAAAATAGAGATAACATTATTTTGGATTATCTGAAAATTATTCTTATTATCTGAATTTAATATTTTCTCTACGTTTTATAAAACAAAAAAATTTAAATTAAATATGCTTCATGCTTTTCCTTATTCTCCGTGATACTGAGAACGAAAAACAGCTTTAAAAACTAAACTAAATGTGACCGAACCTTTTTGTCACAAAAGACTTATTGGATTTCTTTAACCAATTATATTTGATCGTGTAAAAAAATCTGTAACATGGAAATCACTTGGTTGAAATGGAGTTGGCATTACCAAGTTGCAAGACACTTAAAAGGGTTTGAATTATCGGATTCCTTAACAACTCTTTCTAATCGTATAGATATACTTAAAATCCATTTAGATCTTATATCTAGAATAAAAATATTTATGAGAATAGAAGCGATTCAGTGAAATTGACAACGAGTGTGTTAATGTCTAAGTGAATAGGGGTGTAAATGTTTGGCTATAAGGGATATTTGTTCATTTATCCATCGAATTATACGAGGGTAAAATTTTTGATATTATGTATCAAAAACCTAGAAAATAAGTTGAGAGGTTGATTTATAAGGGGCGAAAATGAGCAACAAACATGTAGTAACTAAGATTTCCTAATGAACCAATTAGGGTGATGATCAATCCCTCATTTTTCATCCCATTCATAGGATTTATGCGGCTTTGCTCTTGATTGTTATAATGCATATTTAAAAAAAAGAAAAGATAAATAAGTCTTAGTTCAAGTTTGTTCTTATTTTAAAAAATGGCCAACTTAAATATTGCGTATACGAGTGTAGTTGCCTTGGATGAACAAGTTGAAAATCAACGCATATGACATGTATTATGTATATATGCATGCACATGAAGATGAAGAACAAATCACAATAAGAAATTCTTATATAAGAAAACAATATGTATTTTTAGTTTAAAGAGTAACATCCACGTAAGAATGGAGTTGAAAAGGCAACTTCCTTGACAAAACATATGTATATATATACTGACTTCTCTTGGTTGTATTTACACATCTTAAAGTTGTGGGTTACGCCTGAAGTAACATATCTAGAAAGAGTTTGACCCTACCAATAGTGTCTTTTTGTTTGACGTATTAAGGTGTAAAAGATATCCGTAGGATGTAATAAACTTTTGATGCATATTAAGTCATTATTTTGAGTAACTATATTTACTTCTCTAAATTTTAAAAGAAAAAAAAATAGAAAGAATAATTGAGGAATAAATAAAAATTTTAACCCATCAGTATAAGATTAAACAAGTTAACAAATTTTGTTAATTATATTTTATTTTCTTTGATAATATTAGAAAACAATCAAACATATATATTATTTTAATGACCAAAATAGTTGAGGGATGCAACATATGTTGAGTAAAAGATAAAACATTTCCTCGCAAACTAAATAAGAGATGATCAGTTAATAAAACCTAATTCAAATATTTAAGAGTTCAAACAGACATAAAAATGTTAGAGGTCTAAGGTTAAAGTCCTAATAACCATAAAAATTTGTGAAGAACAAAATATTATAATGTAATACAAGTGAATAGCTGTAAAAAAAAAAGATTAATCCATCATGAGTTACAAATTTTCTCCCCAAATTTTGTGGGGCACTTGAAAGTTACATGTGAAATGGATAAATGATTCTTAGTCAAATTTACTGTAATTACTAAAAAAGGACCAACTTAAATATTTGCGCATATAGGAGTAGTTGCCTTAGATGAACAAATTAAAAATCAGCGCACGTTACCTTGTATGCATTGGAACACAGAACAATCCTTGTAAGAAGTTCCTAGATAATGAAACAATGCATGTGTATCTTGAGTTTAACTTTAGAGTAACATCCACGTAAGAGCTGTATTAATAAGGCAACATCCTTGACAAAATATATACAGTGACTTCTCTTGGTTGTATTTACTTATCTTAAAGTTGTGTAGGCAAAACAGAGAGAGAGAGAGAGAGAGAGAGAGAGAGAGAGAGAGAGAGAGAGAGAGAGAGAGAGAGAGAAGGCCATGGTGCCTTTTTGTTTGACATTTCAATCCCCTCGTAAGGTATAATCAATATAGGCTAAAATTTGTAAATTTGATATTTTGAGTAACTTAATATCATGTTTAGTTTTCAATAAAGAAAAATATAAAGAACAAATAGAAAGAAATAAAAATTAATTAACCCATTAATATAAAGATTAAATAACTTAAAATTTTCATAATTTTTAACTAATAATTTTTAATTATATTTGATTTCCTGTCTTTAAAGTCTGGTTTAAGTGGTAAATGAATGTTATTGATACATAAGAGAATATAAGATGAAGTCCTTATATAACAGAGTATTAAACCGTAATATGTAATCGTGAATATTAAAAAAACAATTATATTTGATTTTCTTTGATATTTTTAAGAAAACAATCAAACCTAAGACAATCCATTTCCTTTTTTTTTTTTCTTTTTTTTTTTTTGTCATTTTGATGACAAAATTAATATTTGAGGATGCAACAAATGTTGGAATCAGCCATGTTCTTAATTCAATGGAGGTGGGCCAGTGATGCTAATTAAAGACCAACTAATTGTCAAAGTACAAAAGCAAATATAATAAAAGATAGCTGGTGATGAATAAAGCCATCTTAGAGGTGGTCCTCAAAAAATATAATAAAAGCAAATATATACACACACACACGCATACTATATACCCCATGTCATCTTGAACTTGAAGCTTCATATCCATACATTTTTTTGTCGCCTTCCTGTCACGTCTATGCCTTAACTTTCTGTCATCTTTCACCCCTAACCTCATATCTCTTTCTCATTTATTACTTCCCTAAAACAAAAACCATTCTTAGAAGATCGATTTTTCTGATGACTTATAGCATATTGTAGAAGTCCACAGTTGTTAATTAATGGTTGCCTGATACGAGGAAGAACAAAAAGAATTGCATTGATGCGGATTTAGAAGAAAATTAAACTGGGTGTCATTACATAATTAAAATAAATGTACTTATAGGAACATTATTATCCATGAAAACGCATTGATCAAATAAAATAAATTATGTCAAACCATTCAGTTTTATAGTTTAAGTGAAGCGAAAAGGTACCTGATTCAGTCACGATAGAAGAAGATATAGATCCTGCGGTTAATATTTAATTCATAATTATTCACATATAAGCCTCACATTGGATTAATGATTCAACACATCAAGATTATATGTCGGCAAGTTGTTGAAACCCGCAAACAAATAATAATGAATAATAGAAACAGCTACATTGCACACACACAAATTTCGAGAAGGCTCGACAAGATATGTAGATCCACATGAAACTTGCTGTAACTTCTCCAATTATCCTTGCTAATTGTGATTAGATATAAAAAGGAATTTATAATTACCCTAGGTCTAATAGAATTCCCCCCACCTAGCTGCTCTCTGCATCACTACGGCATTTACCCTTTTTTTTTCTATAGGTATGTTTCCCTCAACGTGAGTCACATACTCCATAATACAATACCTTATTTTTTCCTTAAATAAAAAAAAAACTAAAGAAAATAATTTTTTATGTTTTGATTTTATAAATAAAATATAATACAAAAATTTCAAACATATAAAATAAGTTTGAATAAATATATAAAATTAATTTATTAAATTTAAACATTTTTTTTTTTACCTCCAAATTTTCTTTTATTCCACCGTTTTCTCTATTTTCCTTTAGCATATTCGGGGTTCCAAAATGAGCCCACATATTTGTAATTATGTATGTAAGCTCAGGGTCGATGCGCTTTTATAACGGTAAGGCATCCTAAGCAGGAAGCATTTAATTGAATGTCAGAAATTTCGATCCCACCCGAAGTGCCCCACTCATAAGAACAAGCACTGAACGCCAACATCAGGAGCCATATCCTTTCATATACTACTGATCAGCATCTCGCAATGACCTGTGCTATCTTCCTCCAAGACCCTACTCACGAAAGTACGCACGAGTTCTAATACGAGGCATGGAGTGGCGTGGATTAGCTTTGTCCAAACCCCTCAACTAATTTTTCAGCCACGAATAACGAGGATAAACATAAATGTTCTAACTAATCTTATGGGTTATTAAAGTTAATGACCGAAAATTTCCTCCAACAACTCTAATTGCATGATAAGCCTATGTTGGGGTGTTTAGATCATGCATGAAAAATATGAAAACAGTACAATGTCTAATGGTTGCTTTTTTTTGGTTGACTTTAATGGTAAGAAACGAACAGACTTTTAAGTCCAAGAACCCAAAAACCCTAACCCTATAGAACCAAGAAGGACCCACGGGGGAGAGTCGAAGAGAGAGAGAGAGAGAGAGAGAGAGTAAAAACATAATCTTTACAAAAGCTGAAGAGAAAGCCTTAGAGCGCAAATGAAGATGATGTATTATTTTCAAAATGTTAGAGAATGATTGCCATGCATCTTTTCAGCAAAGAAGCCACTGTAAGGGTAAAGTTAAGAAACGGTGAGGAGCAAACACCAAACTAAAATTAGCTAATATTTAAATATGAAACCCAAAAAAAAAAAAGAAAAAAAAAAAGAGGGCAAATAAAAGTGCATTAAAAATTAAAGGATCTGTGTCTTCTGTAGTCACTGACAACTACGAATCTCTGTAGCAGAGAGAGAGAGAGAGAGAGAGAGAGAGGAGAGAGGGGGTGTGTTGTGTGTGGGGTCTGAGCGGTCAAATCGTTAAATAGAAAAGCTTCTGTAATTTGTCATTAATTCCATGGTCAATATGTTTGTGAGTATAGAAAGAAAGAAAATTTTTTACTAAGAAATTAAGGGCATGTTCGAACACTTAGGGTTCCTTGTTTTTTACTTTTCAACACTTTTTACTTTTCAAAACATAGATAATATATAAAATACTAAACCAAGAGAGTAAAAATAATTTTTTAAAAATATTAAAATGATGTTCAGTATTTTTAAAAACTGTTCTTAATAAAGGTTTTTAAAAATAAGAAACAAACAAGTTATTTGATTCCTATTTTTGAAAATTGATTTTAAAAACACAAAAAAAATTATTTTAATGTTTTTTGAAATTTTGCTTTCATAAAAACAAAAACAAAACTGAGAATCTTCATTTTTCCTTGTCCTTATTTTGCTTTTAATAATAGAAGTTACCTTTAAAAATTATGAATTGAAACTAAGATGGTAGACTTGTTTAGGTCTTTGTTTCAAAGGATTTTTCTTTGTTTTTTTTTTTCTTTTGAAATAAGATCAATTGACCTTAAGGCATTCCGTTTCTGGGAACAGATACAAAAAAAAAAAAAATCCTCACTATCATGCTTATAAAATGTTTTCAAATTTTAGAATTTTGAGTTTTTAGGGTTTTAAAAATTACAAAAATTTTAAAATATAAAGCATATCTCTACTAATTTATATTATATTCAATGGGAATTTTCTATTTTTTGTTTGCTTATTCTTCGAAGGAGTTCTTTTTAATTATTTTACAAGCAAAAAAAAACCCTTTTGGTCTGTTTAATTGTTTTGTAGTTTCTTATTTGATGGAAGAAAATTATTTATCAAGATTATGTTTAGTTCTAAGAAAATCGAAGGAAAAATGCAAAGAAAGTAATACAAGGAGAAAAAAGTACAAGAAAAATTAAAAGTAAAAAAAAATAAAAAAGATTTAAAGTGAATATATATAATCTTATTTCAAATTCTATTCTCTTATTTAGCTCATTGTGGTAAATATTAAACAATTAAAAAATGCATGAGTTTTTAACTTAATTGATTTTCTTTGATACTGTAAAGACATAACACAAAAACAAAAATTTTCTATATTTTTTCTTAATATTTCCAAGGATCAAATTAGAAACCTGAATGTTTTCTTTTCAAAGAAAGGAAAACATAAACAACATACTAGTTCCTCACTGTTTTTTTTTGGTGCTACCAAGAACATAAAAACACTAAATTAGGTATTAACATAGTATTTTAAATGAATAAATAAAACTAAAGGTTTCTCAAGCTTTTAAAACATGCTCTTATGAATAGCTTTTTAAATATGAATCAAATGCTCTTGTAGCTCATTTTTTCAGGTTAAACCCTAGCCACCCTGGCTTCTATTTTCTCATAACATGCGAGTGATTTTTGGGGCACCTCATTTGAAATCACTGTCATAATTCTTTTCATTTCACACAGCTTCGCTTTTCCACAAAGATTTGCGCTTTATTTTCATTATCTCACTGCCAGGTTTTATCTGACATTTAATATTCATTTTATTACGATTTACACAAGCTTTATTCCATGAGTACGTATCCGCACAAACAAAATGACATTCGATCACCGAAACGCTAAATTATACTTACTCAGATATTAAAGAACTAGAAGGCAATGATTATGGGACTAATTACTATCAAATTGAGGTGGGTTTTATAATTACTGATGATACATTAATCAATACTCATCCCTCAATGTTTTGCTTTATTTAGATTTGGGACCACCTAATCTATTACAAGCTCTGAACTAATAATGATTATTTTTCCTTAAAAAAAAAAGCCCTTAGCTTTTTACCCATTTTTTAACGTGTTTTAAAATTTTATCAAATATCTGGTTTTTTCGGAAAAGAAAACATTTCCTATGCTAGAAAGATTTTCTAAAGATATCATTAGATGAGCTTAGAATTTTGTTTCTAAAAGTGATAAAAATTAGAATTGTTTCCAAAATAAAAAATAATGTTGGTTATTAAGCAAAATTATAATTACCAGAAAAGGAAGTAGAGATGGAAGGAAAGCCCTAGTAGGTGGCACCCATTTACTGCTGAAATCTTTAGCATTTAATTGCAATGCCTTGAAATCATCAACACATTTTACCTCATGCACGTACCTCACATGTGCAACCCACTTCCCCCACAACCATACCAATAGATCATCCTTTTTTAAAAATTATTATTCTGGTGGGTATTTTTGTTTAAAAATACGTATAATATATGGAAAAATACTTTATTGTAAAAATAATAATAATGAAGTTCACCAATAAAAGCGGTCCAATAATTAGAGAAGAAAAGGAAAAAGAAAAAAAAAAATAGTGATCTACCTTTCCACTTTAAATACCAAATAACAATGATTAAACCAGATAGGGGGGTCAACAAGAAGATAGGAAATAATGCATTCCTTTTACATTCTATTTGACCAAACTACCCTTGCATGGTGATTAGGAGAGAAGGGATGAGAAGGGGCATCAAAGGAAAATGAAGAAAAATAGGTGCCCGTCATTTGGGGGATTTGAATGAGCAGATGAGGTAACACAGGTGGTGAGTTGACAAAGATTCATTTTTATGTCCAAATTCATATCTTGGTCATAACTTCAATCCATTAATTCACTATTCATACACTATTTATTATTATAAAATCTAGAATTGTATTTTGAGCCTGATAAGCCACTGGCTTTTAAAATTATTTTTTTATTTTGAAACAAAGGAATAAAAACACAAAGAATTTGTTCATAGTTTTTTCTTGTTTTGAAAAACAAGGAAAATACAAAAAATATTAAAATCAAATAAAAATAACAGTTTTCAAATAAAACTAAAAATATGTTTTTAAAAGTTATTTTCAAGAACAGTTTTCAAAAATAAATTCTTTATATTTTCTTTTTCACTTTTTAATTACTATAAAAATAAAAAAAAGGGTGATCCAGATATACAGTTGTAAATATTGAATCTCCATATACGGAGGTGTACTATTCATTCACATCCTTGTAGTATGGTTTTTGATTGAAATCACCATATATGGAGATGGTCTAAACGGGGAATGGAAAATTAAAAAAGAAAAAGAAAATTAAAATTATTATAATGGTGTGTAGGGGTGAAAGAGGAAGAAGGAAAAGGTGTTCACAGCCCCAGTCTATGAAACAACAGGTGAATGAGGGAAGTTTTAATCACTCCTGGCTGCAAACCTCATCCCGCCCTCTCCCCCACCTCTGCCGCCTCTGCTCACTCCCCCTCTTTCTCTTTCTCTCCCACTCGCTTCCATTGGGAATGCCAACCATGCATTTTTCTTTTTTATTTTTTCATATTTTCTGACTGAGCCATTACAGTACACAAACATGTATGTAAGGAATCTTTTCTCTCTATTTCAATTTCAATTTCACTTTATTTCTTTCTCACACACTCTCAGATTCTACTAATAAGCCAATTCTTATCTCACATACACATCAAGAAGGCTAGCAGCAAGGAAGGAAAAACAAACAGTTGGTTTTGTGTTTACTCTGGGGTATCTGCTAAAGAAAGAAGACTGGACCAAGAGGTTAACTCAAGATCGAATTATTCCAATCGTTCAATAAATCAAAGCTGCCAGTAGCGTTTGTAGTAGTAGTAGTAAGGAATCAAAAGAACCAAAAAAAAAAAAAAAAGAAAGATGTCATCCTCATCAGCTTTTACACCGGACCACATCTCTCCTCCCACCTCCGACCAGCTCTGTTACGTCGTTTGCAACTTTTGTGACACTGTCCTCGCGGTACACTATTCTTCTTCGCATTTCTTTCTTCCTTTCTCCTCCTCCTTCCTCCCTCCTCTCTCCATCTTCTTCTTTCTTCTATCCTTTTCATCTTCTCGTAATGCCTTTTTCTTTCCTTGGTTAGTGTTTTAGCAGAGCGTGCCTTAATTAGTGTGTTCAAGACCGCCATGTCTGATTTTTGTGGCCACTGCACCCAACCTCTTGTCCGTCAACATGCGCGCACTGCTTCTTCCTTCCGCTAATCAGATTCATCACGGACACTCTCTCTTTTCTCCTCATAATAATCTTCTGGTACTGCATCATCATCAACCCAATTAGGGTTTTCTTTTTCTCTTTCTTTCTAAGGAATAAAATTAGGGTTTCAAAGTATATGTTTTTCTTTACACTCACTTGTCTTCTATTTCCATTTCCATCTTTAATTCATATGATTCTACACTATGTTTTGATTTTCCTTATGTGTATAGGAGGAGATTCGCAGCCAACCGTCCAGTATGCTGATTAATCAGCCCAACCCCAATGAGGCGGTCATGCCAGTGCGAGGTGTCGACGAGATTCCGAATCCGCCTGTAGTTAACAGACGTGAGAGGCTTCACATTTATCCTTAAATTTTATGAGGTTGAATTTACAGTTAGTACTTCACGGTAGCAGTCTATAACTTACACCCACTTTCTTCCCATATGAAGCATTTTTTTCCTTTTTAATGAAGAAAAACACACTCTACCCCTTTGTGAATGCATCAGTCTCTTAGCCACCAAGTCAAGCCTGGAAAAAGGGGTTCAAACATCTGGCTCTGTAGTTTTACTCAATAGTGTCTAGTTTCATGTCCCTGTGCACCTAATTGATCATCAGTCTTCAGTTCACCCTTATTCTTCCTTGAACAAAAAATAGTGAAAAATTTTTGTTTCTTTTATTGATTTTTTTTTTTTTTGAAATGCTAGTTTTGTAAGCTTTAATAAGCTTCAAAGAAGTAGTATGGAACATGTAAAGTTTGGTCTCCACTGCTCACCATTCCATGTCTTAAGCTCACACCCAGAAATAAAAGACTTGAATTGAGTGCTTTTTTCCCAATGTGTCTCAAACTCTGGTGGCAAACCCATAGGCTGGAACCATGTTAAAACCACAAAGTAGCTGCTCAGAGGCAAGAGAACTGTAGATTCCAATTAGGTCAGTTTAGGCGTCACTAGGAACCTCGATGGCCTCCCAAGATAATTCTCAAGAAACCATTTTAAAACCCCTTTTTTAAACAAAAATGCAAAAGGGTACATGCAATGCAATTTTTATTTAAATACTCCCATTTCTTTCTCTGTCTTGGCCTTATATACTCATGTTTAGTGTTTATGAATGTGAGAAAAAGAGCGGAGTGTTTTCTCCCCCGGAAAAATAGATAGAAAGTATCCATGGATGGATAGATAGAAAGATAGATGAGATATGGGGGGGTGATGATGAAGTGATGATAGAAAATGAAATTGAAGCAGAAAAATCCACAAAAAGTCAGCGTAAGTAGTGATTTTAATGTGTCTGTCTGTCTGTTTCTGTTTTGTTTCTGTCGCATGCCCCCAGCCCCGGAGAAGAGACAGAGAGTCCCATCTGCTTACAATCGATTCATCAAGTAAGTAAATATATATTTTTTTTATATAATCCATGTACTAAATAATCATACATACAACTCATTTATTAAAAAAAGTATAATATTAAGTTTTTATAGACCATAGAAGATATGTGAAATGACTTAAGGTCTTCTAATTTGGTAGGGATGATCCTAAATCCACAAAAGCTGGAAATCCAGGCATAAGTCACAGAGAGGCCTTTAGTGCTGCTGCAAAGAATGTAAAGATCCAAGACATTCTCTTGTCTCTTTTCCCAATCATAAATTCTCTTGCTCTCTAGGGCTTTTATTTTTTTGTCAAAATAAATCACTTGTTTTACTCAGTGGCCCACTTCCCACACATTCACTTTGGTCTCATGCCTGATCAACCCGTGAAGAAAGCTAACGTGCGCCAACAGGTACACTAAACCCTAGGTCACCCTGACTCACCTCTCTCTTTCTCCATTGTTGCCTTCCTATTTATTATGCATAGACAATATATATAACAAGATTCAATATAAATTCAAGTTTCATATAAATAATTCGTTTGAGGCGGGCAAATAGCCAGATATTATCTTAATAAACTATAATTACTACTTAATAATAGCAATTTTAACTGTGTTTGGGGCTTGTAGCTGAGAGACCTGCTCATGAAGGATGGTTTCTTTGCTCCTGCCAATGTGGGTGTCTCCCCCTACTAACCAACCCACTGCAACTATTAGGGTTACTTGTGTTCTTTTCTCTCTTTTTCTTTTCTTTTCTGTGATTAGGCTTTTTATTTCGCTTTCTCTCTTGGCTCAGATCGTTAGTGTTAGACACCTCCTTCCTGGATGCTTTGCCATGTTATAATGTGAGATTGATTCTGATGCTCAATGCCAAGGCTGTGTTCATTACGGGTTTTTAAACCGTTTTTTGTTATAATAAACAAAAGGTTCATCGAAAACAAAGATAAATATGTTTGATCTTTTTCTTGAAAAACAAAGAATACAAAAAATATTAAATTAAAATAATATAAACAGTTTTCTAATAACATTATTTCGACGTTCTTTATGTTTTCTAAAACTTTTAAACTTTATAAATTTTATAAAATAGGAGCCAAACAGCCCTAAAATTTCATAAACCGATGCATAATCTATTTATCACTTATATTTTCTTTTCTTCCCTTACTCCGCCTCACGTTTCTTTAATATTTTTCTCACAAAACAAACGCTCTAGTTTAGTATAAACTCTAGCAAATAATTGTAAATTTCTTCTTGTAGTCACACCACAAAAGTAATGATGAAGTTTATTATTTGATTACTACATGGGCCCTGAATCGAATTATTACGGTTATTAATCTAAATGTATGTATAATTCGTTTTTATTTGCTCTAGGTTGTGAAGACCAAGGGCAGTTTGATGGGTCTAAGGAAACCCTATGACAAGATTGATGGGTCTGTTCTAGTTCCCTCCTTCCAAGGGAAAATATGTCTGAAAATGGGTGAATTGTGAGGCCCCGTACTATATCATAGGCTGCCCCTTCATATCCACCTGATGAGTCAGTTCAGGGGCCAAGACCCTCTAACCCCCGATTAAGAGTTTGACCAGTAATACCCCTATGGGAAAAAATAATAATCATATTAGAAATGAATAATCCAATTTAAAATGTATGGTTTTCTTTTTTAAATAGTCTACGAGAAATGAGAACCATGAGAAGTTACCTCGGTTAAAAAAAATTAATATTAGATGTTTTTGTTTTGAGAAAAATTTAAAATAATTTTTGTTAGATGTTTTGCTTTGAGGAAGAGAGTACTTGTTCAAAAAATGCCTTTTTTGGTGACGATAAGAAAACCCAAAAAAATAAAAAATAAAAATAAAAACAAATTATTTTAATGGTAGAAAACACAAAACAAAACGATTTTTTTTAACCTTTCTTTAATTTGTTCACAATTTTTATTTCTTGATTATTTATTCTTCAATTTGTCTAGATTTTTTTTTAGATTTGCTCAAGACATTTTAGGATAGTTTTTTTTTTTTAAATCTTTATTTTTATAAATATGCGATTTTCCCAATTGTTGGTAAATTTTTAATCTTGGAAAGAAAAACGTATGAGCTTTATTGCATTGAAGCATATATGCTACTTTGGGTTTTTCGAATTATGAATTATCAATATAATTTAAGATAATTTTTTGGATTTTGATGAATTATTGTTCATTATTTATACTATAATATTTATGCGTTATTGGTCATGAAGGACTTATGTGTTTGGTTTTATACTGCAATTTCCTAAATTAATAAAAAAATAAACAAAGTTGGATTAGTCTTTAACATAATCTTTCAAAATCTGTTATTTAAAAAAAATTGTATTTTTTTTGTTTCCTAGTGGCTTGCAAAAATCTCATTTTTAGAATAAAAGCTCTCCCTTAAAACAAAACATTTAATGTAATCACATTTTTGTAAAGCAATAATTGCTCTGAATTTTTTCATTTTTCATAAATTTTTTTTTAAATAGAATGATATTGATAAACCATAACATAAATTTTTCCAATTTTAAAGTTATACTATATATGTTTTAAAATCATCTTAGTTTCCTATTCAAACTAGAAGACATTTCTAGATGCAATTTTTAGTCTCAACTTAATTGTTTTTTTTTAAAGGAATGATGTTTAATAAGTGGAGGCCATTTGATATTTCAATGTCTTTCCATTAACTTATTCTTAAATAACCCAACATTGTTGACAGTGTTAGGGCAATTAAAGCAAAGTATTAATACCTTCTCTGAATGAACACCCTCCAATTAAAATTCAACATGTGTCGTCTATTTTTTACCTTCAGCCAGCCTGGACTTTCTCTGAGCAATTTGAAAAACACTGAGTTGATGTTTAGACAATATGTTTTTTTTGTTATGAAAAACAAGGAGTATATGAAAAACATAAATAAAGTATTTAATGTTTTTTTTTGTTTTAAAAAATATAAATATCATAGAAAATACTAAATTTACAAAATAAGAACAGTTTTCAAATAATAGCAAAATGATGTTATTTGTGTTTTCATAAACTGATGTAAAGAACAAGAACAATTTAAAAAAATATGAACTTAACATTCCCTAAGTCTATGTTTGGTTCTTATAAAATTTGAGAGAAAACATTAAGAAAAGTAGGAATGAGAATTTCTTTCAAGTAATATTTTAGACTTAATTAAATATTCAAGTAATCGGGTTTAGATATTTTTGAATTCAGGGATGGGGGAAGGTTTGAGTACTCAAATACCTGATTAAATATATAATATATAAATATAATATGTATTTATTTATAACTTGTGTTGGATGATATTGTTATTATATAGACTATTTCTAGTATTTTGTTATTTGTTATATGATGTTTGATGCTTGTATTTTTTATTGGTTTCATGAAATCACATTACAGTAATTCTTTTACTATCATATGTACAAAGTATTTTTAATATTTATAATTTTTTAAAATAATTCATTTTACAAATTTGAATTAAGGCATAGTTACCCAATTATCTAATGGATGTGGGGATGAGGATAAAAAATCTAAATCCATGGGACAGAAATAATAAATGGAGATGGGATGACGCATCTAAAATCCTACTCAAATTCTACCCATTGTCATCCCTATAAAAAGTGAAAGGAAAAAAATGAAGGAAAATAAAATAGAGTTAAATCCATAATATGATGTTTATTTGCTAATTCAAACCAATTTTATTTATTCAAACTCACCAATATAAAGATTGAGTAATTTAATAATAGGTAAATTTTGAAGTAATTTGATCTATATTTGATTTTCTTTAATATTATTTATTACACAACCAAATATAAAAAAATCATTTTTCTTAACATTTTTTTTAGTACTTTCCTGAACAAATAAAGAAAATGATTTTCTTATATTTAGTCATATAACGAAAAAATTTCAAAGAAAATTATAAATAAAATTTCTTTAAAACTTATATATTCTTAAATTATTTAATTAAAATAAATAAATTTAATTTTAAGTAAAAAATAAAAATAAAATATTATATTTAATTATATTTTTATTTTCCTTAGTTTCAAACAAAATGATTGACAAAGCAATGGGTTGATGCCTTGATAATAAACCCTAGTGAAAACTTCCCCATGGGCTTGATTTCAAGATATGTCTTCTAGTGATTGACATGTAACAGACTTTCAACTTCTTTGGGCCAATTCAATTTTTGGATTTATAGCTTTTCAGTAGTCCAATAAAATATCTTCTGGGTTGCCTAACTTTTGGCACTCATTTCTGTACATTTTTCCTAGTTTAGTTATTAAAAAAAATGATACCCTTAACTCATTCTCAGAAAAAGCTCCATGCTGCTGAGACAAAACTGGGAAAATTTCTTGGAAAAGCCTGGAAAAAAAGACACCCAGAATAGGTTTAGAGAGTAGGGCATGAAAAGGTGGTTTCCCATGAGCAGACAAGCTTAAAGCCAAACAGAGAATAAACAATCCATAACTGAGATGGAGTGCTGCACGGTAAGAAGTTGGATTAAGAGTTCTACTTGAAAATGCATTGAATGGACATTATGAGCAAAATATAAGAATTTGCAGCTGGCATTTTGAGCAAAGTAGACTTTAATCCTAAGGGGTAATATTTCAGTTGGTCTGGCTTTGGATTTGATTTGGATTTGCTCCCCAATGGTTACTGGTATTGAGTCCAATAAGGTCATTAGAGGATTTATCTAGCCGTTAACTTTAGGATCCCATGGGATTAGTCAAGATACGTGCAAGACCTCTTTAGCTGAGCTAGAAGGATGTAAAACAATGGAACAATGTCTGGGAAGTATTGGTAAGGCCAAAGAGCTGAAAAAAGAGTCTCATTACACACCATGGTGAGTATTCTGTGATAAGCATGTTATCAATGAAGGAAAAACGAAGTAAATGTATATCACTTGATCACAGGCCAGTCCAGGAGCTTTTATAGAAGGAGAACATTTAATTGTATGATGATGATTTATTAGAAAGCTGTGTACAAGTTAAAAGGGTAACCTTTGAAGCTGTTAGCAGAGAGAGTCCTGGGCCTCTCTGCTGCCATATTGGTTTGAGCCTGAGGAGGCCAACATTGATGTGGTCAAGCAAGCCATCTGCAGGCTCTCACTCATTTCCTTTCAGACATATTTAAATATACAAAATGCATCAATACAGACCACCCTGGTAATCAAACATCTTTCTTAATGATTCCTGGATGAGAAACTCAGTAATCATAAAGGAGTAGCCTGCTTTTCCAATTTCCATGATGATGATGATTTCGCCCATTTTCAGGAAAGCATCAATTTCAAGATCCTTCATAGCCAAATAGAGGCCGCAACCCAACAACAGCACCCCCCGCCCCCTCCCCAGTAACTTTCCTCCAGAGAATCCTTTTACATGTATGCTCGTCTCGTCCCCAAATCAGATTGAGAGCTTGTACAGAAGGGAATCCGAGCATACAAAATCAGAGAGCAGAAGCAGAACATGAAAATGAATTACAAACAAGCACAAGTTGGGGTCAAGGGTATGGTTAGGACACAAATCAACCGGACTAGAAACAGGCTATCAACAGAGGAAAAACGCAATGTTTCAATCCATCCAAGAGCTTCAAAAGATGGATTGAAATTCATTCTCATAATCAAAACAATGGTAAAATGCAATAAGGAATCTGGCAATTAAACTTTATACATAGGTTGCATAGATAAATTTGTGGATGTGCAACATTTCCAAGCATTTTACAAAGAAATCTCCAAGATGGTACCCAGCAAGCAACTGTGAACAGAATCAGAATGATAGCAAAATCAAACATTGAACTATTTTCAATTGGGAACTTTGGAAGTTACAACTATTGTAATATTCAAACATGTTTAGATACACAATTTGGTACACTATTTCTTGTGTCAGATGAACCCAAAAACAGAACCAAAAAAATTGAAAAACTTCTTTACAGATTTCTCTATATAGAACTCAACAGAGAATGCCTTGAAGAAGGAGGAAATAAAATTCACAGCCGGTGGTTGAGTGGTTAATACTGGAGCAAGGAATATGACTTAAGAGCTACCATACCATAGAAAGGAACTCCAACTTCCATGCATTTTGCTATGTTTCCTTCTTCCGATATAAATGACAACATCTTTGGACGAAAAGCCAACTTTGAATATTGATTCTGCTACATCAATATAAATAATCGACAAACAAAGCTCTCAGATATCATTCTGATATATCCATTTTCCAGCTTACGAACACGATGTCAATGAAATAGCGTGCATGACATTTCCTCTGTTATAACACGCAAACAGCATATTACTACTCTGTACACTTCATGCTGGTTAAAATAAGCACAGAGGCTAGTTATTGAACACCCATTAGAAATCGCAGAACACTCTTGCAAACCCGCACCTCTGTTTTCCGGGCAAAATGGACTTCCATAAAGCCATCTTTCCATATACACCGTGGAGAACCGCACGCGCTGTTGAAGATCTCAACCACGGGATTGAATGAAAATGCGAGCTTATGAAGCATCCATATTGAACTTGCCATGTTAACAAAGGACTCATAGAAGGAACTCAAGGACCTCCATGAATTCAATACAATTTCATTTCGATCCAGATTGCTAAATCAGATGGATTCCATTGTTGAATGAATATTCTTGATGTGCTTTGGCCTCACAAACTTTTAAAACTAGGTGGGATTCAGGATGTAAGGACAAATCAAGTGCGTGTTCGATTAATTGCTTCAAAGAAACATTCTTCACCAAATTAGAGCCACCGCCATTACACATTACTTCATCCCCACCCAATCCAAACCCTTCTGAATCAAAACCTCGAAACATCCCCAAACAAACATATGACAGAAACGCATACCTATTATGCCCTTTTTTCAAAAAATCAATATTAGGATGAACCGAATTGGCGGCCAAATCCAAGTCCCACTTAGCTTTCTTCATCAAATCAATCAAAATCTTAGTGAAAATATGCATTGATCTACAAGCATCATGCAATATAGACTCGAAAACTCTAATAGACAAAAAAACCTCAGATGATAGATTTTCATAATCAGATAACCTTTTCGACAACTTCAAATTAGTTTTTCGAATCTTATCTAAATTGTGCCTCAGAATCAAAACCTCAGCAGCTTTATCGTCAATTTCCAACTGTAGTCGATTAGAGACTGTTTCCAGAGCTCGAAGCTTGCTCTGGTTCTCCTCCACCTGGGCTTCCAAGGAGGACCCAATTGGAAAATCAAGGCTGGAATTCGGATTTTTGCGAACTTCTCTATACAATTGCTTGAAATCCGAAAGTTTCCGGAGGTGCGACACCGCGACCCTGTCAGCGGCGCTTACGCTTTCTTCGACAAAAGGGACATGGGCTGTTTGGAATTGGAGATACGAAGCTTCAAAAGAGGAAATGGTAGCGAACAGCGACGAAATCAACGCTTCTGAGAGACGGGTGATGAGATTCGATCACGGGTCTCTTCCTGGTTTCGAAAGGTGTTTTCTTACTAACCGGCGGTGACATTGCGGGAAACGCGGGATGGTCGGGCTTGATGACGACGACTTTCTGACCGGTGATGACTTCTTCGGCAGAGTCAAGGAGGGAAAACCCGTCCGATTCGTAACTGTCGGCGGCCGCTCCGGCGCCAGCTGGGTCTTCATCGGCAAAGAATTCAAAGGTTTTAGACTTGAAAGCAAGCGCAAATTTCTGAAACATTTCGGAAATCTGTGGAGGTTTCGAAGACCCATCCATATCAGGCATTCTTCTCCCTCTTTCTCGAAGCAGCCTCTGTAATCTCTACCATCTCCTATATCTTAGACAGGTACAGATTTCCCCAGAAAAGAAAAAGACGATTACGGAAAGGTGTTCAGTGCGGGAGAGGAAGAAGCGGGGAGAGAATGCCCAACACTCTACTGATCTGTGTGATATGCAGAGAATTCTAGAGAGAGAGAGAGAGAGGGTGGGTGGTTTGGATGCCTTGGAAGGAAGGTATGAGTGTTTGGCTTGGTGAACTTTTCCTTGTTCTTTTTATTTAATTTTATTTTTTTGGGCTTCCCCTTCCTTATTTATTTTATCGATGGTGGACTTTTTGAGGTATTTCTGATTTCTCCCATTAACGGTAATAAAGGATACCACTACTTTGACAGTCTGATTCTCATTCAATCCAACAGACCAATAATATTTTGACAACTCAGCATTCAAAAATTAGCATGCGGTAACGGTAACGGTAACCATTTCCGTCCATTTTTTAATCAACATATGCCTTTAGCATAATAACTTAAATCAAAGCCAATTTAAACATACCCCAATGTCTAAAAGACTTTTCCTTAATAAATAAAAATTTTATATCTTCCCCAAAAATGAAAATTTTATTCAGTGGAAACCAAAGGATTAAGGGGTCGTTTGTTTCCCTTTTTTAAATTTGTTCTTTGTTATGAAAAACAAATAAAACATGTTTAATTACAAAATATCAAGAAAAAAAAAACATGTTTTAAGAAAACATTAAAATTGTGTTTTTTATGTTTTTAAAAACAGATATGTCATGGCCTAAAGTTTTTTTTTTTTTGTTGATATGTCATGGCCAATTTTTAATTCCTTCGCCAACATCATGATTAAATTATATATAAAAAAAATGTTGGTTATTCCATTTTGAGTGCACCAAAATAGAGGGGGCTGCAACTTGGGAGGAAATGCCATGCCTTGTTTTCCAATGATTGAGATAGCAAATGTCCCAAATCACAATAATTTCATTCTTCTTGTAATGCCACCACAATCAAGTATGTTTTTCTCTATAGATTTTCATGCCTTTCCTCCACCAACTTTTCTTCCTCTCCTTCTTATTCTTCCTTTTAAAAATTTTTATTTATTTATTTATTTATTTATTTATGGGTTTTTTTTAACAGCAAAATTCTGTTTTAAAGCTCAAAATGTGAAAGCATACAGAGTGAAAAATGAAAAATCAAGTAAAGGTTTGGAGTGGTAATACCGTATATATGAAGATGAAGAGAGTTGACTCCAAGGAAGAGGCCAAACTCAAAATATTTGGTTGGTGAAGTTTAGTGACATTAATTAGAGGGGTCGGTTGGTTTGTTACATTAAGGCAAATTTAACCTATATATTAAAGGGCATGAGGGACTAATTTAATAAGCTTTAGAAAATTTTTCTTTGAGCAAAGAAAGAAATAAGGAAAAAAAATCTCAAAACATCATTTTAATTAACACAGAAATGGGAATTTTTGTTTCTAATTACAACAAAATTGTTATAATTGTTTGGATTAAATCTTGATCCAAGAGGAACATCTACATATTCAACAAGATACAATATCTCAAACTTATAGTAAACAAATCTCTCGCACAAATTGAAATCAATTCTTATATTATTTATAACAACCAGTTACTATTTATATAGCATGCATCAAATTTTGTAAATATTATCGGTTTTATTTAGTTAAAAAAAGTATCAAAACATTTATTTTCTACTCAATATGGGGTATACAAATATGTTATATTTCTTAATAACTTTGTCATGATTGGTATAAGAATTTTTTACATCTCGTAAAATTTTATACTATTACTGTACCTTTTACAACTTGTGTTTTTTACTTCATCACACACTAATTGCGATATTTGAAATAGATAAAATAAAAAAAGTAGAAAAATTTTAAAGTTATTTGATAATGAAAGCAAATAATTTTATATATATTTTAAAATAAAATAAAATAAAATAGACTTTGAAAGGCAGGTTTGATAGAAGGTATTTTTACAATTATTAGAATGCTAGAATAATCAATAAACCCATAATCCTAGATGTGAGATGGAAACATAGATCCACTAACCGTGTATTTTTTTTTTAATCGGCCAACTTTTTGATTCGCTTTTTCATTTTTTGTTATTTTTGTTTCCATTTGTCAGAACAAACACCAACCCCATGGCCTTATTTTCTGGGAAAACAAACAGACCTTTTGAAACATCGTTATTGCCTTTGACCATAAGTTCCATAAAATTATATATATACCCCATCTTGATTGAGTAGGAACCTTCATGAATTGAGTATTAATTTTCTACATAGCATATGAGAAATGTGAAGAACATGAAAGCACTTGACTATTATTGGACTTTGCTTCTTTTATCTTCATTCTTTAGACCATTATTCTCTGTCAAGGAATGCTCATTCCTGATGGGGTGTTATTCAAAATAATTCTCATTTTATCCCAATAAAATAAATATATAAATAAACAAAGCAGGGTGTTTATTTCTTAGAATTTTTAAAGAAAATTAATATTTTAAAAACTTTTAGTTGTATTAGAATAAATATCGAGCATAGTAAATAAAATAGTATAATTATCACCTTCATTTAGCTTAAGTAATAATAGGTGAAATGAGAGCATACTAAAAAAAAAAAAAAAAAGTATTAGAACTATGCAGAATCTCAAATTCAATATATATATATATATATATATATATATATATATCATATATATATATATATATACTATATATATATATATATATATATATATATCTCATATATAAATTTAATATAACTTATTTTGTTGTTAAAAATGCATTTCATTCATTACTTTTTTTTTGAGGAACCATTTCGTTATTACTATTATTATTATTATGGCTAATAAAGCAACCGTGAAATGGGAAGCTTAGATGTGAAGGGCATGTGGAGGAGAAGGGTTGAGGTTCGAATCAGAGATTATTGAACAGATTACTCAGTAAAAATATTATTTTTATGTATGCAAAATAAATAAATGTTTTTTTTTTGAAGAAAAAAATAATTTTATTGATTTTAATTAGCAATACATCGATAGAAAAATATAATCAAAATTGTTAAAAACCATAAATGATGAAACAACATCTAGGTTAATAGCATAATGAAATAATTCAACGCCTATATATTTGATAGTTGGGTCTAAACATTTGATATTACTATTATGACTAGCTAGAATACTTTTGACTCAAGTTTTATAGCATACTGACGACCATGAATTTGATTTTTTTGTTTCGACAGATATATTTTGCCTGCTCAATTACCTAAACACAAATAACAAATACATCGTACCACGACGATTTAAAATCAAACTATCGTGATCGCACACACAACCATCCGGTCGCACTGCACGACGACAATCATACGCCGCACAGCGCGACAGAACAATCATACGCTACGCGTGATGACTAAACTACGCAAAAATACGTGAAAAACCCGGGGACCGCTGATCACCACGTTAATAAAAATACGGTAAGACGTGATGTATGTCGATTTTGCGCCGTTAACGACAAAAATCATATATTCTTGTTTAAAGAAAAAATGTTAATAAAGAAAAAATCAAGATAAAAATAAGGCTAAGATTTCACCTTTTTGTAAATAAATATTAAAAAAAAGATATAATACTATATTCTTATAAGGATTACACCATTTCATCCCATCTCTAGCTTCAAGGGCTTGTTGTTATTGTTATTATATCTTAAAAATAAATAATATGTAAATAAGATCAATTATGAAAATGTAGAAAGACAAACTAAATAATATATGATGAAAGCGAATTGTTTTCAATAGAAACCCAAAAAACATATGACCTCAAAATGTCAAGTAAAACACATACAATCCCTCAAAATTTCAATTTTCACAAGCTACGCACACTCAAAATTCTCCCTCATTTGAAAAGTCAAATATTCCATTCCTGGTCAAACCTCCCCCACCTTCCCCAATTTGAAGGCTGCTCACTCTAATACCTTTCATTCATTTTTTTTTTTTAATTCACATATGGTACAACAAGTGATAATTAAATAAATCATAGGAATTAGGAACCCCCAAGAATTATTATATGCCACACATTTTGTTTGATTCGACCCTCAAATACTAATTTCACAAAATCTATATAACATATTTGGATACTATAATATCATACATAGGACTAAGATTTTTGTTAATCATGTTGTGGTGGCAATCATGATAGCCTCTAGTTTTTTTTTGCACGCCCTGACACACTGCCCTGTCAAAGGGCACTATGTCGTTTTTTGAATGCCCTATATATATGATTATTTTCTATACTTTATTATAAAATAAAATATGTATACTTAGTGAAAGTTGAGTTCTAACCTACATGACGGTTTTGGGGGAATCCATTTGTATTTTATGTGGCTATTTATTTATTTATTTATTGTTGACAAAAAGAGATGAGTATGTGGGCTATATTTAAACATTGAAAGATTGGACCCACATCCCATTTATTATTGTTTGATGATTGTGTCACACATTTACTTTTTTTATTTTATCATTTTTATTTTTTTTGGATTTATTTGTTTGTTTTTTAGGTTGTTATCAATGTTTTGGGAGTTTCAAGCAAAAAAATCAATGTTTTGGGATTTTTTTTTAAGTTAAAGTTGGTATGTTTGATTGTTAATAAAGAGTGGTTTATATATATATATATATATATATATATATATATATATATATATATATATATACTCATAATCTTAGTAAATGTAATAGCACTGTAGTTTCCCGACTCGCAGCCACATCGTCTGAAAGATCTTCACCAACTGACGCAACCTCGCAAAACAAATAAAAAGACGATCCATGCTCGCCGCCCCTCCGACGACTTATCTTATTCTAAGACTTTTGACCTTAGAACAACAATTATCTGGCCTAATCTCGCACTTCGCTTCGCAGGCCGTGACTTGCTTCTTTATGAGCGAGAAGTGGGATTTGTCTTTCTGAGACTCAGACGCATTTTTTCATAATGATAGTGTAAGATTTAATTCTCATTTTGGGAAGGATGACTTATTCTTCCTTTTATATAACTGCCTTCCCGATAGAGTTGTCGCTAAGAGTGTTTTCCTATTTTGTCAGAGGCGAGGAGGTCGATTCATGGGAGAACCTACACTAGTAACATGAAGAGCCGATTAGCAGCTTCGTTTGGTGGAGTTGCTGATCGGGAAAGTAAACATATGGGTAAGAAGACGTCCGGGATATGAGGCACCCGGGCACCGGGCGGATGATTGATCGAACGTTCCTGGGCCGTTTGGCTTTTAAGCCTAATCCCTTTGGGGTACCCGGGTGGAGGATTGATCGAGCGGCTCCTAGGCCGACTTAGCCTAACCCTCGGGGGCACCGGACGGCGATCACCACGCTCCCGGGCCGATCGGATTCGGGCCTAGTCCCCTTTCGGGCTCTTAGGCCGGGCCTACCGGTTAGAGAACCGAAAGCTTGGGCCCGCTTTGTACCCACAAGCACGACATGGTATTATTTGGTATTGCCTTATAAGAGCTTCCATGTTTCTACTTATATATAATCTGCTTTTATATGATGAGATAAGTTCATCATTTATGTTGCATGTAGTTCTTGGAAAGTATCAAAGAAAGCAAAAAAATGATAAAAAAACTATTTTCTTAGATATGGTATTATCCCTATCAAGACTCAAATTCAGGATCCTACCAAGCATTCTATCATATGAGCTAAAATATGATGCGTGAAAACTTTTTTTTCTTTTAACATCTACTTAATTTGTATTACATCATCGTAGTATTATGTTTTTATAAAGACTCGAGTCTAAGACCTCTCATATACTTATTTCTTTTTTACCACTTGAGTCAGACCTCAATGACAAATTACTTAAAAATTTATTTATTCTTAAATTAGTTAATCTTTGTATTGATGAGTTAAAATAAATAAAATTTGTTTGAAGAATTAAACAATGATAATATATCATCTTAAATTTATTTTCTTTTACTTTTCCTCCTTATTTTCTTTCTCTTTCATTTTCCCTCAAGAGAGTGTAAGTATTTTTCACATTATTTATGAATTGATTTATTCATTTTGATATTGTTATATAGAAATTGCCTAATCTAAACTATGCAACTTCAAATAATCTTGATTAATTTAATTTATATTTCTGATAATAAATTAAAAATAAGATTTATTTTTAAATATTTTTTATTATAAAATATGAGTAGCATGTGAAAAATGAATATGGTTTAGGCGTGGATCTAAACCTACAAACCCACCTAATCATCACTATAAAGCTCCTAGGTTTATGATTATTTTGCCTTTTTGTGACCCTAAAAATGAAGGAGCTTCTACTGCAAAATTTCTACGCTGATAAAAGGTACCCATCAATCTCAAGTCTCTTCATTTTTGTGAGTCCAATCTAGATACTGAGACAAGGTGTGACATGTTTCCTAATTAAACTTTTGGAGAATTTTAAATCAAATTTCTAATTTTTTTAGAATAAAATAATTTTATAACTCAAATATAATTTTTCTTTCTTTTGAAGCTTTTGCGAGCTTATGATGTATGACATTTTCAACTTTTTTTTTTTTTTTAATGTTTTCAATGTTATGCACTTGAGATCATACTTGAGTAGTAAATGGGTGGGATTGACATATGAAAGGATCGAGATCGAATTCTTGTAAAAACATAATATTACAATGTGATATGCAAAAATGAATACAAATAAAAAATGTATATTTAAAATTTTTATAATGGTTATAATATTAGTTATTGATGATTTATTTTTAATAGTTCATCACGCATAACTCAAGAATCATAGTGAAAATCATTTACAACCTTGAAATTAGAGTGTATTAAAAAAAACAAAAACAAAAAATATTTTTAATAAAAAATTATGTGAGAACATTGTTGGAACAAAATATTTTCTTTAAAAAGTGAGCATTTAATAAGAGCATTTACTTTTTTTTTTTGTTAAAGAACATTTTACCTCTCAACTATGGCTAAGGTGTCAATTTAATCCTTCAACTATTTTTTTTATTGTTGGATCATGTATCAATTTACCCCCTCAACTATGGATCATGTATCAATTTAGCCCATCAACCTTTTTTTTTTTTTTTGTCATTTTTACATTTGTGTTATAAATCGGTTCATTGTATAGTGAATGACCAAATTCATTGAGAGCCATTATGATGTTCCTAATGAACCTCATTCATGAGGTTCTTAATGAACTTCATCCATGAGATTCATGTATCACTTTACCAAGGAAGCCTATAAAAGGACTTCCATCCTTTGTATGAGGCACATCCCAAAGAAAATAAAATTTCTCTTGTTCTATCTATCTTTCTCTCCCTTTTCTCCATCTCAATTCTCTCACTCATTCATTTTCTCTTTTGATATATATACAAAGAGAAGAACATATAACTATTTAGAGCTTGTGTTTTATAACACATTTTACAATACGTTATCACCACGATTCAGCTCTAGCAAAGGTAAAATTATATTATTATCATTTTTTTTCATATATTAAAAGTTTACCAAAATATCAAATCTCACAAAACTTGAGTTTGTAGTACATGATATTACTTTTAAAATTTGATTCCATCATGGATTCGACAAATACATCTAACTTTCGCTAATCTCGGCAAACAATAAAAAAAAAGGAAATGAAGAGTCCCAACAGGACTATGCAAAGACACTAATTTTCCTTAGGCAACATCTCCAAGAGGATCTGAAAAATGAATATCTCACTGTAAAAGATCCAAAATCCTTTCACTCTGTGGAATGACGTGAATGATAGATTTGACTACTAAAAAACGGTGATTTTACCCAAAGTTCTCTATGACTGGATGCGCTTGAGGTTGCAAGATTTTAAAACAGTTAGTGAGTATAACTCCGTTCTATTTAAAATAAGCTCCAAATTGAAGCTATGCAGAGAAAAAACACGGACGAAGACATGCTAGAAAAAACGTTCACAACGTTTCACGCCTCTAATGTGTTCCTACAATAGCAATATAGAGAGCGTAGATTTACTAAATATTTAAAGTTAATATCATGTCTTCTAGTAGCTGAACAAAATAATGAGCTACTAATGAAAAACCACCACTACCGTCCAACTGGATTTGAACCATTCCCCGAAGTGAATGCAATTTTATCCCATAATCATGGGTGTGGACGTGGTCGTAGTGGTGGTCATGGTCATTGGTAGATTTCTCGACACTATAATAATCATCCTTCTAACCCCTTCAAAAGGAAAGACCCATTTCACTGCCAAAAGCGGAATAATGGTGAGACAAAACAAGAAAATGGAGAAATGCACACACCTCGATTCTTCCCACTTCAGGGCACCTCCTCCCCTTAAACATACCCTAAATAGCTGGACTGGTTAAGTGATAATATGTCTAAACTTAAATTTTCTAAAATAAAAACAAATTTAATTAATATTAGGGAGACAAGGGTAAAGTGGTGGTCTTTACCACTTTAGGGACATAAATGGCATAAATCAATAAGTTATATGCCAAATGACATAAATCAATAAGTTATATGCCATTATGGAAATAGAGAAAAAGATGGAATTGAAATTGGAATGAATGGAAGGGCTTAAGTGCAAATAAAGAAAGTTAAGCCAAAAATGGGTTTTATTTACTTGGCCAAACATGGCCTTAACAAATATGGACTTAAGACCAAAAATTGGTCTCATTTGGTGGGAGACCAAACCGTAGAGAGAGAGAGAGGGGAGAGAAGAAGGAGAGAAGAAGAGAAGGAAGAGAAGCCAAGATCAAGCTAAGGTATGGAACTACATGGGTTTTAAAGTTTTGAATGGTTTTCCATGCAATTGTATGTTTTATTAGTTGTCTCCAACCTAGGGTTTTGTTAGGTTTCCTCTCCCAACCCAAATAATTATAGAAAGTAAAGTGGATAAAACCATAAAGAGTACAAGAAGCATATGAAATCCTCTCTTTGAGGATGGATTCATAGTTCAATGAAAGTAATTGAGTTAGGGTTTTGAACAAACCCTAACTAATCATCATGTTTAGTTGTGTATGGGTCATAACCCATAATTAGAGTGGGTTTGAGAGTAATTTAGGATAAATTGTTGAAAGAAAATAAGTATTGAAAGAGGAAATTGAGTAGAAAAGAGATCATAAGATGAAATTGAAGTGGTCTTGAAGTGTTTATAAAGTATAGAGTTGGTTTGGGATGAAAAATATGGGAAAATGGGAGAAAAACACACATTTTGGGCATTTCAGACATGTACCGTACAACTTGAACATGTACCGGGCACATCTTAAGCTCGTCATTTTTGGCCAACATGTACCGGTACATGTTAGACATGTACCGGTACACCCCTGTTCTGTTTTCCAGTTTTGACCAGTTTTTGTATTTTGGCCATAACTTACCTATTTCTTATCCGACCGAAAGGATTCAAGTGGTCAATTAAAATAGACTTCTGGCAAACCATCCATATAGAAATAGACATCGTCAAATTATGACTCTAAGTGGCCCAAAAATCCACTCGAAGTGGGACCATGTGCAAACCAAATTCTGGTTCCAGCTTTGAACATAGAGTAGTCCGGATTGTTTCGACGAACTTGAGTTCCGTGTTCGAATTGGGTGATTCCAGTTGAATAGAACCCTTTAGAACCTAGCTTTAAATGAGTATAAGGACCTATTGTCAAAATATGAAGTTAAGACCCCGGAAAATGAGTAATACAAACTGTCACTAGAAAAATCGGTCAAATGACTAGTTGGCATGAAAATGCCATAACTTTAGTTTGGATGATCCGATTGGATTGATTCCAATTCCTAAGTAAAATAGATTCATAGAGGAAGTAAAATAGATTCATAGAGGAATAAGAAAATATGGATGAGGTGTGATTTCATAGACATCATACTTTATAAGTATATGAAGTGCTATATGTAATAGCCATGAAACAAGGAAAATATAGAAAATGCAATATGTATAGATGTGTCCAAGAAAACATGTATATGATATGAAACATGAAAAAGAACATGAATATGAACATGAACATAAAAGTACATGAAAAAGTATATGTAAAGGAAATGTATATGCAAAGAATATGATATGAATATAGGATTATATGATAGACATACCAAAAGGAATAAGATGGAACATGCTAGGAACACATGATAGAAAGGCATAAATGATAAGAACAATAGAGAGAAGCGAAAGATGACAAAGCACAAGAATAAGTACATGTACATGAATGATAGGCATAGTAAAGACATGACAGTAAGTAATATGGAACAGTATATGAAATACAATATAAAGACATCTGATAGTAGACGCATGTATAGGAAAGTATATGAATATAAGTTTATATGATATGAATATATGAATAAGTAAAAGCATACATGATAGAAATATAGTAAGTACATGAATAGCTAAATCCTGAAAGAAACGCATAAAGGATATGATGTATAGATGATATAAAGAGATATGAATATAGAAAAGCTATATATATGAATATATGAATACAAGAGTGCATAGATGCATTCATGATATATGATAGACAAAACTAAATGATAGCAAAAGATATGAATATATGTATTATAGAGAAATATGAGAACCGTAATATGAAACTACAGATATGAGAACGAATACAGAGTAAAGTAACGATAGTATATATTGCATGTTTCGATCATGATAACAATAGTTATTCATGCTTATGAAATATGTACAGTAAAAATATGATATGAAAAATATCCGATTGTCTCGCTGTAACCCCGGTAGAGGATGATGCACGCCATGCGAAGATACGCTTGCCATAAAGATATTCATAGACGTATATCGAGGCCCCGCTTCGTCGGCGACATGCATCCCGTTGACGTGCCCCGCGCGGTCACCATTAATAGACAGAGATCACCGCCTGCATGAAGGATAGTACCTTCAAAAATCGATAGCATATGAACAGGTCACCGTCTCGCATGCTGACGATACCTCTGGTATTATCGTACGCAGATCACCGTCATGCTGATATACCTTCGTACACATACCCGTGATCCGCCTAAGGTATTTGCAGACATGAAACCAAAAAGGAAATGACATGACATGTGAAGCACAAGATCGCTTATGCGATGAAAGTATAGACAACAAGAATAAGAGGTAATGTACAAGATGACAGTACATGAAAAGCATATGAACAATACAGTATATAAAAGAGAAAAGCATATGAAAAGTACAGTATATGAAAATCATATGAAAAGTATAGTATATGAAAAGCATCGAAAGCATAATATATGAATATCATATATATAAGAAAAACACATGAAAAGTAACAGAAAGTATACGAAAGCATAAAGTAGATGATAGATAGAATATGAATGTACGCGATAATACAAGTATGAATATGTATGTATGAAAAGTATAGATATAACATATGCCAAAGACATAGAATAGAGACATGACTTACAACATGAAAAAGACTAGAGACAGGTAAAAGACATATGAAAGAACAGTATATGAAAAGTATAAGAATGTAGATAAAAGTACAAGACAGTATAAGATAGGTTATATGAAAGTATACGAGATAAGAATGTATAGATACATTTAATAAAGATAATGCACATGAAAGGAAATGAACATGATAAGTATAGGATATGTAAAGTATAGTGAAATAGAATACGTAAAAAAGTATAGATAAAAGATATGCCAAAGACATAGAATATAAAAATCGAAGAGATTAACATGCACAGTAAAGTATATGTGATAGATAACCAATTAAAGTTATAGAAATCGTGATAGATAGATGATATGCATATGTATAAGCTGGTGATACGCCATTGGTGTCGGGTTCATAAAGAGAATTATTTCCAGCCGCAAAGCTTAAAGACGCGTGTTCAACTCAGAGTACGTAAGGTGAAGACAAGGATAGAGGACAAGACATTCCACATCGCCAGCAGCCAACTGTAGATAGTGCTCATCGCTGCCGCCCGCAATCTCAAGTTTTGTAATAATAAAATTGTAATAGTACAAGTAAAGGGACTCTGTATGTATGATTGCGGATTCGGGACACCACTCCTAAGGGTGTCTTTGTATGTATAAAATGATTTCGCTTTTACGTAAATTATTTCAGATAAATCTTACTGTGTACGTGTGTCAGCCAGAAAAGAATTGCGCCAACGGTAGCCCCAAGAAAGTATAGTATATAAGATGCACAGAGAATGCTACGCCCCGGAGAGCCTCGCTCGATCCGCCAACTGCCTGGCCGAGATCTGGGGCGACAGACCTGGACAAGGATCCTCAACTGTGTTCCGGGCGCGCACTATATAATCGGGACTTCTCACTGCTTTTTTTTTCTTTACATTAGTGGCCAAAGTCTTATAACAGAATCAAAATATCATATACAAAATTTCAAAATAAAACTACCACCGGAGTGGTGTCCATCAAAATCTATACACATATACTGAGTCTCATTTACATATACAAATACTGTACTTTTACATTTACAAATTAGAGCGCGGAACCTACATGTAGTAACCCTACTACAGGTTGCCCAAGAGGCGCGGAAGTTTTCTGACGTCTTTCTCCGTACTCTACACGTATTTAAACCCGCTTTACGCCCAAGTGGGAAACATATCTTATAACTTATACTTATACACATACATTTATACTGAATCATAATAAATATATAACGGAAACATATATCAAAATCTTCATGAATTCATATAACACATTTACATACATAATATCCTAGAATAATCTCCATGCTTGTTCGGGACTGTGATACCTAAGATCGAATCCTATACTTATATCAAACTTATACTTACTCAGATCTTACACTTATGGCAGATTTATTCTTATTCCTATCTCCCATAGGAGACATACTTACTGAGCTTATACATATACTTTACGGAGGTACTTATCCACATACTCATACTTATCTCAAGCTTATACTAGTTCCGATCTCCCATAAGAGTTACAGAGCTTATACCTATACAGAGGTACTTATACACGTACTGGTACTTATATCTATCTCAGATCTCCTGGAGGAATTACGCGTAACTTATGCTTTATACAGAGGTAACATTAGGTACCACAAGGCTTATACTTATACCATGTGCTTTCTATACTTATACTACTGAGTTTACACTTGTTTGGAGGTCCCCGTGAGGTACTAAGGCAGAGATATTACTTTTTAACGATACCGATATTGCGGAACTTATTCTTATACCTTAAGTACTAGTACTACTGCTCAAATGTCCCAAAAGACACATACTTGTGCTTATATCAAACTTATATTTAATTAAAAGTACTGGTAGTACCATTAACTTATACTCATACCGGGGCATCTGGGTGAGGGTACTTCACTGGAAGCTTTATCCCCTTAATCGAGCTTATACTGAGGTACCCGTAAGTACTACGTAAATTAATCAAATACGTAGAGGTATCCGTGAGGTACCATTTAACTTATACTTATTCTTGTATTATGAGCATATACTTGTCTTACCTGATCTTATACTTGTATTACTTGAGCTATTCTTGTACTGGATTTTATTCTCTTGTATTTCTGATTCATACTTGTATTACTTAACTTAAGACTTGTCTTAATGAACTTATACTTGTGTTACTAAGCTTACTTCGTATTTCGATTCATAATTTGTAGTAATTTATATTACAATTTGTATTACGGTCTTATACTTGTATTACTGAGCTTATTCTTGTATTTCCTTTGATACGAGCACCAGAGGTACTACGTAACATTTTACTTCAGCCAAAAGTACCCGTAGGTACCACTGCACGTATACGAGGTACCGTAGGTGCATTCGGATCTTTACCATATTCATTTCTTTACTCTTATTCTTTATTCGTAGTCTTAATATATATAAAGGTCATATCGCATTTATGCAGATACGCGACATTAGTCCTTAGTAGGTGGCCAAATCACATCGAATACATATATCGAGTTCATAGATTCGTAACATATCTAATAGGTTTATATCGAATCATATTCGCACTTCCTTATACATATTCATGTCAAGGTATCTCGATTCGCCTCTTTTACATGTTTCATGACTTTGTTATACAAATCGTAAGATATGGTACCTAAGGGCACACAAGACGGCATTTAAGTATGCTAAGCATACTGTATCTATTCTATGTACTTTTTATATACATATCTATAATAAGCATCGCACTGTAGAACCATGAATGAGATGGACATAGACACCAAGAACCCGAAGGTATGGTACAAGCATCAATCCGGATACGCGGTTCGCTCACACGTAAGGTCAGAAGACTGGGCAGGAGCGTCAAGCACCGATCATAACGCGGGCCTGCCCACGCAGAACAAAAGTGCCGTAGCACCGCAGGGAGTGCCAAAGCACGGGACGTAACGCATGCCCACGCAATGGCGTCAGAAGACAAATGTGGAGTGCCGGCACCGAATAACGCGGTTCCGCCCACGTACCGGCGCTGCAGCACCAGCGTGGAGTGTCGGGCACCGAATAACGCCCACTCATCTTATTCTTCGTCCGTGCAGGTAGTCATACTATCATATGTCTTTCGTAATTCATAACCTATCTTAATCACATTCAGGTTCATGACATACGCTCATACATTTCTATACCTACGTTTACTCAGATTTTATCGCACTCGTCTTATTCCCGTAGGAGTACAGAATAGAGACTCTTCCTTTGATACCCGTAGGTACTTTTCTTATCTATGCTCCTTTACATATCAAATATACATATATTTCTATTTCTTGTTCATATCCACATCCTTTCTTACCATGTATTCCAATTAACTTGAACCAAAAGATTAGTACACTTGGTACAACAATTCAATTTTCAGACAAGATGTGGGCACCAAATATCATTAAATGGCATATGGTTAGATTCTAGACTCAATGAGCTTTCCATAGAGTCCAAGAATACCCATAATGGAGTCCTACCGAAGGAGTTATGCAAGGTAAATGCGAAGAAATCAGCAACTTGCGCCATCGCAGCGAAATACTAAAGAAGGTACTAACGCCTTTGTTATTTTCAGGGGTCTTAACTTCATATTTGAAACTGGTTCTTTGTACTCCTTTGAAGCTAAGGTGATAAGGGTTCTTCTCCAACTGGAATCACCCAAATCGGAGCACCGAAACTCAAGTTATGCCATAAACAACCGGGACTAATCTATGTTCAAAACCGAACTAAATTACTTGAACATAAATTTCCACTTTGAATGAATTGGGGCCACTTAGAGTCAGAATTCGAAGGTAGATATTTCAGGGTGTTTTATTCTCCTTGAAGTCTAGTTTAACCAGCAACTTGAATAACTCAAATCGGATAAGAAATGAGCAAGTTATGTCCAAAATACTAACACTGGTCCAAAATAAAGCATGGGTACGGCACGCATCGTACCACTTCAGCTGGGTACCTAAGATCACCCTTCTAAATCGGGTCTAAAGGTGGTTTTTCCTCCTTTCCACATATGTTGCTACCCAAATCAACTCAATACTCTATATACACCTCAAAACCACTCCATATTCATCTTGTAATGGTGGTTTAGAACTTCACATACCCAAACCCTAGGTAAAAGTCCAAGAACCCATACCAAAGTCCACCCTTCTTATACAAAAACATAGAATTAAGGGGGATTCCATGCTTATTTTAACCAAGCTAGAGCTTTTCAACTCAATTTCATTCAAACCTAGAGTTAGGATCAATTTCTAAATAAACCCTAGGTTTGGAACTCATAAAAATCCCTAGAAATCCATACAAAACCATAAGATCCTTGCTTTCCATGTAAAATCCATACCAAAATCATGTAACCATACCTCGTCTCCTCCCTGCCTTCTCCTCTTCTTCTTCCTCTTCTTCTCTTTTCCTTCCAACCCGTAGGAGCTTTCTTGTTTGGAGACAAAAATGAGTTATTTTTGTCTCCTCCCCTTTTTATAATTCAACTTTATTTTATTTACCTTTTAGTCCTTCTTCATTCCATTATTTGCATTAATATTTATGTTATTTCCACTTTGGCCTCTAATCTTATCAACTCATAACTTTTATGCCCCTTTTTGACAATTTACAATTTTGTCCTTGTCTTGTAAAATTTTCAGGTTTCTCAATTTCCATGTTTCACATTTAAATCACGAAACATTCAAATTATGCTTACAAAATATCCTAAACATGTCGAAAACGACTAGGGTATATTTCGGGGTGTTACAAAATGTACATAAAAAACCCTTCAAGGTTCATGAAGAGACTTGCTATAGATGCAAAATGGAAGGAAATTGGTTTGTACCTGTCATACAACCAAACATCTAGTAGATTTATATCAAGCATCATTAAAGGATAAATGAAAAAGGGTAGAAACTAATTTTGCTGATGGAAATGAGCTGGACCTATCTTACTTTGATATGAATTTTTTTGAAGGTCCTAGTGATAATTTCAATTGTTTAGTAGATGATGAAAATAATGTTATAAAGAATGAAGAAAGGAAGAGAGAACAGAGAGAGAACTCTAAAGGACCTTTTTCTCCTTATCTTTCATTATCAGGATCTTAAATATATAAGGGTCTTCATTAATACGCATTAAGTACATCCACACACCACCCAGAACGCGGTGGTCATTCACATTTCTCAATGAATTATTTATAACACTCCCCCTTGAATGACCATCACTAGTAGTTAGTTCTGTCTCATTAAAAACCTTTCTAATAAAACCTAGTGGGATAAAACCTGGATGAAGGGAAAAAGAGTGCAGTATACTAACATCTTTAACAATTCTCCCCCTGATGGTGACATAATACTTTATTTTGAAGATCTTTTACCTGACGCATACCAATTTGGTGTACAAGTTTCTTGAATGTCAGAAGGTGGCTTTTGTAAATAAATTCACAAATTATCAATGACCTTATCTGCTGCACATTGATTTCACCATCGCATGAAGTTCATGAGATATATAGAAGAATTTGGTGAAATGTGTATTTAGTTCGATCAAATTTCCTTTTTAATATATCCTTCATCAGGCAATACACGCTAACATTATCTTCATAATAACGTTGGTTTGTTCGAGATAAGATAATCTACATGATTTTTTGATGTGTTATATCATGGATCTCAACCAAACACATTTTCGACTAGCTTCTTGCATGACAAGTATTTCTGAATGGTCGAGGAGGTGGGCCACCATTGTTTGTCGATCGACCCCAGGATATAAATAATATTTCCATAAGTAAATATATATCCCGCTCCTGGTGATCGAGCCAGGAAGGTCCGAAGATAGCCCAGATCTGCAGGTCAAAATTTACCGGTTCCAATGCTTTGGAATAAAATAATCCCATGTCACATGTTCCACAGAGATATCTTAATACATGTTTAATTCTGTCAAATGCCTTTTAGTTGGAGCTGAATTGTATCTTGTTAGTAAATTAACTGAGAAAGCAATGTTTGGTCGAGTATAATTTGCAAGATAAATTAGTGCACTAATTGCACTAAGATATGGTATTTCAGGACCAAACAATTCTTCATTTTTTTCTTTAGGCCGAAACGAATTTTTGGTCACTTCAAGCGACCTAACAACCATGGGGGAACTAAGGGGGTGTGATTTATCTTTAGGAAAGCGCTTCATGACTTTTTTTTGTATATGTTGATTGATGGATTAATACACCATTTGAACAATGCTCGATCTACAGGCCGAGACAATCTTTTATTTTCCCAAGATCTTTCATTTCAAATTCCTTCTTTAAGTAGTCAATTGTTTTGATGAGCTTTTCATGAGTCTCAATCAAATTCAAATCATCTACATATACCGCAATAATTGCAAATCCAATTGCTACTTTCTTGATAAAAACACATGGGCAAATTCAATTATTCCCATATCATTCTTTGAGCAAATACTGGTTTAAACGATTATACCACATTCGACCAGACTGTTTTAATCCATATAAATATCGTTGTAACTTGATTGAATACATGCTCCATGGTTTTGAATTCATTACTTCAGGTAATTTGAATCATTTAGAGATTTTCATATATACATTAGTATCAATAGATCCATATAAATAGTTTGTGACTACATCCATCAACAGCATATCAAGTCCTTCGAAGACCGCTAAATATATTAAATAACAAAATGTAGTTGCATGCATTACGGGAGAATAGTCTCCCATAATCACTCACAGTTCAGAGAGTTTCGTCACAAGGTGATGTGCTTATATCAACCCATTTGTTTTTGCCTGGTTTATTGTAAAAATCCATCGATATCCAACAAGTTTGCAATATTTAGGCTGAACTACTGGTCCAAATACTCGCTGGCTGATTTTAATTTTGTTTGAATTGCTTCTTTCATTTTAACCAATAATTTCGACGTCGACATTCATTCATATTTTGTGGCTCCCGATCTTCATCATTGCTTATGATGTCCATAGCCACTTGGAAAGAAAAATATCATCAATGATGCCCCAACCCCATAACTATGGCAAGTGAGGGGAACGCCACACAGAGTTGAGACCTATAAACCCGCCTTTGGAAAATAATTGAGAACAACTCAAGTAAAAAGTAAAAAATGACATAATCATACTTCAAAAGTCTGAATTATAAAAATTCAAGACTACAAAATATAATCATAAAATTACCACCATAGTGGTATTTAAAAAGTTCTATACATAGTGTTTGAGTCTAAAAAGCAAGAAAAATTACTTATCAATACAAGTTTCACTATAACAAAAAAAGTTACACAACTACTATTATAAAAAGAATAGTGGTCCATAAAGCGGGGACCTTGCACTGAGGTTTGGTCTTGACGAATGCTGAGGCCGTCCTTCACAATTTCTTTAGCACCTACATGGATTTAAATTATGCGTTAGTTTATAGCTTAGTGAGGAAATACATAAAAACAAACCACTTATAACTATTATCAAATACAAGAAACAAGTATGCAATAATATTATTTCGTGTAATTATATTTAATTATTTTCTTATGCTAATGTCTATATATGAGAGTAGCAGAAAGAGTATATATATATATATATATATATATATATATATATATATATATATATATATATATATATATATATATACACATGTACAGATCTTTACGAGTCATCATATTCATCTCTCCTAGGGAGTACTTATCATACACCATAATGTAAGGCACTCGAGGGCATACCATAAAGACGCATATACGCCGATGCATCATAAATTTTATTTTCACAAGCATATCGCCCTTATTCATGTAATTTTCATATAAATATTTGCCTCGCATAGACAATAAGCATCGAATAACAAGTACACTAGATAGTAGTAATTGTGAAAAGGCAGACAAGATACATATGAGTGCCAAAGATCGAACAGAGTGTTATAGCACTAATCAGAGTGCTTAAACATTAAATAGGAGTGCCAAGCACTTATGTCGGCACAAACAGAGGAGTTGTAGCTCAATCCCTTTATCTTAATAATCTGATCTTAGGCACATGCCAATTATATGTGATTCAAAAACATTTTACAAAGGTCTAACCTCATTCATATTTTCCAAGTCAATTTTGAGTGACCATAATTTCTTCATGCATATCAACACATGTTCAAGTCATACTTAATATGCATTAACAATATATTTTGCCAAAGAGGCCAAATTATTTCTTCATGCATATCAACATGTTCAAGTCATAACTATCATGCATTAACAATACATTTTTTCCAAAGAGGTCAAATTATGGGGAATGTTCTTCCCACCTAGAAACAGATTTTTTACCTTCACTTGTACAATTTTCTGGGCATAAACAAGACATATTTTACCCAAACTTCTTTCATAAAAGTTGTAATTCTATGAGTCTATTTTCAGTAGAAATTGAAGTCATCCAATTTGAGTCGATACTGAAGCATGTCAGTACAAGAAAACGGGTTTTGGGGAAATTTTGACAGCACTTCCCCTATAATTCTATCATATCCATTTTACACAAAATGGTCCTTAAAAAAGGAAACTCCCAACACAATTTTGCAATACTTTCTCCATGAAAGTTGTTCCCCTAGAAGTCTAGATTACACAGAAATTTGAATTACTACATTTTGATCAACCTATCCCAAGATATGACTCAAACACTTAAGGCTGGTCTGGTTGAACTGACAGAAAACAGAGCTCCACTTTGATGAATTTCTAGGTATAATGGGAGCTAAATCTAAATACACTTCCTTCATAGACATTATTCTACAATAAGTCTAGTTTACCCAGAAATTAGAATCACTCAATTTGGATGAATAAAACTCAACTTATGACCCAAACACTCAGAAATACACCATTTTAGGGGGGCGTAATTAACACCCGACTTCAACCCAATTTCGTAGGTCTGGTACCACCTTTTGGCCTGGGTCTCTTAGCAATTCAAGATACAGGTCTCATGTCTCATCCCAACCTAGAATCACTCAATTTGGAGTTCTCATGGACAAATTATGGTTAGACAAAGAATAAGGGTTGGGAAGAAGAAAAAAATGGACAGCACCTCCCAACCATACAAACCTTAACTCATTTTTCACACCACTCCTCCATTGAGGATCCAAAACAAAATCACAACAGCAAAAAACACAAAATAGAAAAGGAAATCTCAAACCTAACCAACCTCCCAAACCCGTAAATCAAATATAAAAATCATAGACGGAGGGAAGTTAGTTTTCCTAACCTTGATTCTTCACTTCTTCTTCCCTTTCATCTTCACTTTACTTGTATCAAGAAAATCTCACACAAAGGAGGAAAGCAACCAAACTTTGCCCTTCTCCTCCAAAATGTGCCCTAGCTTTCTCTCAAAGCCAAAATCCCCCAAATTCTAAGACAAGATGTGGTCTTAAGGCAAATTGGCTCAAATTTTTGCCTTTTTGCTAATTAGTCCTTCACCTTTTATGTCATTTGCAAATCACTTATTAATATTCTACAATAACATATAATCTTCTTACATAATGTTCAGTTGGTCCTACTCATAAATTGATAATTTTACTCCTTTGATTCGTACACTAAGAGGGTGATGCGAATCAACTAAATTTATATTCCTGTTCTCCTACCGCCGTAGTCAAGCTACCGCAGTGATAGCTGGTCTGTGTATCGAACACGGGGACGGGTTTTCATCCCACGACGATTAGCATCGTTGTTTGAATGGTGAGCTTTAGTTTGATTTTCTGATTTTGTTAAAATGTGGGAGGTTGATTGCTCACCGGTCGACTGTAATGGCTTAAATGGAAAGTGTGAAATGGTAACTCAAGACTCGGGTCACTACCTTGACAACATGGGGGTATTGGCGTTGTCCCTGGGTTCTTTCCTCGCACAGGCAACCATGATATAGTCAAAGCCAAACCTGATCTTGTTTAGCCATAAAACCTAACTCCTAAAAACCACTTATTTGAGTCAACCCAAGTACTAAACATTCAAAGTCCCATTCGCTTTGAAACCCTTAGCATTTAACCTGCATTCCCATGGCTCGTGAATGACATTTCTCCAGAATGTCGTTGCATCTACCATTAAGAATGCACTAACCCTAAAGCATGGCAAGTATTGACCAAGGAAAGAAATTAAATGGCATTAAACCCTAGTTTGAAAGCCGGGAACCATAAACGCAGCACTGTAACATTCAAAGCAGAGGACAACTTGCAAAGAACCCTAAAACTGTTAGCAACCCTCTCATATTATGAGGCTTAGTTACATCCCTTGAGTTTGTCATCCTCAAGGGGGGTGTCTGCACCCTAGAAAATGAAAGAAAGAGTGAAAGAGAGAAGAGAGCAAATAGAACCCTAAATGAAAGCCGCAGAAAAACTCAGATTAAATGAAAAGTCACAGTGGTTACAAAGAGGTGGGGGTTTATATAGTCCAACCCAAGGTGTGAAAATACAAAAATACCTAAAATATGAAATTACATAAGGGTCAAAATGGTAATACATCAAAACGTGGTCGTTTGGGATCAAGTATACCAAAAAACACAATGAGATTTTACAGGCAGAAATTTCGCTTAGCATAGTTTAAAATTCTCACAGTGTTAGCTAAATTTCACAAATTTCAGCGAAATTTTACAGAGATAAATAAATGGGAAATTTCGCTATCAATGCTGAATTTCGCTAGTTAGCGAAATTCTCGCTAGCCTAGTTTAAATTTTTATGATAAATGAAAATTGAAAATTTCACTAGGCACAGAGATTTCGCTACTAGCGAAATTTCGCTAGCCTAGCTTGGGTGGGCCTCCCAATTTCGCTTAGATTGCGAAATTTTCGCTTATGATCGCGAATTTCGCGAATCCCACCGAATTTTTGCAATCATAGCGAAAAATATCCTGATTGTCTTCGCCTCCTGCTTTGCTCACTACATCCCTCTCTCAGACTTCTTATTCACACTTCAGCCTTCCACCCTTCACCGAATTCGACATTCATCGCTTTCTACGGCAGAATCACGAGGATTCTCGCATTCAACACCAATAAGAAGCTAGTGCTTGTCGATCAAGTTCTCAAAAACCTCGCAAACTATCCAAAACAATCTCGAAATGGAATTAGGTGAAACTAAGTGGACCTCGCACACACATGAATTGGCTTAATTGATACGATTAGGGGTGCGCAAAAGTACTAAAACCTATCTTGAATAAAGGCTCAAAATAGCACTTTGGGTACGACCCACACCCCAACCGACACGTCATACCCCTTAAGAATGCTAAAACAAAAATAAAGGGGATGTGTGCTTTTTTACAAAAAGTATATTTGGGTCAAAAGTGTATGTACCTGGGATGAAGCTTTACCTTTAGCATGAATAATTTACACTCAGATGAAAACCGACATGAGAGAACAAAACCATATAAGAACAAGTTTTAGGGCAATGCTAATTTCAAAGGAAATCAACCCGAATTTCCACCAAAATCTAATTGTTCCTAAGGTAATCCGCCTCGAGCCAATAAATTGGTTATTCCCCGACTCCTCCCCCCAACCTAGCTGCACGCCATGGCCATAAACCGGCTAAACAACCTAAATAGATTTACGTTACTCTCTTATTTCTTTATTTGACTAACTTGTAGGGTGCAATGCCAAAAACTCGACTTCACCCAAAGTCCGTGTAACGGGGGTCCACCGATGACTCCCAACCAATTAAGGTTTAGGGCATCAAGCCAAAAGGATCACTTGACCACAAACTCTGCAGGCTTCACCCCGGACTCCGACTAACTTCGAGAATTAAGCACCTACAACACACTAAACTCTACCCATCCACCCATGTAACGAACACTAAGTCGGTGACTCCCAACCAGTGAAGGTTTAGGGCACCGGGTTTTAAAGGCTTTCGCCATATACCCCTGACCGTGTTCTGCTCTCACAAGCAAAGCAATGACTTTTATTTTCTTTTCTTCTTTTCTTTCTTTTACTTTTTCTTTTCCTTTGGAAGACCCTCATTATCTCATTCATAAAATAATAAACCCATGGGTCGTCAACAAATTTAGGGCCTACTTTTGCAAAGTGGAAAGAGGTATATAGTCAAGAACTCTATTGGTACAACTCCGGTGTAGCAAAGTATGTGCATTAGCCAAAGGGGGAATGTTCAAGGTTGACTACGCTGAAATCTTAATTGACCAAAACTAAATCATGTAATATGGAATTGTCCTATCATTAAGGTAACATACAAAGCCTTCACTCCTCCAACTAAAGGCAAGAGAATATACACAAAATGGAGATACAAAAGTGATTTAAAAGGTTAAAGAAAAATGAAGCTGGCCACTGCAGGATCTGTATAGCCAGTAAAGCGAAATTTCAATAATATGAAAATTACTTTTAACGGGCTTAGCATGGAATGCAAAAACTAATGGACGGGACTGTACCACCTCAAACATGATGGCTGGAGCAGGGGCATTTCCATTTGTTGGTGTTACTGCAACTGTCAACAAAAGGAAATCAAATGTCAAACTCCGATTGCAACCACAAATTTTAAACAAAAGGAAATTTAATCGAAACTAAACGATGAGAATAAAGGGTTGCCTGAACTGCAAGAGCCACCCTGGGGACGTGTGGATCGTAGGACTCAGGAGGGTCTAGCAGAGAATTTCCTCGACAACCACGCACAACATAGGTTTCACTTTGTCCATTGACTCGATCACCCTATCATCACATTGATCGAGTAGGTCCAATCAACGTCGGGTATGCCGAACAATGAATGGACCCGTCCATCGCGACTTTGAGCTCGGGCTCCTGAAATGATGGAGTTTGAGTCATACAAGAGGACTCGTCCCCTCGCCGAAATTCGCCCCAGTTATCATCCGTCATGCCATTTTTTTTATCTTCCTTCGCAATCTTCGAATTCGGCAGTAATCATTTCAGATTTCTTCTGCAAATTTCATCGGAGATCGAGAATTCCTCGAATTCTACCGCTCAGATCCATGTTCGCCTGATCGCCCCACCATGCCTTATATTCGATCTCCACCTGAAGGTGACACGCTTTACCATAGACCAACCGATAAGGGACATTTCAAAGAATTGTCTTGAAAGTCGCCTGCAGCCCACAAATGAATCAAGCGCTTTGCGGGACCACTTTTCTCGCTGCTATTTACCACCTTCATTAATGGTCTTATCTCTCTCATAGTAAGTTCTACTTTGACCACTTGTTCGAGGATGGCAGCCACTCAGGTTTCACACCATATTTAGCCATGAGGTTTTCAAAAGGTTTGTTGCGTAAATGTGAACTCCATCGCTAATAATGGCTTTTGGCCACCCGAACCTAGAAAAGATGTTTGCTTTCAAGAATTTAAGTACCACTCTGTGGTCATTGGTCTTACAGGGGATTGCTTCAACCCACTTGGACACGTAGTCCACTCCCACCAAAATGTATGTATGACCATAAGATGTGGGGAAAGGTCCCATGAAATCGATGCCCCAAACATCAAAAAGCTCGACTACTAAAATTGGGTTCAGGGGCATCATATGACGGGGAGACAACTTCCCGAGCCTTTGGCATCTATCACACACTCGGCACATTTGGTGTGCTTCCTTAAACAAGGAAGGCCAAGAGAAACCAAAATTACAACACCTTCATTGCTGTTTTCGGCAAAGTGACCACCATGCACTTTCAGGCAAAGGGCTCGAATTCCCTCATTGCTCCTCCGTGCACACACTTCCGACATCTAATCCGCGACAAGATTCAATAAGAAGGGCTCTTCCCAATAAAAAGAATGGATCTTCGCAAAGAAATACTTTCTATCCTGTTCTTTCCACTCTGATGGGATTTCCCCTGTGGCGAGGAAATTGGCTATGTGAGCATACCAAGGAGCTTTTTCTAGCTGCATCAGGGATTCTTCAGGAAATTCATCATTGATGGGTGGGCTATGAGTGTCATGGGCTATTGTTAACCTTGAAAGATGATCTGCCACTACATTCTCTACCCCCTTCTTGTCTTTAATTTGCAAGTTAAACTCCTGAAGTAAAAGAACCCATCCATGAGCCTTGCGCATTTTGCTTGGTCAGAGATATTTCTAAAGCTTAATGGTCCAGAAGATGACTATATCGCATCCATCAAGTATGCCTAAATTTGTCTAAAGCATGTGACCACCGCCAACAATTCTTCTCTCGTAGTAGTATAATTCCTTTCAGGCTTCATTCAAGGCTCTCACGGGCATAATAGACTACATGAGGTTTCCCATCCCCTTCTTCGCCGAGCACCGTCGACAAGAAGATCACTTGCATCACACATCACCTCAAAAGGCAACTGCCAATTAGGTGCTCGTACTATTGGTAGTAGTCAAATGGGACTTCAGCTCTTCAAAACTCTCCCCGGCATTCTTCTCCCAAATAAATTTCAAGATCTTTTCAGAGCTTATGAGGGGCTTGTGCAATCTTCGAGAAGTCTTTGCGAATCTTCTATGGGCCTCAGACATCAAGGAATTGCCTAACTGCTTTACATTCGCTGGGGACGACAAATTGGAGATAAGTTCAATTTTTTGCTTTGTCAACTTTGCCCCCTCGCCGGAAATAATGTGCCCAATACAATTCCTTGGGCTAACCATAAATGGCACTTCTCCCAGCTTAAGCACCAGGTTCTTCTATGCACTCAGCAGATGGCTTCAGATTAGTCACATTCTTCAAAATCGCTCCATACGCTGATGTCATCCATGATACTTCCATTACGCGCTTCCACCATATCGCCGAACATGCTAAGCATACACTTCGAAAAGTGGCTGGGGCGTTGCACAGACCAAAAGGCATCCTCCTATGGGTTATTAAGGTAATAAATGGATAAGTGAAAGTGGTCTTTTCCCCGATCTTCGGGCAATCTCTATCCTGAAATACCCTCAATACCCATCCAAAAGCAATAGAATGGGTGTCCGAAACCCTCTCAAGGAGCCGACGATGAATGGCAACTGGAAGTGATCTTTTCTTTTGTGTTACCTCATCAGCCTCCTATAATCTATGCACACTTCCAACCGTAGTGAGACGGGTAGACAATTCTTCACCCTTTTCTATTTTTTCACGCTTGTCACTCTTGACTTCTTAGGCACCACCTGAGTTGGGCTCACCCAAGTGCTATCAGAAATGGGGTAAATGATACCGGCTTGGAGCAATTTCAGGACTTCAATGCGAACTACTTCCTGCAAGTGGGGGTTCAACCTTCGCTGTGGCTGCCTAACAGCCTTAGACTCCTCTTCTAGGTAAATGTGATGGGTGCAGCATTTCCTCGGGTTATGCCTTTAAATCGAAATTTTCCACCCCACGTTGGGTTGTCTTGAGAAGGTGCAAAGCAGGTTATTCTCTCTCGTGAAGCGGTCAACAAGTGATGAAATCAACCGACACGCCTCATTTTCTTCCTGCAAATGCAGCACGCAAAACTCAACCCGGGAGGGTCTGAGCTCTAACTCCGTTGGGGTTCCCTGTCTCGTCACCGCCAATGCAGGTAGGATTTCATTTTCTTCCAATACCCCTGTACTAAGCTCATGCATTGAGGTTCCTGTTGTTCTCCATGACACTCAGATTACTCTGGGGTTAATACATCTTGCACTTGCCGCTCGTTAGCCTCGTTCTTCAAGAATCAGATCTATCATAATGCACTTTTCATTACCATCTTCCCTCCGAGTGCATATGTCTTTACTCAGATGAAAGATATCGAGCTCTGCTGTCATATTCCCAAATGTGAGTTGCATAACCACATTCCTATAGCTTTATTATGGCATTCAAAGTAGCTAAGAATGGTCTCCCAATATGATGGGCACATGATTGTTCCTACGCTAATTCCGGGTCAGGTCAAGTACGACAAAGTCCACCGGGTAGTAGAATCTCGTCCACTTCAGATAACACGTCCTCAACGGTCCCCTTTGGTATCTTAATACCCATCTGGGCTAGTGACAAGTGGTGATGGACGTGGGTTTTAGTTCAATTCAAACCAAGTTGTTTCAGGACATGGAATATGGCAACAAGTTCACACTAGCTCTTAAGTCTAACAGTGCTTTCTCCACGCTAATGCCTCCAATATTAACCGAGATTGTAGGACATCCAGGGTCGTTATATTTCATTGGAGTCTTGCACTCAATGATAGCACTCACTGCCGCTTAGAAAGGCCTTGCTTACATTAAACCCTTACGCTGCATAAGTCCTTCAAAAAATTTCGCATGTGTGGGGACTTGTTTGATCATGTCAAGGAGGGATGTTAACTTTTACTTGCCGCAAAACCTCTAGCATTTCGCTTCGTTAACGGAATTTTCTTTTTCGAGAGCCCGTGGAACGGAGGGGGTACAATCGTTTCTTCTCTTCTCTATTTGCTGACTGATCTTCTTATGGCGGGTCACCACCGCGGGCCGATTTGGCTAGAGTCAGACCGGCCGGCCTCGCTCTTACCACTTAAAGTCACCACGCTTTACTTCATCAATTCTTGCATTCGATCATTGGTTGAGCCTATTTCATGCACTCCTTCGTCGCTGGCTGACTGGGTGGAACCTTCCCTTCTCGAACTCCCGCAAACGCTGGTCGGGACAACCTTGAAATCTCGGGAGTGCATATCGCTCCAGCCTCCCGTCGAAAGGAGCTCAACCGGTCAATTTTTGGTTAGTCCGACATCCGCACCTTGTTCTTCTACAAATACGTTTCTACCACTTTACTTCTTAAATTCGTGGATCACCGTCAACCGGGAAGATATCGAGCAAATGGGTCACAGGTTGAAGTGGAGCCAACCGTCGCGCCCTGTAGGACACATGGCGTGTGGGGTTTCGCTTCCATGATGTGCTCGATGATTTCTCCAATTGTGGTTATAGGTTGCCATATGGAGCATCTATGGGTGGTTTATTTTGATTTAGATACGGCATGCTCTCGACAAAGGTTCTCGTGATGACTATTTGTCTGATAAAAACGTCGGACGAGATGCACCGTAATCATTTCATCGCAGATTCAGGTCGGGTTTCTCATTTCCAAATCTCCAATCTTCGAGTCAAAGTGGTCAATTTTGCTTTCATCTCATGTCTTCGAAGATACAAATGCCCCTGGGTGGTTCAGTTTCACTTTCTGGCTTCCTCGATTCTGGCTCATCCCATGCCTTTGAGGCTCGCCACATAGTTCAAAAAAGTCCATGGCCCTTATTCGGTTTTTGCCTCAAAAGTTACCTCCACACATGGTTTCAACAGTTGCTTCCATGGTTTGAGACATACCATCATAAAAATTTATTCTCACTAAAGATCCATGCAGATCAAACCATGGTGTGGGCATGCATCCCAATGTTGAATCTTTCCCAACACTGATAAAACTTCTCATTGTCAAAGGCCGAGTAGGTATAGATCCGTCTTCAAACCGTTGGTCTTGTGGCAATCGAAGAATTTCTTCAAAAATTAGCCAAGATCGCCCAATTTCTAATCGTTTCTACTCGTGAATCGGGAGCCAAATTTTTGGCTTGGTCCTTCGTCAAGTGGAAATAAGCCGCTTGATCAAATCCATGTCATTTATACCCTTGTGTTACATACTTCAAAATCCCGTATGTGAATATGGATTTTCATTCTCCATACCATGAAATGTGGGAAGCAGGGCACTAGTAGATCCACCGCTACATCCTCACGGAGTATGACGCAGAGGGGGCAATAACTCTGGGGAGGGTATGTGTTCCCCATCGATCCGTATGCATTTGGATTCATGGGAGGCGTTTGTCGACTCATTGCTCCTCGTAGAGGATCCATTTGGTAACTCAGGCACACCGATTTCACAAATTTTTGCTCAATCGGTGCACTCACTCTTGCACCCACCCGATGTCCCTCCGTCCCAAGCACGTATAAACACCGTTAAAACAAATGAAACAGAACAAAGAACACTACAGAGCTTGCCAAAGAAGTCAGTGTTAGTTAAAACAAAAACTGACTGCAAGAAACAAAACAAGGCGTTGACCGCTGCTTTAAGAAACTTCGCAGCCTCGCACACTAAATTCAAAAAGGACTGAAAGGTCACCTACACTTGTAATGTGGATTACAAGTACACATCAACTCATCAAACGTGAAGGCTTATAACTATCCCGCGAACGGCGCCATTTGGATTCGGTACACGGTAGTGGTGATGCCGAATCAACAAAATTTATATTCCTAAGTTCCTCCTATCACGTAGTCAAGCTACCGCAAAGATAAAGGGTTCAGATCAACATCGGGATGAGTTTTCATCCCACGAATGATTAGCATCGTTGTTTCGAAAATGGTGAGGCTTTAGTTTGGATTTTCGATTTTGTTAAAAAATGTGGGAGGCCGTTGTTCACTGTCGATCAGAATGGCTTAAATGAAAGTGTGAATTAACCTCAAGGCCCTTTGGCCACTAGCTTGACAACATGGTACATGTTGTCCCTGGGTTCTTTCCTCAGACAGTAAGCAAATGACATATAGTCAAAGCCAAAACCGGATCTTTGTTTAGCTATAAACCTAACCTAAAAACCAATTTATTCGAGTCAACCCAAGTACTAAACATTCAAAGTCCTATCTGGGCTTGAAACCCTAGCATTTAACCTCATTCCCATGGCTCGTAAATGACATCTAAAGAATGTCAGTGCATCTACCATTAAGAATGCACTGAACCCTAAAGCATGACAAGTATTGACCAAGGGAAAGAAATTAAATGGCATTAAACCCTAGTTTGGAAAGCTGGGAATCATAAATGCAGTACCTGTAACATTCAAAGCATGAGGACAACCTGCAACAACCCCAAAACCAAGCTAGCAACCCTCCTCTTCAAGGCTATGAGGCTTAGCCAAGCATCCCTTGAGTTGTCATCCTCAAGGGGGTGTTTGGCAGCCGAGAAAATGAAAGAAAGAGGAGAGAGAAGAGAGCAAATAGAACCCTAAATGAAAGTTACGGGAAAAACTGTATTAAATGAAAAGTTGCTTAGGGTTACAAAGAGGTGGGGGTTTATATAGTCCAACCCAAGGTGTGAAAATACAAAAATACCTAAAATATGAAATTACATAAGGGTCAAAATGGTAATACATCAAAACGCGGGTCGTTCGGGGATCAAGTGCATACCAAAAAACACAAAATGAGATTTCGCTGAGGCAGAAATTTCGCAGCATATTAAAAATTTCATTTATGTTAATAAATTCTCGCTAGCCTAATAAATTTTTACGTAGATACGAAATGGGAAATTTCGCTTATCAATGTGCTGAATTCGCATAGCGAAATTTCTCGCTGCCTAGCTGCAAATTTTTGTGAGATAGCGAAATTGGAAAAATTTCGCTAGGCACGCAGATTTCGCTTAGCTAGCAATTTCACTAGCCTAGCTTGTACTTCAATTTCGCTAGATTACAAATTTTCGCTATGATCGCAATTCTGCATCCCAACAAATTTTCGTAATCATAGCGAAAAATCCCGATTGTTCTCGCTTCCCCTGCTTTGCTCTACTACATCCTCTTCGCACTTTTATCATTACTTTGCCTTCAATTCTTCAATCGAATCTTGATATTTCATCGCCCTCGCCTGCAATCATCGAGGATTCTCGCTCATTCAACACCAATAAGAAGCTATGCTTGCTGATCGAAGTTCTCAAAAACCTGCAAAACTATCCAAAACAATCTCGAAATGGAATTAGTGAAACTAAGTGGACCTGCACACATCAATTGGCTTAATTGATATGATTAGTGCGCAAAAAGTACTCAAACCTATCTTGAATGTGTATTCAAAATAGCACTGGGTACCTTAACCCAACTTTAGACTTTAAAAAAAAATCCTGGTTATATCATTTTTCACCTATAGCATTTAATTTTTCGAAAAATACAAATTTTACTTTTATCATACCCTAAACTATAATAAACCGCTGTGAGTATACCCGTGGGTGTTACATCGTTTTATAAGGATAGATTTCATCCCATATTAAGTCCTTATGTATATAATTTATGTATTCTCTTCATTCTATACTTAAGATAAATTCATGAGATAATTGCTTCGCTTGATGCATTCATAGGTTATTAGTTAATCATTTAATCCTTTCACATTTGTATGCTTTCAGGAACATTGAATTTAACACTTTTCCTTTTTCTAGGAATTGTATCTTTTGGAGCTTAATAAAGTTGTCCGCTGCTTTTAATTGGCGGCTTGTGCTCATCGCCACGCTATATTTCAATTTTCCCATTTGAATTTCAATCCATGCTTGGATATTTGCAGTTGGTATATGTGATTTTGTAACCTTTGTTGAATCAATAAATGCATCAGACAATCGATTTGCAAGATTTTGTGAATGAATTATCTTTTGGACCTCTAATTCAGATTGCTTTGTGGGGGGGTCAAGATGAGAAAAAGATGTTTAAGTCAATGTAATTTCTCGCCATTCTTTTGGAATTGGCATTTCTCCCTCTAATGGCGGGACAACATTTTCATTAAAATGACAATCTGCAAAACGAGCAGTAAAAACCTCACCTGTGAGAGGCTCAATATAGTTAATAATAGATGAAGATTGAAACCAACGTAAATAACAAGACAACGTTGAGGACCTAGTTTAGTTCGATGAGTGGGTGCAAAGGGAATATTAACAGCACAACCAAAAACACGTAAATGTGAAATATTAGGTTGATAACCTAGAACAAGTTTTAATGGGGAAAAATCTTGATTGGTTGTAGGAAGAAGGCGAATTAAATTCGTAGCATGAATAATAGCATGCCCCATGCCGATAAAGGCAATTTGGTGTTCAAGATTAATGGTTTAGAAATTAATTGCAAACATTTGATAAAGGATTCAACCAACCCATTCTGAGTATGAACGTGAGCAATTGAGTATTGAACATCTATTCCAATGGATATACAATAATCAAGGAAGACTTGAGATGAGAATTCACCAATATTATCAAGATGAATTGTCTTGATAGGATGATCAGGGAATTATGCTATAAGCCGAATTATCTGGGCTAGTAATATGGAAAATGCAACGTTCCGGGTAGAAAGAAGGCATACATGAGACTATCTAGTAGACGCATCAATTAAAACCATAAAATAACGAAAAGGTATACTAGGTAGGTCTCCCCTTGAATACGTTCTAGAAATGCAGGGGATTCAGACGCAATCTTTGTAAAAGATGGTCTAATAATTAATTTGCATTGAGAACAAGCAGTACAACTAAAATCATGAGATTTTAAAATTTTTCTGCTTGTTAATGGATGCCTGTTAGAATTTTGAACTATACGGCGCATCATTGAAAGTCCCGGGTGTCCAAGTCGTTCATGCTACAGTAAAAATGCTTTTGGGTCATTGAACTTCTGGTTCATGACAACATGAGATTCAAGAGGTCTAATAGTTATTTGATATAATCCATATGATGAAGAAATCAATTGTTCCAAGATTTGTTTTTTCCCAGTAATGAGTAAATACTCATTTCCATTATGATTCATAGTTTCAATGTGATATCCATTTCTGAATATCCTTGAAACTAAGTAAATTTCGATTAGATTTATTAGAATAAAGGACATCATCAATTTGAAAACTCGTGCCATTAGTAAGAATAGTAGCTCTTTCGAGCCTTTAATTACGCTAATGGGACCCGAGATAGTTTGAACATTGGAATGGAACTAAAAGTTAAGTTTGAAAATATTTCTTATCGTGTAACATCAGGTGAGTCATAAGACAATCAACAAGACATGCATCTCCTTAAGAATGATCCATATATCTTCAAAAGAAAGACAAAATTTAAATAGAAGAACTCAGTTTGTATTAAATATGTAATAAAAAGTAATATAATAAACATATATTTTAATCATAGCACACATTGTTATCACCAATCAAATGGTCAATTTTTCGACTTGAATCTTCAAATAAGTTAGAGATATCAAAACGAGTTAAAGGTATTGCACCATCATTATCAATGAAATTGTCATCAATTTGATTGTTAGCTTCTTGGAGGGAGACTTGATAAGGATCATCAGGATCCATTGTCCCTTGACCATTAACAGAGTTGTTGTCAATTTTGGTTACCTTTTCCTTTGATGGAGGCTTGATAAAGGTCAACCAAATGTTTGGTCGTACGATAGGTACATGACTAGTGGCCTTTCATTCCACATCTGTAACATTTAGTCTCATAAACCCTTTTGTTATGTGGCCCAGTTGCCTTTCCTGGTAATATTTATGAATAATTCAACTGCTGGTTATTGGAGTTGTTTTGCTTATTGTGAGGTTGATTATAATCACCTTGATTCCAAGAAATATGGTGACCACGACTACGGCCTCGGCCTCGTCCATAAAAATATCCACACCCACACCCACGCCCACGCCTATGCCCACACCCACACCCACACCCACGTCTATTAGTTTGAATTGTTGCATTGGCTTCAGGCAATGATATAGATCCGGTAGGGCGAGATTGATGATTTTTTAATAACAATTCATTATTTTGCTCAACTATAAGGCGTACGATTAACTTCGGAATATTTGGTAAAGCGACACTCTACATGTGCGCTACATGAGCATATTAGAGGCGTGAAAAGTGGTATATGTTTTCTCAAGCATGTTCTCATCTGAGACCTTTTCTCCATATAATTTTAGTTGAGAGCTAATTTTGAACAAGGCCGAGTTATAGCCACTAACCGGCTTAAATTCTTGTAGTCGTAAATGAATCCAATCATAACGGGCCCTTGGAAGTATTACAGTCTTTTGATGAATTAAATGCATTGCTCAAACTTTTCGGAGGATCAATGGATCCTTGATCGTAAGATATTCATTTTTGAGCCTTCATCAATATGATGTGAAAGAATGTGAAGCTTTAGCGATCCCATTTTGGGATACGATATTTCCTTCTTTGATAGTATTTCCAAGATTCGTAGCGTAAGTGGATTTCGTCCGATGTCACAAGATAATAGTGCTGCCACGAGGAAATATCGGCGATAAATTCGAGCTTGGTGATATTAGTCATTTTCTGAAATAATTAACAGTATATGAATAAAGTGAAAAGATATAAGAAAATTATAACTTAATAACTTAAAATTTAATAATAATATATCTGAGCTCAAGTGGTAATGCTTTAAAATGAGAACTTGAGGGCAATGGTTCAAATTTCCTCATTCTAGCACATAGAGAAGAGTGCATATTTTCAGGTTATGAATCAATGACGGAAGAAATCTTTATCAACTTAAATTTTCATAACTTCGGGCTATGAATAATGACCAGTTTTATAGCTTATGGCTATAAAATTTTCTTTAGAAAAGAAAGAAAAGGAAAAAAGGAAAAATACATACTTAGAATACCTTACTAGTTTTGTGACTTTGTCTGTCTGAGCTCTTGTGCTAATAACGTGTTATAAAGAATGAAGAAAGGAAGAGAGAAACTAAGATAACTCTAAAGGTCATTTTCTCCTTATCTTTCATTATCAGGGATCTCATATATATGGGTCTTCATTAATACAGTAATAAGTACATCCATAATGATTCACCGGTAAATATGTGGTCATTCACATTTCTCAATGAATTATTTATTACAAATAATTATATGTATTTTATTGTGATTTAATAAGAATATCATCTTGTTATTTATATTTTTATCTTTATCTAAATTTATGTATTATTGAATTTCAAGATGAATGATAGTGATATATGTCTTGTTGACTGCGTAACCACGCATACAATCCTTTAAGAAAAAACATATTTTTTAAATTTAATAGTAACAAATGTCGGTGTAAGTACCATCTCTGGTACATCATATTTAATTGAAGGCTCTAGAAAAACAAATATAATGCTACCAAATGAAACTAGATTCCATGTTAATGATGTATTATATTATAGCAAATTAACAAGAAATTTGTTTAGGTTTAAAGATATCCGCAAAAATGGATATCATATTGAAACTATGAATGAAGGTAATAAAGAATATTTTATATTACCTCTATAATTTATGGGAAAAAGATTGTTTTGGAAAAGCTCTCGACATTCTCCTCTAGGTTATATCATACGACCATAAAACCAATTGAGTCATATGCTGTAATATTTCAGAAGTTCAATGACCCAAAGCTTTTTTTCTCTTTGGCATAACAGGCTAGGTCACCTTGGATCTTCAATGATACGACGAATCATAGAATAATCACATAGGCATCTATTAAAGAACCAGAAGATTAATTTGCCCAATGAATTTTCTTGTGATCCTTGTTCACAAGGTAAGTTAATGATCAGACCATCATTTAATAAAACATGTCTAAATCACCAGTTTTTTTTAGAAATAATATATAGGGACATATGTGGACCTTTTCATTATTTTATGGTCATAATAGATGCCTCTACTAGATGGTCATATGTATGTCTTATTTCCACAAGAAATGTTGTCTCTGCTAGACTCCTTACACAAATGACCAAATTAAGAGCACAATTCACTGATTATCCAATCAAGACAATAAGACTTGAAAATGCTGGTGAATTTACTTCACAAACTCTCAATGACTATTGTATGTCAATTAGGATAAATATTGAGCATCATGTTGCTCATGTTCATACCCAAAATGGTTTAGCGGAGTCCTTGATAAAAACGTCTTCAATTAATAGCTACCTGGGTGCTAGTATCTACTTGGGGACAATTGCAGTATACACCTAGGGACATCTTTGTGATGCATCTTTGCAAATCTAATAAGAATTAGACCCGGCATCGCCTGATGAGTACTCCTTCGTAGCATCTTGGAGTAAATGACCAAATATTTCCCACTTACAAGTTTTTGGTTGTGCAGTCCATGTACCAATTGAACCCCTACAACTTACCAAAATGGGTCCACAACGTAGATTTGGGATTTATGTAGGTTTTGATTCGCCGTCTATCATAAGATATTTGGAACCCTTAACATGAGATGTTTTTAGAGTCAGATTTGCAGATTATCATTTTAATGAAACTGTATTCCCACCATTAGGGGAGAAAAGTCGATTCCAGAAGAACGACGAGAAATTACTTGTCATGCATCCACATTATCTCATTTTAATCATCGTACAAATCAATGTGAACTGGAAGTTCAAAGGATCATTCATTTATAAAAATCTTGCAAATCAATTATCAGATGCATTTATTGATGCAAAGAAAGTGACAAAGTCACATATCCTTCTGTGCGAATGCTCCAGCACAGATTGAGGATTAAGATCCCTAGAGGACAGAAAGAAAATGAATCCAAAACACGCTTGAAGCGTGGGAGACTAATTGGGTCAAAAGACGTACCTCCCTAGAAGAGGAAAACAAAAGTAAAGGAAAATGCCCCTGTAGAAGCATATATTGAACAAAAAACTCTTGAAGAGGTGAAAAATGAACAAATATCTCCAGAAGAGGCAAAGGTACTTGAAAATTATGAGATCTCCATGAGTTATGTGCACAAGGGATATAAATGAGATCGAAATGATATTGTTATCAATAATATTTTTGTTTTCCAAGTGACCTTAGACATCATAAGAATGATGAGGATCCCGAGCCATAAAATGTAGAAGAATGTCGAATAGAAATGATTGGCTAAAATGGAAAGAAGCTATGCATACAGAATTAAACTCGTTAATGAAACGAGACGTTTTTGGACCTATAGTCCAAACACCTAAAGGTGTAAAAAACTGTTGAGTATAATGAGTATTTGTGCAGCCTTGATAAGAAAATAATGAGATCATGGATATAAAAGCGTGATTAGTAGCGCAAGGTTTCTCATAAAGTACAGTATTAAACTACGATGAAACATATTCTCATGGCATGGACGCAATCACTTTCCGCTTTTTAATAAGCTTGGCAGTCTCTAAAGGGCTAGATATGTGTTTCATGGATGTAATTACAACTTATCTATATGGATCCATAAATAATGACATATAAATGAAAATCTCTGAAGGATTTAAATTACCTTAAGCAAATAATACAAAGCCTTGTAATATGTGCTCAATTAAATTACAACGATCTCTATATGAATTGAAGCAATCCGAACACATGTGGTACAATTGCCTCAGCAAGTATTTATTGAAAGAAGGATATGCAAACAACCCTATATGCCCATGCATCTTTATTAAGAAATTAGAAACCGGATTTGTAATTGTTGTTGTATATGTTGATGATCTAAATCTTATTAGGACTCCTGAAGAGTTCACAAGAACAACAAAATATTTGAAAAAAGCATTTGAAATGAAAGATCTTGGGAAAACAAAATTTTGTCTCAACATGCAAATCTTGCATCTCCCTACTGGAGTTTTAGTTGACCAATTGGCATATACTAAGAAAATTTTAAAACATTTTTATATGGATAAAGCACACCCTTTAATTTCGTCAATGGTTGTTCGTTTACTTGACGTGAAAAAGGACTCATTTCGTCTTTATGAAAAGGGTGAAAAATTACTTGGTCCTGAAGTACCATATCTTAGTGTTATTAGTGCACTTATGTATCTTGCTAACTGTATTCACCCAGATATTGCTTTATGTTAATTTATTAGCCAGGTACAGTTCCGTTTCAACTTAAAGACATTGGAATTGTAACAAGCATATATTTAAGCTACGCTAGGAAGCAGGCGATATAAGTCTATTTTACTTAAAGGAATCAAGCAGCGCAATTGTTTGGATATCTTTGATGCGGGATCTGTATAGAGCAAATATAAAATTGCAGGATTCTGAAGCGTGGCTATGTGTTTAATTGTAATGAATTCTTCTTTCATGGAAGTCCTTTAAGCGAGCAATGGTAGCCACGTCATTCGAATCATTAAGTTAACTTGATTATGAAGCAAGTCATGAATGCATATGACTAAGATCGATGATTCAACATATCTAAGAATCATGCGAACTCCCCTCTATCAAAGACAACCCGACAACATTATTTGAAGATAATGTTGCATGAATTGCACAAATCAAATGAGGTTATATTAAAAGAGATAGAACTAAACACATTTGTCCAAAATTCTTTCATACACATGAAGTCTAGAAGAGTGGTGAAATTTGTGTTCAACAAATACGCTCAAGTGATAATCTAGCATACTTATTTACGAAGTCATTACTAACTTCGACATTCAAGAAGTTAATTCATAAGATTGGAATGCGTCAACTTAAAGATATCGACATGAGGGGGAGCATGCTTATGACAAGATGTTAGTATACTGCATTATTTTTCCCTTCGTCCAGGTTTTGTCATACTAGGTTTTACTAACAAGGTTTTTAACGAGGTAGTCCTAATAGACTAAGAACAATCTACAACATCATATGGATATTGTACTCTTTTTCCTTCGCTAGGTTTTATCCCATTAGGTTTTACTAGCAAGGTTTTAATGAAACATATTCTTAATGGTGATCATTTAAGAAGGAGTATTATAAATTGGTTCATTGTATGGTGAATGACCAAATTCATTGACAGCCATTATGAAGTTCCAAATGAACTTCATCCATGAGGTTCATGTATCACTTTACCAAGGAAGCCTATAAAAGGACTTCCATCCTTCATATGAGGCACATCCCAAAGAAAATTTTTTTTCTCTTGTTCTATCTATCTTTCTCGCCCTTTTCTCCATCTCAATTCTTTCACTCATTCCTTCTCTATTTTGATAGCTATACAAAGAGAAGAATATATTTCTATTTAGAGTTTGTATTTTATAACACATTTTACAACAGTTTGTAGTATTTAAAACAAATAATTTTTGCAATGTTAGCAGCTCACATGACATTTAAAAAACAAAGAAAAAGAAATTATATGTCATACTTACAAACATTGGAAGTCATGACATGTAGTGGAATGATAAATTTTAATTTTTCATAAGAAACTAGTTATGATTATGGATTATGATTATATTCATATTTATTTTATATTTGATTTATAAATAAAACTTTAAAAAGTTAAAGAAAATATTTTTTAATATTTAGTTTCAAAAGAAAAAATTAATGAAAATTAAAATATATTGAACATATTATATGTTTTTAAATTATTTTAGAATAAATGGAATGACTTAAATGAAGTGTGTAGAAATAAAATGTTGAGCTTTAAATATGTTTTAATTTATTTTATTTTTTATTTTTATATTCTAAAAAATTTGATTTTTTTTTCATATGAAAAGAAGGACAAAAATGATTAGTTTTAAATACTACAAAAGTAAAAATAACAAAAAATTAGTTAAGGGACTAAGTGACCACTGGAACATAGTTAAAGGACAGAAATGATAAAAAAAATTAATTGAGGGGCTCAATTGACACCGGGGCCATAGTCGAGGGACAAAAAATGTCCTTTAACCCTACTTTTTTTAATAACGATATATCATTATAATTTATTTTCCTGAAAAAACCTATTATTCTTAGAAGATAACGTATTATTTTTTAAAATTACATATTCTGCCATGACAATTGATGCAATATATTTATAATCATTTTTGTAATCACTTTCAAATTTCTAGTCACACGACTTGAACACATTTTTACTCCACTTTATTGATGTATCAAATTTTAATTTAAATACTTTATTAATTGAAATTTTTCATGAATTTTATTTTTCAACAACCCAAAAAATATTACATGCCTTCCGTATATTTGATAATATTAATATTCGGAGCCTTCTTAATGGAAATGTTCTAGATTTAGTAGAAGTATTCTATAAAGATCACCTCTCTAGTATTTTTCAAAATCACCTTTTTTTTTTTTAAGTTAAAAATGTAAAATCATTTGAATCTCTCATGAAGGAAAATATGAATTAAACTTAATTATGAAAGGAAAATTTTAAAAAATCATAAGGAGACAACAGGAATAATTATCATGGATGTTTTGCATGATATCGTTGTACTAGTCTGTTCTTGGATTCGAACTTAGAATAATTCTTCCCACCTTTTTATCGCTTGAATCATGCCGTAAATATATTTATGAATTAAAAAATTATTTTCAATAACAATTAGCAAATTACATTTAATTTCAATATCTTTGATCCAGTTTCAAATTTAATGGCCCAATTTCAAACATACACAATTTTCCAATCCGAGGTCCTACAGTACCTCTCGGGAGGTAGAAGATTGGGCCTAATAAACACATGAAAATGACCTAGGCCCAGAGTTTTTTGGGCTTCAGGACGGGGCCCAACTTTAGATATTCCATTACAAATATGAAAAATAGTTCTATTGACTTGTTCTCTAATATCTAAGAGGTTAAAGGTGTCTTAAATATGATCAATCCCTTTAAAACAATTGGTTTCTTTAAAAAAAAAATTAAATATTTTTTTTAATGAACAAACAAAGATTGGTGAATGGTTGAAAACATTTCTTTGTTTATTAATTTATGTGTACTAAGGAAATACTACACCTATTTGGAGGATACTGAATATCTTTTTTGAAGTTGAATTCACTTGAGGCGAAAAAACAAAAACAAAAAAAGATCAAAGAAAAAAAGAAGAGATGAAGAGTAAATTTAAGGAAGGTGAGGATTTTCTTACTGCTATCCGTAAAATGCATTGATGTTCTCCCTATACAACATTATTGCCACACAACTACATTCCATAATGTTTTATAGTTAAATTTATAAATAAAAAGTTGTTGAGGTTAGTTTTAGATCTTATTCAAGGCCATCTACCGTGAAAATGGTTATCCTAACCATTAAATCTAACATGTAATATAATAGTAACATGAACGATGCTTGTAAAACCCGGGAAAAATTCAATTTTTCTGAAAAAATGGCAAAACGGTAATTTCGGTTGGAAACTGGAAATTTCAACACGACAAAACAGACTTCGCGTCAATTCATTTCGCTAAATCTAGCTACTCCAATAGCATCGATTCGGCACAATCTAATTTACGCTTATCGGCACATCAAGATCGCGTGAACATACGTTATGACCACGCCGAACGCTGGCTACTAAGACCCTAGCTATACGACACACGCATGATAGCCACGCCATGGGCAATCAGATAAATACCACTGTTCATTTGTCACAATGTTAAAATAAAAAGTTTTAAATAAAAAAAATTAAGAAAATCGGGAGACAACAAAGCTCTAAAGAGCATGAAGTTGAGGAAGTTTCCCACTTTTGAGACCATTCAGTTGATACAATCAAAGGAGAAAAAGAAAAGAGAACATGAAGGAAAAGAAAGAGATGAGAAAATGAGGGAAATGAGAATGGAGCAAACAAATAGAAAAGAGACAATTCGGTGAGATAAGATAAGACCAAAAGAGAAAAGAAATAAAAGTGAAAAAAGAGGAAAGCCAGGGAAAAAAAGGAGAGGAAAAAATCGGACAGAGGGGAAGCAAACGGAGAGAGAGAGAGAGAGAGAAAAAAAAAGACATTTTCTCGGCGTTCCAACGGTCGGAACCCCAATAACGTTAAGAAAATGATTCATGATCACGAATGACGCTGGCATTATAAATAAATCGCGGAAGCCACGGTTTCTACTTATGTATAATTTTCTCCTACTTTGAATATTTTTAAATTTAAAAGTCATGTGAATGATACAGCCAGTTTTCGGCGCTACGATGCGGGCCATGCTGATGAAGCTATAAGATTTTGGGACTTAATATTGAAAATTTTTTGTCCGTTCCAGCAAATTTCGCATTGTGTTGGCTCGTTTCGATTCGTGACTGATGCCTTCGGTTATACGTAGGTTTTTGAGACGCGCACTACGACTAATGGAACCAAATCGTTTCACACGGTGACGGAAGCCATTTTGTGCAAGATTAGTTGAAAAATAAATAATATTGTCATATATGATAAAATTCATGTTAATATGTGCTTACGTGATGTATTAACATGAAAATCGTGATGAATGGATTAACATAAATTGGGATGAATAGAAATTATATGTAGGAAATATAATTATCCAAAATTTATAAACGCTGTAATGAAGACTTACATATCGCTTAAATGAACACGACAGATTTCATTTAATTCGCCACACGGCCGAAATAAAGCGCAGCAGATAAGACTATTATTCACCATTCTTGGTGAATGTGTGGGCTCAATAGACCACGCCCAAAATCGACTCTTATCAGAGCAAAACAATAATAAATATAAATTTCTGTAAGGTTACAGAAGAAGATGTGTTAGATCCTCAGTAGCGAAATAATCTACATTTATATGTGGTTAGACATGATCACCGGCGATAAAAGCCCGTAAAATGTCTCAAGGCTGGCGGACGATCCCGCGACGCACCTAAAAAAAAAAAAAAAAAAAAAAGATGTGGGTCTATGAACAAATACATGATTTGATAAAAAAATGCTTAATATCGATATTGTCCAATAGTTTAAGCTTCATTTACTAAACACCACCGACTAGTTTTCACACTGGCGTGCACAGGGTGTGAGTCATTCGGGACTGGGTTGTGGGCATAGGCGTCTCATTTCATACATAACACGCAATATTCATTATGGGATTGCATTATTTATATCGAATATAAAATTGGATGTTTATGCGTAAATTTAAATACGCATTTTAGGTGGGAGTAACCCTTGTGGGAGAATTTTGCGGGCATTTGCTCTCACCTCGTCGTGGGATCCCCTTTCACGTATGGGAGTATACGGGAAGACGATTGCTCTACGAGGCGTGATTACGAAGGAGGCTACATGTGACACTTGAGTAACATTTTGTAAAGTGTTTTGTATAAAGAATTTTATAAGAATTATTATTTTGATGTGTATAAATAGTCGGGTATGTATTAGCAGTGAAGGTGTTGATGGACCCCTGGGTACTGATTATTCATTTTCTTTTCATATTTGATTTAAATATGAATGGATGGATCCGGTGAAGGGCGTATGGAAGTGATGTAGAGTAACTCGATGTCCATGGGTAGGTGGAGACCCAAAAACTTAGGTGCGAACGACACAAACCTGCATTCCACGGGTTGTGGTTGTCAGCAGGACCCAGAATTAGGGCATCAATGTTTAGGTTTAATCAGAAAACTATGTCATATATAATTGAGGGAGCCCATTATATCTTGTTCAAATGGTAGAACATTCAACATTTTAAAAAATACAGACATAGGAAGGAGAGGGATCTAGAATTTCCATTGATGACAATTTACTATATTGTAACTAAAATTTTAGTTGTCAATATATATATATATATATATATATATATATATATATATATATATATATATATATATATATATATATATATATTGTTATATAATAATAATAATAATAATTATTATTATTATTATTAGGTTTTGTCCCATAAGGTATTATACTATTATTAATGCAGCTTGCTTAAATGTTTGAAATTGATGAGTTTGAAAGCTGTGTTAAAGGCTGCTTTGAGCACTTTGCCGAGACGAAGAAAGAGAGCTAGCCAGCTAAGCGTTGAGGCTTGCGATCAGTGAGCTACGAGACCTTATTGTTGTTAGACATTTGGCGCTGCTTGTAGCATTCCAAATCACGGTGCGGCCAGTGGGCCCAACTGATTGGCCCAAAGAAAGGAACGAATATGGGAAGTCTCCCACGATGCAAAATAGAATAGTCCGTAATAATATATTATTCATGGTCGATCAAAATCGGATCCCCCAATAAGGAAGGAGAAGATCATCACAAATAAGCTGCTTTCTTTCTATCTCCAATTCACCAAATCGATATCGATAATAACAGTATCCCATCGAATGGGAACCAAATCTAATCACCATCCAGTAGTTTGAACATCCTACTTATAAATACAAGACCGCCCCATTGGTGAAAGGTACGCATACTCATACGCAAAAGCATACGCGATTTTCACAGCGGTCTAGCGAGTCTCTCTTTTTCTCGGAAAGAATCGAGCAGGCATCGGGCGGCGCGGTGAAGCCACCGGCGCGACCCTCCTTCACTTTCTTGTTTTTGCGGAGGAGTGATACCCGCTCAAACCCATTACTGAAAACCCTTCAGCATGCGATCTATGGCCGGCGATCGACATCCATCGCTCGGCCCACCGAAGCAGTCCGGCCCAGCGTTCAGCCCACACACACTCGGCCGGTTGTAGGTTGAAAAGGCATCATCGATTGGCGCCGTGCGGCGAGCAGCAGTTCCTTTATCATCGCCCGATTTCTCGATTCGCGATGGTATCGACACGAACCACTGTGGCGGGAAGCGGTACTAACCTTCCGGAGATGCGGGATCGCGGGCAGCATAAGCGGCCGACCTCGGCGTGTTAGAAACAATGCGAGCGACCGCAGATGGTACGGAAGCACTCATGCGCGCACCTCTCACTATCAACGTGCGACGAAGTTAGAACAACTCACGACGAATCAGAAACGACCAGAAGTCACGTGAGCTTCGGGAAGGTGGCGGCATTCCCAGCCAGAACTGACTGCAATATCGAACTTTCCAAAGTGGCGACGAATCGGCGAGCCCGAGGCCGCGCGGACACATCCCCAGCCCACGGAGAGGCGATGAAGTAACGGAGGCAGCCCGGGGAGCGGAGGAAATTAACGCCGTCCTCGGTAGGGCAGGAGCGTCATGGGAGGCGGTTGAGAGCCTCCGGCGGGAGCTCGGCCGTGTGAAGGAGGTGGTGAAAGGACGTGCTTTTGACACTATGGACACCTTGGTACAACAAACTGAGTCACCCTATACAACCGAGGTACTCCACTTCCCCCTTCCAGCCAAGTTCAGAATGCCACAGGTGGAAGTGTTCGATGGTACTAGAGATCCCGTCGATCATCTCAACACTTACAAAAATCAAATGGAGCTACATGGGTATCAAGATCCAAAGTATGCGTAGCTGCTATCACCAAAGGCCCAAATTTGCATGGTTCAATGTGACTCCCACCGTCATCAATCTCCTCATTCAGTGGAGTTATCCATCGTGATTCGCCTCTCATTTCACGGCCGGACGTACGTAGTCAGGGGCATCATCCGCTCGACCACTGCTGTGGCCTGGCCAAGAAAGCCCGAGGTCTTATGTCCAACATTCAATGCCGGGTCTCTAAAGGTAGATATATTCGATGAGAAATTTTATGATCATCAAGGCTCATGGCTAGCTTAAATTCCGCCGAAGACTTAATGTTTTCCATCTCCAAAAATCCCCAAACAAGCATGGCGTAGGTGCTCAAGAAGCGTAGAAATATATTAATCCGTGAAAGGCCCTCATATCCAAGAAAGAGAGCTCTTCCATTCACAAAGAAAAGAGCGGGGCAGACAAACGACGGGGACGAAGCCTCAAGAGACAAAGCGACTAAGAAGGATCTCCAAATGGGGAATGGAGAACGACCCTAAAAAGGCGAGAACCCCAGAGATCGCCCGAGGTCCATCACAACCAAAACGACGACGCTACTAGCCTCAATCGTTCAGACCCTTAACAACCCTGTCACAGTTCTGCGCGAGGTACGAAACGAGCAATTCCTGAGGTGGCCAACCCAAATGAAGTCAGACCCCATAACAAGAGATTAATCCCAGTATCATGAGTTCCAGGTGGGACTACGAACACCGCGACGACGATCGCATACAAATTAAGAGAGAATGAGTACTTTGATACTACACGATACTCCGACGCTTTTATATCCCCCGAGAATCGATCCGTAATCAAGCTCGTAGCTAGGTTCCGCCAAAGAACCAATTAATTGACAGATCGACGACCAAAGACCAACAATCCCTAGGTGAAACCAGTAATCCGTGGAGGATTCACAGGAGGAGGGGAACTGAGCCCCACCCTAAGGCACATCTATCAAGATTAGGCCCATTGCATAGCTGAAATCCAAGCAAAGGTCTAAACTACCGCGGCTCGACACATCCATAACGTTCTCTGACTCAGATCTAGAAGGATGCCAACACCCTCATGACGACCCACTAGTAGTTCGTGCGCCAGGTCAATAAACAAATTATCGCAAAGCACCGACAACTGAGTTCGGGCCGACATCATCTTGCATCGCCTTCATAAATGGGCACTAAGGAAAAACTAGAACTCGGCAACACACTTACGAGGGTTCTCCCGGGAAAGAGAGTATTACCTCTAGCTCACTGCGCTTGGTACTCACATCGAGATCCCCCATGCTGTGACGACTACTTGTAAGATTCTCGTCAGACGCCCACCGCTTATAACATGTTGTCGCAGACCTTCTCTCAATGCAGGCAACAAAAGTCATCCCTTCCGAATATCACATGATGATCAAATTTCAATAAACGGGTAGGAATGGTTCGAGGAGACCAATGAGTGGCTGTGAATGCTACTAAGATCCATGAAACAAAAATGGTCGATAAATATATATGTGGACGAGCTCGACATGCGTGACGCAGGTAATTCTCACTAGACCGAGCCTCAAGAACCGGAACCTGATTATTGGATGACGACTTAACATCTCGCCTATATCTATTTAAACTAGCTTAAGACCTCTAAAACCGCCTTATCCATTTTAAGACAAACAGACGCTCTTCGCATGGAAGCAAAGGCATACGGAGGAATTGATCCTAACAGAATTTACCCATGGTTAAACGCCACCCGCCCTTAAGCCAATCAAACAAAAAGGAGAAGCTTCGCGCCGTAAAGGCAAAGCCATCAACGAAGAAGTCAACAACCCTACACGCCAGGAGCGATCGTGGAAGTAGAATACCACCGGCTAGCCAACGCCGTACTCATCAAAAAAGGAAAACGGCAAACGGGCGACCGTATCTGATCACCAACATCAACAAAGCGCAGGCCCAAAGGATTAAGCTCTCGCGCGAATCGACTTCATCGTAGATGCCACCGCAGCCATGAACTCCCGCTTTATGGATGCCTTCTCCAGCCTACAACCGGGATCGCGATGGACCAGTGACCAAGAAAAGACGCCGTTCAGTCATAGCGCAGGAACCCATCATTTATAGCGTGATGCCGTTTCGGCTCAAAACGCAGGAGCTACATATCGAGGTCAGGAATCTGATGTTTCAGAATCCGCTAGTAATAACTATGGAAGTGTACATAGATGACATAGTCGGTAAATCCACCCACCAAGTTTCATACCCCATCCGTCCGGTTGCCCAGATCTTCGAGAAACTACAACATGAACCGAATCCAAACTTGCAGGCTTCTGAGTATCACCGAAATTCCCGGGTTTCATAGTCAACCACCGAGGAATCGGAAGCAACCCAGACAAGATAAAGGTCAGACGACACGCCTTCGCCATCAAGCATAAAGGAAGTTCAAATGGGCCATCGGGAAGGATCGTCGCCTTTGCCGATTCTGATCCAGTGGCAGGTGATAAATGCCACTCTTCTTCCAAGTCCTCAAGAAGGCCTTTCAATGGGATGCAGTGCGAGGGAAGCATTTTCAAATTTTTGAAAACATATTTAAGCTCCCATTCTAGTAAGTCCTATTTAAGGGGAGCCTCACCCCTATAATTCCGGTCGTTTTATCTTTCACTGTACGTCCTCGCCGTGAGATAAAGAGCGAAAGTACAAGACCCGGCTTACTATTGCAAATCCGAGCCAGAGGAGCTGAGGAGTAGATACCCAAGGATGGAGAAACCACTCGGCCTCAGAATCGCAGCCGGAACTTCCGCCCCTTACGTGCCTCAACACATCAACCATAAGTCCCAACTGGACACCCGACGGCTAAGTGTTACATAAACTAAGTCTCCTAAGGTCGATGAAGTGGGAGCCATGCAGCCGAGTGAGTTCACATCGATACAAACCAAAACCGCGATAAAAGGGCAGGCTCTAATGGACTTCATCACGGAGCCCTACCCCGCGAAACATGCCTCGAACGCTCAAGCAACGAATGACCTCCCACCGAAACTCTATAGATGGAGTCAACGCATGAAGGAAGCGAGCAGTCTAATCTGACCTCCTAAGGAATAGACATAGAGTACGTGACTCGTATTCGATTCCAGGCCCTAACAACTTAGGCTCAATATGAGGCCGTCATAAAGAGCCCCAACCTCGCTCATTCACTGGAAGTTGACCAGCTAGAGGTCTATAGCGACTCCCAACTGGTAGTAAGACAAATAGAAGACACCTACAAGCTAAAAGTGGAAGGATGATTCTATATCTCCAAAAGGTACGAGATTTATTAAAAAAATTCGTATTGTGTGCAGGTCGACATGTCCCCAGCGTAGAATCAATCCCCCGAAATGACGCCTTGGCAAAATCCAATGGGACAAATTTTATAGGAAGACTCCTCAAATGGCCAACACCGTCGAATACCCGCGTGAGCCCTCCTCTATCGATCTCTCGCGCGATGTGGAGGTTGCCCAGCTCCATCCGGCGAGTTGACGACCCCATTCGGGGACTATATATCAGACCGACGCCCACCCGATCAACAAACAGCTGTTTCAAAATAAGGACGAGGTCCGCCAGTTCACTAATCATAAGGGAAGCTCAGATAAGCGAGGTTTCTTCACACCAATCCTCAAGTGTATCGCGGGAAAAAACATTGAATACGTGTTAAGGGAAGTTCACGAGGGCATATGCGGAAATCACATCGGAGCTCGAGCCTTGGCAGGAAAGGTCTTGAGACAAGGATACTACTGGCCCACAATACTCAAAGATGCAACCGATCTAGTCAAGAAATGCAAGATCTACCAGGAGCACGCCAAGATCTCGCGCCTCACATCAGAACCCTTGACTTCAATCACAAGCCCCCGCCCTTCCAATGTACCGGGTTTGACATACCGGGACCTCTCATTCTCGGGAAAGGCCAATGTAAGTTCATCATCGTCGCAGTAGATTACTTCAATTAAACGGGCGAGGTCAGCCTCTAGCCACAATCACGTAACAAAAGATACGCAATTTCAGGGTGAGCTATCAGGCGCGATTTGTATCCCAAGAGCCCTAGTGCCTGACAACTAAAAATAATCTCGACAACGCCAAATTCGTAGATTTCTCGTGCCGAGCCTCTGACTAAGAATTACTACTCGCCCCCAACACATCCTACCTAATCTGCCGCCGAGGTCACCATCAGGACCCTTAAGGTCGCTATGAAGACCAAATTAGAAGATCTCAAAGGAAAATGGGTAGAATACCTCCCCGAGGTGCTATGGGCTTACAGGACAACACAGAAGTCAGCCACCCGAGAAACCCCTTTCGCCCTAGCCTTCGGCACGGAAGCGGTAGCCCCTGTCGAGATCGGTCTAAAATCCCTAAGGATCGAATTAGCAGCAGTGGAGCACAATGACGAGGCTCTCCGCCTAAATTTGGATCTCTTAGATGAAAAACACGAGCAAGTTCTAAAACGCATGTGAGAATACCAAAAAAGATGCGAAGGTACTACAAAATCCAAAGAGTCAAACCCGTCACTATATGCCAGTGATCCGTCTTAAAAACTATTGCCGCTAGCGAAGAATCCAGCCCATGGAAAATTGGGCCCCAACTGGGAAGGCCCTTACATCATATCTCGAGTCGTCAGACCAGTACCAATTATGAACTCCAAACAGAGGAGGGAAAAATTTTACAAAGATGCCCGGAATGCTGAAAGCATCTTAAACGTTTTTATCAGTAAACCTTGGTTTGTAATCTTAAATGGAGATTTACCAATTTTCAGTTAACGATTCAACCATTTACTGGTTATTCAGTTATGACATCACAAACAACTCAAACATATAATGCTCAGAAAAATTACATGCAATAGAATGAGAAAGCTCATAGACATAAAAGGAAAATTCTCTTATTTCAATCATATTACATTTAGCTAATCAAGAAGTGGTTAATGATTACATCTTGAAAGCACTCGCGACAAGGCCTCAAAAAATATATATATGAAAAGACCGTGAAGGTGGAAAAGAGGGGAGAAGAAGAAAAGGATGGAAGGAGTCAGGATTTTAAGAAACAAAAAGGGAAATGAGAGGTAAAGAAAAGATGAAAAACATGATAAGGAGAAATAAGAGAAAGAAGAACAGTAGGTACGGAGGAAGGCGACGCAAGAAATGCATCGTCTTCTCTCGCGCATTCCCTAAAGACGGCTGTGGAACATGACTCCATAAAGGGGAGACTAGGGAAAAACACAACTCCCATAAGCAGAAGTCCAACGAAACCGAAGCAGAATCTTCAGGTGGATCCCCGGCAAAGACAACCAACTTCGACGCTTCATCTAGCCCAGATTTCAGTTACGCACCGTACAGCTGCATACAAAGTATAAACCTATAGCAATGGCTTACCATTTATAAGAAGGCCAAAGCACTCAAAAAGTCACCCCGAACGCCCAAATTTCTATAAATCAAGATTAAAGACGCCGCACCTTTCCAAGAAAGTCGGAAAGTCGAATACAGATGCGCAACCACTTTGACGAGTTCGTCTACTCACAGTCACGCTACCGAGGAGTCGACTACCAGCTACATCGCCACTCTACTACTACCGAGCCCAACAAATTCTCACTTTGACTAGTCTGCTCACTCTACATAGGTCACGCCCACCCGAGGAGTCGATCACCAAAGTTACATCGCCACTCGTCACAGCCGTCTGAGCCCAGCCACCACTTGACGAGTTTGTCTACACTCCGTGACAAATAGTCACTAACCCGAGGAGTCACATCGCCAGTTACATCGCCACTACCACGCGCCGGAGCTCCGTGATTCACTCACAGTTCACTGGCCTGCACAGTCACGCTACCTATGAGTCGACCAGCTCAGCTACATCGCCACTGGGCCACAAATGCCTGAGCCCAAAGAACCACTTTGACGAAGTTCATCTACCCCACAGCCGTCGCCACCGAGGAGTCATATCACCAGTTACATCGCCACTCTACCACGCCCGGAGCTCAAAGAATTACTTTGACGAGTTCGCTCTTACTCCGCACAGTCACGCAACCCGGGAGTGAGTCATCACCAGCTACATCGCCACCGCGCCACAAATACCGAGCCCGGAAGAGCCTCACTTCGACAGTTCGCTTTACTCGGCACAGTCACGCCACTCCGAGGAGTCGATCACCAGTTACATCGCCACTGGCCACAACGCCCGAGCCCGCCGCCAGAAATTTCACTTTGACGAAGTTCGCCTACTTTACTGTCACGCAACCCGAGGAGTCAGACGCCAGCTACATCGCCACTTACCACTACCGGAGCTCCGCCAGCCTCACTTTGACGAGTTCGTTTCACTCGCACAAATAATGCGAACCCGAGGAGTCGACTACCAGTTACACGCTACTGCACACAAAGGCCGGAGTCTGAAGAAATTTCACTTTGACGAGTTCGCCTACTCGCACAGCTCACGCTACCTCGAGGAGTCGATTAGCTCAGTTACATCGCCACTGCACACAATACCGGAGCCCAAGCAGCCACTTTGACGAAGTTCGCTTACTCGCATTGTGTCACGCTACCCGAGGAGTCAGACTACCAGTTACATCGCCACTGGCCATAAATAATTAAGCCCAAAGAAACCACTTTGACGAAGTTCGGGCTTCATCGTATTACCAGCCATTCACCCAGAGCCGTCTAACTCATGCAAATTATCCGACCTGAGCACAACAAATCACAATCGACGAGCTCAACACCCTATTACGTGCCATGCGTACCTAGAGTCATTTCAATCCAAGGCAAATCACCCGACGGAGCCCAACAGCTTCGTGATCGACGTAGCCCCACGACTTACATTAGCCATGCAAATTTGGGGAGTCATTTCAACCCAGCAAATCACCGGACGGAGTCTAATAGTTCGCACTGACGAAGCTCACATTCTACTACTGTGCCATGCACCAGGAATCATTTCAACTCATGCAAACTATCCGACGGAGCACAATAGCTCGCATTGACGAGCTCAACGATTCTACACATGCCATACACCCGTGAGCCAGGTTTCTCTTTAACTCGTACAAATCCGCCGGGACGGGGAATACGCAGCCGCATTGACGAGCTCTTACAATTCTACACAGCCATGCAGCCTAGAGAGTCATTTCCAACTCATGCAAATCCATCCGACTGAGCACAATAGTTGTGACCGACGAGCTCTACAATTTACACATACATACGCCCAAGAGTCATTTCAACTCGCACAACTGGCCGGGACTTCACAAGAAATTTCCCTATCGACGAGTTTCCCACGATTCTAATAAAGCCATAAATTAAGAGTCATTTCACCGTAAATCAAACATGTGCCCCAAAGGACTACAATAATAAGTTATAACCAAAAATAGAACGAACACTCACGAAGATTCTTGGGGGTAGTTCAAGCTACTGGAACGCCCAGGGTGTCGTCTTTGTCGAGAGGATCATACTCCCAATTACGACCGCTAACGAAGAAGCAAAGGTCCCTTCCACAAATTCTATGGGAGGAGGGAAGACTGAATCACCGGGAGTGAGCTACAAGCTTTAACGCCTGTAAAAGGAAGAAAAAGCCTCTGATGTCTCATTCGGCTAAAGGTAAAGAAGGGGCGGCTATGTCAGGATAACAGCCCCGTCGCCAAAGAAAACCAAGAGACTAACCAAAATACCCCAACCATCACGAGCTGAGAAGGACACACAAATGTTGAAACCCCATTTATGAAGCGGATGCAAGGAAGCTGGCAATCATATCGAAGGCCACTTCGAAGAAACACACCATCCTAGGCACAGAGACCACGTAGAGGGTCAAAACGCCGAAAGACCACCCAACGCCAAAAGGAAATGGAGAATGTTCGGCAAAGATGGTCATATAAAGGACCGACCTTGCTAGTTCCCACGCTAGCATGCTTAACGGCATATCTCGGGATATTCACTTCAGGTATTTAATCAGTTCACTTTCCCTCGTCTCGTCTAGCGGAAGAGGAGGCACCTCGGGGCACCTCAAGTCCAATCTCGACCAAACGGCCTGGAGACACCGCCAGCTCATCTAACCAACAATAGTCAAGAATCACCATCGATACGCGTAAGAGAATAGGTTGAACGCACCCTAATTCCATGACGAAAGTGGATAATGAAAACAAAATTCAGCCAACCCAAACAACTCGTCTTATCGCCCGAAAAGAAATCAAGAAAACAAAGACTCAGTGGACCTAGAAATACGACAAAAAAGATTATCCCAAGAAAGACAACAGAGAAAGACTCTGCACAAAAAGGCTCAGACAAAAGACTAAGAGAGAAGGAAGTCCGAACTCGCTAAAGGCAAAGAAAAGGTCCCAGAGCAGCGACACACAAGATAGAGGATATCCGCGAAAGAAACAAAAGGAAACTTAAAGGAATGGAAGAACTACGCGCGAAAATCCAAGAGTCATCATTATCGCAAGACAAATGACGGCGACCAAGCCCTAACTAATCTAGCCCCGAGCGCACACGCGGGAAGTCAAAATCTCGGCGAGACACGCATGCCCCGCCCACGACGCCGGCACACAAGGGGGCCGGGGTAATTGATATGGGTTCAAAATAAGGCCCACAGCCCACCTCGCCAGCTCCAAGAAAGAGGCCACCTAACTAAACATTGAGGCCCGTCCCACAACCCCAAGGGAGAGATGGCGCCCACTGGAATATTTAGGCCTTCGCGCCTTACATTTAATCCTTCGTGCTACCAAAATAGTGGCCCAACCCGATTGCTCAAAGACCCTAAGTGGGAAGTCTCCCCACGTGCAACGTAAAATGTATCGCTCCCTAATAATATATTATTCGCAAGACGCATCAAATCAGATCCCCCAATAAGGAAGGAAGATCATCACAAATAAACTGCTCTTTCTATATCCATTACCAAATCCGATATCGATAATAACAAGAAATATCTCATCCAATGGGAACAAATCCTAATCACCATCCAACTGGTTGAACATCTACTATAAATACAAGGCCACCCCATCGGTGAAAGGTATGCATACTCATACGCAAAAGCATACGCCAATACTACGCTAGCCTAAGCAAATTTCTTTTCTCCTCGAAGAATCGACTTAGACGGAGAGGCTACCTGCTTAAGCCCTCGCGACCCCATTCACTTTGTTACAGAAATGACAATTTTCAACCATCCAGAAACCGGAAGATCAGAGAGAGATATCCTACTTCAGCCCAGCGATCCAACATCCCATCGCCAAATTTCACCAAAGAATTTCGTCCCACCCAACGCTCAAATTTACACGCCTCCGTGCCCCGCCCGCTGAAAAAGCGATCATCGAAATAAATATCATGCATAAATTCGAGCAAGAAACATAATAATATCACTTTATATAATAAACTCTTGAAGTTATAAAAACACTCACAATCTCTTAAAAAAAAAAATAAGAAGAAGAAAAATAATACAAGAAAATGGTTCAAACAAGTTCTTGGAATTAAAATGGAAATGGCCTTGGAATTTATCAAGTCTTTTACTTTTCTACATAAGATTTCAAAAGAGAAAAAGTCACACTTTATAGAACACTTATGATTGAAAAAGTGGTTATAAAAATGAGAAAATCCCCATTACTGTCTCTAATTCTCTTGAAATTGTAAATATTCAAAATATTAAATATATGTTTAATTTACACATTAAACATATACTTAATCTCAAATATTACAAACTTATGATCTTCCTCAACCATATTAGTTTTGTAACAATCTAATACTTTATTCATATGTTTAATGCACACATTAAACATGATTTACTTCCAAATATTACCAACTTATTTTCTTCAACCTGATAAGTTTTGTAACATTTCAAACTTTATTAATTTGTTTTATGTATACATTAAACATAATTTACTATCAAATGTTACAAACTCATGGTCTTCCTCAACGTATAAGTTTTGTAACATTTCAAACTTTATTCATTTGTTTAATGCTTACATTAAACATGATTTACTATCAAATATTACAAACCCATGGTCTTATTATGTTTAATCAACCTATAAATTTTGTAACATTTTATATGTTTAATCCTCTTATTAAACATGATTTATTCTCAAATGTTATAATTTTATTTCATGATTGAATGTGTAACCCCTTTTACGCAATAGATACTTAAAAGTGTATCTAGAGAAGCCTGTCGACGGGAGTTAGGCCTCTCCTCCACCAAGACTAGATGATTATTTGCTGGTCAAGAAGGTTGCCTTGCACCCACTAATTTTTCCTTCTGTTGTAATCCTTCTGCTTGATAAAGAAAAATTCTAATTATATTTTAAAATTAAACATATTTTAATAAAATGCCAAGATATTGTTATCTAATAATATTTTTAATGTAGCTTAATAACAAATATATGGTTACAAAATTTATATTTTTTTGTTGATACACAAGATATTATCATCAAATGTTCCAAACTATTTATATAGGTATTATTTTCTTCAACAAAACAACATCAAAATACTTATTATTATTTCTTGTATCATTTTTAGAGGTTTTTGTTCTTAACATTTTCTTGAATTCTTATCAATTTTTATCTCAATATTTTATAGCAATATTTTATTTTATGTTGAACTATTTACTAATATTTCTCTGTATATACTATTACAAAAACAATTTACTATGTCACATATTTTTTGTGTCATTTGTTAAAATAATGACACTATATGACTTAAAGTTCATAAAGGTGGTACATCATATATAAAATATTTAATTGAGAATATTAGTTTTAGATTTATGATATCATTTTATGAAAAGTGATACCATATGAAATTTAAAAAAAAAATTGTGTTGGAGTAGCTAAATGACACTAATTTTATATTACAGTGTCATTTTTTGAAAAGTGTCATCATATTGATTTTTTTTATTTTAGATTTATGGTATCATTTTTTTAAAGTGACATTATATACAAAATTTAAATTTTATAACTCAATGGTCCTTTTATTATATAAACTAATTAGGAACATAATGTAAACAGTTTATTATTTTTGCATATTAATGATATATAAAATTTTATTGCATAACTCGAACCATCATCTTCTTTCATCTTTTCTTGCATGCATCCATAACCCATGAGAATCTTTTTAATAAAGTATAATCACGACAAAAGAATATAAAAAAATGATTTCTTTGATATCTCAAATAAATAAATTTAATATATCCAATAAATAAGTTCATTTTTATCTAAAAAAATAAAGTAATAATTTTTATGTATAATAAAATAATTTATATCTTATTCATTTCTATATAAGTAATTATAAAAAACAAAATTTTAATATATTTTGTTTAGATAATTTTGGAATATAGTTATTTATTATATTTTTTTCTTTAAATAATAATCGTATTTCTTCTTTAATTGTTCAATTATTTAAGAAATAAACTTTTAGGTTGTAATATTATAAATACTTGAAAATTTATAAAAACTCTTTCAAGAAGAATATTTAATATATTTTGTTTTGATCATTTTGGAATAAATTGATTTATTAATTTTTAAATAATAATCTTATAATTAATTTTTTATATAAGTAATTATATAGAAACATATTTAATATATTTCTTTAAGATTATTTTGGAATGTTATGATTTATTCTATTTTTTCTTTAAATAATAATTTTTTTTCTTATTTAATTGGTCAGTTCTTTTAGAAATAAATTTTTTAGGTTATAATATTTATAAATACTTAAAAATTTCTAAAAAAGCTCTTTTCGAATAAATTATATAGAATAATTTGTTTAGACAATTTTAGAATAAATGATTTATTATTATAATTTTAGATAATTTATGGGTTAATCAATTGTATCTTTCACAAGTCTTAAAAGACATAATATTCATATTAAATTGAAATCCTACAAGTTTGAGCTTGTAGGTGAGTTGACAGTTTCATATGGCATTAGAGCTTGATAGTCCATGAAGAAATCTGTTTAGTTTGTTTAACTCTCCACGTAGGGAGTATGAGGCCACATATGAGTGAGGGTGTTAAAAGGCATGATGTTACTTTTATATGTATCACTAATTAATCTACTTTGGTGTTGATGGGGTTTGAAATAATGGGTACTTAGGGACCTGCAAATTAATGCAGCCCAAAGGCCAGTTCAAGAAGGATTAAGAAGCGTGCCTAGTACTACCATAGCCCCCTCGCATGACATCCTCAAATATGCCCAAAACAAGGTCCAATTCACCCTCCAACGTGTGCAATGTAATCAAAAGACCATATTAAAGGAAAACTCAATCTCCAATTAATTAGGAAAGGGATATTTCCTAATTATTGCCTTCATCAATTATCTCTATTAATCGACATTTATAAGGAAAGAAAATCTCTCACCCATGAGAAATATCGACTCAGTACTATCCAATCTTGAAGAAAGTGGATCATGATGACCATTATAATACCGTGCCAATTCCCATCAGCCAAAGCGCACGCACAAAACTTCATTCCCTAAAGTTAGCTGATATTCTTCCATCGTAAAGAACCGACTTCTAGTGACGGGAGGAGGCAGCCACAGCCCCCGCCGATCCTTTGTTTCTTATTTCTGCAGAGGAGCCCGACATCCAGTAGTCACGGACCGCCCAAAGAATTCCACACGCTCCAGCCCCGGGCCCCGGCTGGAAAACATCATCGCTTGCACCGCCATGGAACGACAGCCTTTACAAATAAACTCGATCTCTCAAGATCGATATCCACTTCTGGGAAATTACGCTGGTGGAGCAATCCCTAAAGGATGCAAGACCAAAGAAGGCGACGATAGTCGACCTCCTGAGGTACAATTTAAACTATACAGGCCAATACGGATGAGATGGAGGCGCTCCGCCTCACCAACCAACGTTTGCTAAGAGAGTTAGAACAACTCACCAGGCAAATGCAATGCCCCCAGGAGGCACGACAGGCCTGAGAAGGCCCAAACCCCCTCACCCAAGAAGAGCAGCAACACCTCGACCCTCCACTAGCCAAGGTAGGGAGTGTGATCCTTACAAACCCCCCTGAGAGAATCGCAATGAGGAAAGGCATGGAAGGGACAACATAAGCAATGGACCCATACCCATCCTTGATCAGCAGGAAACAGGGGAGTAGTCATGGGAGCAGAGGTTCAGGGACATCTAGCAAGAGCTCAGCCATATGAAGGAAGTAGTGAAGGGCCGAACTCTAGTCTCTATGGATGCTCAGCAACAAATCAACTCTGCTCACGCCTGTGCTGTTGTTAATTTCCCTCTTATAGTAAAGTTCGTATCAAGTCACAGACAAACGCTCAATGGAAACGAAAGACCCCATATATCATCTCAATACATATAAGAACTAGATGGAACTGCATGGATATCAGGAAGGCCTCAACGCCTAGGAACCCAAGTAGGGCTCAACAGCAGAGCTTAACAACTCGTGTGAAGGCCTCACGCCTGTGGAGCCATGTAGCTCGCCGAAAGTATACAGCCAGAGAAGGCTCTTAGCGCCCAGGAGCCTAGTAGCTTCACTCAAGTAGAGTTTAACAAATTCAGAAGGCCTTAGCACCCAGACCCTGCAGCCTCGGGCCTTACGTAACTTAACAACTCGAAAGGCCTCGGGGCTACCAGGAGCCTTAGGAGCCTAAGAGCTCGCTTTCAGCTTTAACACTGGGAAGGCCTTAACAAGCCACGAGCCCAAAAGAGGCCTCGCTGCAGAGTTTAACAAACAGCTCCTCGCCTGCCAGGAGCCCAAGAGAGGCTCGCTTGCGCAGCTTAACACTGTGAAGGTCTTAGGCGCCCAGGAGCCCAAGAACACTCAGCTAACACTGGGGAAGGCTCAACGTCAGAGCCCTGTATAGCTCCGCTCGCAGCTTAACAGTCAGAAGGCCTTACCGCCCAGAGCCCAAGAGTTTCCTTAGCTTGGCAGAGCTTTAATCGAGCCAGTGAAAGCCTTTAGCTGCCCTGTGAGCCCAAGAGACTGGCTGATGCAGCTTAACAAATTAAAGGCCTCAACCCGTGGAGCCCAATAGTCATTGGAAGACTACCAAGAAGGCCTAGCGCCAGGAGCCTGTGGGGCGAAATTTTCAGTTTGGCAGCTAACAACCTCGGTGAAGGCCTCGGGCGCCAGAGCCCAAGAGAGTCAATGCGCAGCTTAACACCAGAAGGCCCTAGCGCCCCACAGAGCCCAACAAATTTCGGCCGCAGAGTTTAACAACTCTCAGTGAAGGCCCCTTTAGCCCAAGTAAGAGCCTTGGGAACAACTCAGCTTTTGTGGAGCTTTGTCATCATGTCTTAGGGAAGGCCTAAATAACAGAGCCTGTGAGCCTGGCCAGAGCTTAACAACTCAAGAAGGCCTTAGCGCCTCAGTAGAGCCCAATACCGCTTAGAGCTTAAGAGCCAGAAGGTTCTCCTAACGCCCAGAGCCTTATAGCCTGGCTGTAGCTTAATAGGTCACGGCGCTTTAGCGCCCCAAGAGCTTCAGAGCCTTAGTTTCAGAGCGCACAGTCAGAAAGCCTCACGCCAAGAGCCTGGCAGAGGCCTGGGCTGCAGCGAACACCTGGGGAAGGCCTTAACGCCCAGAGCCTAGGCTTCGCTTGAGAGCTAACAGGCCCTGGGGAGGCCTAACGCCACAGAGTCCAACAGCCGCTAAAGCTAACACTGCAGTGGGTCTGAAGGCCCACGGCAGCCCCGCAGCTAGCTTCACGTAATCCAGCCAGCCAAGAAGGCCTCCTACGCCACAAGCCTAGTAGCTCGCCTGCGCAGCTTAATAGCCTAGGCCTCGCCTCAGAGCCCCAGAAATGGGCCAGCTTAATAACTCAGGAAGGCCAGCGCCCAGAGCCCTGTGTGCTTGGAAATCTGGGGCCCCGGCAGAGCTTAACAGCCAAGAAGGCTCGCCTAGGAGCCCTCAGAGCCAATAGAGCTTAATAGCTCAGAAGGCCTTAGCGCCCAAGAGCCCACAGCTTAGTTCGCAGCTTAACAAATTAAGAAGACCCCAACATCAGAGCCCCACAGAGCTCGCAGCTTAACAAATTTAGTAGGCCCCACAACAGCCAAGCCATAGCTCGGGCTTGCGCAGCTTAACAACCAGACAACCTTGTCACCCAAGAGCCCAAGATGTTTTTTCAAGCCTGAATTTGCTGAAAAGGCACACACTCAAGCCCTTGCGAAATTTCAATGGGGTCTTAAACAGTACTTCGCTAAAAACAAACCAGGAACCAAGCATCTCAATTTAGCAAAACAATATCAATTACAAACCTTGTGATATCAAGAAAAGTCACGTCGGGTTAACATTGTAATCCCAAACTCGCCACCGAAAATAACGAGGTTAAAATAATGTCCAGGTTCTGAGGAAGGCCCCGACCACGTAAGGTAAATAAAAAGGCAAAGCCTTCATATGCAAGACAGGGAATTGGCTTCCGAGAACCCAACATCATCACAGGAAATTGATCAGGGTCAAAGCACTGACGTCCACGACAACCTCACTTCTGAAGTGTATTCTTCAACTCTTCATTAGCAAGTTAGATGTTGAACTCTAAGCTTGGGAAAGCTCAAGTTCATACCGGGAAGGCAAGCCAACTGAGGCCCATTATAGTGCAAGCCTCATCTATGAGCCGACGCCATTCTCCCTAGCCAGTGCCCCCCGCTAAACCATCCGTGCTCTGTCGAGCCCTCCCCGGCTGCACTCACCTAAGCTTCCAAATTCAAAGCCTCTTGGCTAACCCTATTCAATGTTGTCATCCCTTGACACTGCAAGTCACCCCAACAAATTACTAACCTCTTCCGCAAGCCAGCCTCTTGCCTTTCATGCACTTCAAGTCCTTTCTGCCATCTTTTCTTTATCCCACTGCGCCCTCGCCGTTGAAGCATGCTTCAGCTCACCAGAGTACTCACAAGCCCCAAGTGGGTCAAACCTTTATCTCGGAAGCTTTGAAGGACCGCCTCTGAGGGTCGAGAGGCAACCACAGCCTTATGAGATCCTGAAGAGCCCCCAAGATCGAATTCTCCTTCCTGTGCCCCCATGCAAGTAGCCACCTACCAAAGAACAAGAAATAGTCAATTAAATAACTGAACACATAAAGAAATAGATCGACTCAAGGCACTGACATGTGGTGCTTCCCCAAGGTATGAGTCGAGCTCCTCGATCTGACAAGGCCCACCTTCGAGGTTAGAACGCAGATGGAGGACACAAACAACGCAGCTCCACTACTTTGTAGCAGGAGCCTCATTCTCACAAGACTAGTTTACTCCTTCCTTACGGTCATATTTTGGCGTTGGAGGCGGGGCTCTACGCCTCAACACATGGACCTAAATCCCAAAATGGGGCAGCTAACCCTCTGGGTAGAGTTTCAACGCCCTCGATGAACCCTCCCTGTACCCTCGACAAGAGAAGATCTAAGACTGAAAAGGAACACAGTGAGGTCCAAACACGCCCCAAATGGAGGCCAAGACAGAAATAAAAAGAAGAAGAAGGAGGACGCATCGAAATAAGAGAAAACAAAGCAAATGATCTCTAGGGAGGCAGACTTAAAAAGCGACTGAGCGTCTGATAAAGATAGCCGCAGGATAATCCAAACCCCAGGAAGAGGGACTTTGGGCGAAACAAAGGAATACAAAGTAACCTCAGAGGATGTCCTCGTAAAGGCAATAGAGACGATAGCCGAATTGAGTGCGAAAATTGAAAAGTTGTCATTATCATAAGACGTTTAACGACGAATTAGTCCCAATCAAACCATCCTCGAGTAACCATGTGGAAGTCACACCGACCTGGGGCTAACATGTACTCGCTTACACCGCTTTAGCCAAAAGGCCCTCTGGGGGCAACCGATGGGTTTAAAAATAATGGGCCAAGAGCTCCAGAACACGAGCCCAAAGGCCAAGCTCAAGAAGGGATTAAGAAGCAGTCGGCATCGGGCCATGGGCCCCTTGATGACAAAGGGCCCACTCACCCTCCAAAGGTCAGGCAATGTAATCAAGACCAGATAGCGAAAATACCCACTTCACCAATTAGAAAGTAGATATTTCCTAATTATCACCATCAATTATCTCTTATTAATCGCTTTATACTATAAGGAAAGAAAATCTCACCCAATGGGGAGGTCATCAACTCATCATCCAATCCAGAGCGGATCATGATGACCCAATATAAATACCAGTCACCCCATCTGAAAGGTACACACAAACTTCATCCCTAAGTACTTCGATCTTCTCTTCCACCGAAAGAACTCGACTTAGGCACGGAGAGGCAACGAGCCCCGTCGATCCTTTTGTTTCTTGTTTTACAGAGGAGCCCTATTATCCAGAGTCAACTGACCGCCTAGCAATTCCAACACGTCACCCGCCCTCATTGAAAGCATCATCGGGGTGTCACTTCAAAATGTGTTACTCATTGATACCCTCTATGATATCAGTGTATAAAGTATGACTTGTTATAAACGTCACCATAATTTTTTTTTTTTTTTTTTATGTTGAGATATCCCAATACATCCATTTCATAGAATTAACCACATATATAAAATCCGGGAAAATTTTAATTTTTCTGAAAAATGGTAAAACGGTAATTTCGGTTGGAAACGGGAAATTTTCTAGATCTCAAATGACGAAACGGACTTTACCATTGAATTTGTCTCATAAAATCTAGTTACCCCGTCGAATTTCTTCGGATTCTGAGACAGTCATAACTTTACGTTTTTCAAGGTATCAGGTGTCGGGTAACACATAGCATGATCATGTGGATGCCACATGACACCTTAGGGAAGTAATACATGGCATAAGCCATGTGGTGCACATGTGTGAATGGCTCACATTGAGCCATGTGTCAAATTAGAGAAATAAAGAGAAAAGAAAAATCAAGGAATTAAGAGAAAATTTGTGGTGATGACAAGTGGCAATGTAAGAAAAGTGGGGGGAAGTTTCCCCCACTTTTGGACCATTCGGTTGATGGCAATCCAAATGAGAAATAGAAAAGAGAAAATGAAGAAAAAGAAATAGAAGAGAGAAAATGAGAGAAATAAAAGAAAAATGAGAAATGAGAAAATGAGATGGGAGCAAACAAAAGAAAGTTTGTTCGGTGGATAAGAAATAGAGAAAAAGAAAGAAAAAAAAAAGAGGGGAAGCAAACAAGAGAGAAGGAGAGGAAACCAGATAGAAGAGGGAGAAATGAGGAGGAAGAAAAATGGGATTGTTTTCGGTGTTTCGACGGTCGAAGCTCAATGGTCAAAATATTAAAGTCGGTCCACGCATCGCAAGCTACGTGTAGGTACCAAAATCTTGAAGTTTCGTCAAACTCCATGGGGTAGAGAATTTTTCTACTTTGATTATTTTTAGTCTAAAAGCCATTTAATGGCATAGGTTTTCTTCGGGGCCATGACTGACCATGTGATTTAGTCAGATTTTGGGATTTGAATATTAAATTTTGGAATTTGGTTTGGACAATCCCGAATTTGCGTGTTTGGATTTGGTTTTGATCCAGGGGCGATGTCTTGGTTTTGTTTTGTGTTTTGGTATGCCTTTGATGATTCGTGAATGGAATAAAAATGGTTCATAGCCGTGTAGGGACCAAGTGGTGCCCTATTTTTATGAGTTCGAGATTAGGGTCATTTTGTGTGTTGTTGCTTGATTGAATATGATTATTAATGCAGAAGATCCCATGTTGATATATGCTTTTTTGATGGATGTGAATTATATACTTAGAAAATATAATTACCCGTATTTTGGTAATGTTTGCATGTTGCTCTCGTTATGCATGTAACATGATGTGGCATGAATGACATTAGCATCATCATATTCAGGACATCGTCCGGTCGGGTGTGTATGTATGGTATTGGTTATTCGTAGGTGCTTGGTAGATATGTGAAATAGCTCGGAAAATGGGACGTCTGAAATTAATACTCGCGGTTGCGTACTTGTTAAAATAAAGAAATATCGTGTGTTAGGTGAAACGAAGATGTGATCCATCTAAGGTGAAAGACCAGAATTTTATTCTTAGTTAGACATATGTATCCAACGATGAAAGTTCGCAAAAGAAGTGCCGGGAAGGCGTCTACGGCCTAACGGTGAACCCAGGAAATTCGTCATCCACAAAAACACACGAGACTTGGTAAAAACAAGTGAATATCGGAGTTTGTCCGATGGATTTTGAATTATAACTTTTGTTTTGGAAAAAAAGTCATTTGGTGAAACACCGATGACGAGTTTTCACACTTGGCACTTCATGTGTGAGGGAGTCGGTCAGAACTCGGGTTATTGGCATAAAAAGTCTCATTTCATGCATGACATGAAATATTCCATATAAGATTGCATTTTCTGTATGGAATGTGGTTTGATGTATGAATGTCATTGCATGTGCATTTAGGTGGGGAGTATCCCTATTAAGAGAATTTTTCTAGTGGGCATTACTCTCCCCATCGTGGAACCCCTTTTCAGGTACAGGGAGTGTACAGGGAGACGGTGCTCCTATGAGGTCGTGATTGCGAAGGACACCGACATGTGGCCTTAAATAACATTTTTTGTAAAAGTGTTTTGTATAAAAGAATTTTTATAGAACTATTGTATAAATAATCGGGTATGTACTTATGATAAGAGAGCCTTGATCGAACCCCTACGGACTGTAATTATTCATTTTTTTTTTTCATATTTTAGACTTAAATATGAATGAATGAGTCTCGATGAAAGGACATTTGGAAGTAGTGTCAAGTAACTCGGTATTCATGAGTAGTTGGTATCGATCCGATACCAAAACTTAGATGCAAGATGATTTAAGATAAAAAATTTATGGGTTAGACAGATTGTCCACGATTCCTCATAAATTGGGCGTCAAAACATATATGTGAAAACCTATATTTTTATCTCTCACCACAACTTACATTAAGCCATCAAAAAGTAAAACCCATGCCCATCAAGGGTTAATTCACTCATCTTGGTGAAGGTTCCAAAACATGACTAAGAGTACCTGCAAAAAATATATAAAAAGTCGTGCCAATGAATTAGATTATCATGAATCTACCCATTAATGCCAAACACTTAATATCAAGAAAATTTGAGAAAAATGTAAGAGAAAGAGATCATAAATAAAATTGAAAGAAAATAGATATATTATTATAAGTTTTGAGGCCAAACAAGGAATAAAATTAAATTCGATATATTAATTATTTTAACTCATCATTATAGGTTTTGAGGCCTAATTCAAAAGGTAATTAAAGGATAGGTGTACAAAAGGTCATGAACTCTCCTTATACTACAAAGTAAATAAATGTAAAAAATAAAAACTCATTAATATAAACATGAATAATTTAAAAATATGTAAGTTTTTAAATATGTAATTTATTTATATTTAATTTTGTAAAAGATTTTTCATTACAAGAAAAGCTCATCAGTTTTGAAGCACAATATCCAAAGCATAAAGCTGCCAAGTTTGACTGCTTTTACAATTGAGTGCCAATTGTATCACAAAACTGTCAGAATTCAACAAAAACAATGGCCAATCCAAGCCATTATTATAAGGAATGAAATGAACTCTTCGACTGTTATCAACCCTAATTGTGGCCTTGCTTAATTTGAGACCTTTTAAAGGAACAAAGTGACATTGCAAAATAGTGTTGGTTCTCTTAAGGGAATTACAAGAGAAATGGTTCAAAGCTGGCCTAGCTCCTTAACTAAAAGCTAAATATGTAAGTTATTGCTTCCATTGCTTTTGAGCTACTATGTAATGGATGAAGTCTCTCCCCTTTGCGAACTCTGGGTTTCGATAATTATATTGAAGCTACTAACCATTATGATAATCTTACATTTCATTAATTATCATATGATCATACAAAGTGCATTAATATTATTAGTTTCTATTTTGTTCGCAACAAAGTTTGAAGTGTCAAACTTCAAGTCTTACATATATATATATATATAGTGTCTCCCCTTTGTGAACTAGGGGTTTCGATAATTTATTGTGATAATTATATCGAAGCTACTTATTTTTATTATAGTCTCGCATTTCATTATCATATGATCATATGAAGTGCATTAATGTTATTAGTTTCTATTTTGTTTGAGACAAAGTTCAAAGTGTCAAACTTCAAGTTTCATATATATATATATATATATATATATATATATAGTCTCTCTCCCTTTTGTGAACTAGGGATTTCAATAATTTATTGTGATAGTTATATTGAAGCTACTTATCTTTATGACAATCTCGCATTTCATTAATTATCATATGATCATATAAAGTGCATTAATGTTATTAGTTTCTATTATGTTCGTGACAAAGTTACAAGTGTCAAACTTCAAGTCTCATATATATATATATATATATATATATATATATATATATATATATATATATATAGTCTCTCTCCCCTTTGTGAAATAAGGGTTCCTATAATTTATTGTGATAATCATATTGAAGCTACTTATCTTTATGACAATCTCACATTTCATTATCATATGATCATATGAAGTGCATTGATGTTATTAATTTCTATTTTGTCTGCCACAAAGTTTGAAGTGTCAAACTTCAAGTCTCATATTCAGTAATGTCTTCAATATTCACTTTCATATTCTTAAGAATTACTTCTCTAAATATTTAAAATCCATATATCTTACTAGTTGGTTTTTCAGTTTTAAGAGGTTTATTTTTTTATTCATTGTTTGTAGATATGTACAAACTCCTACATACCTGTAACTCCTAGAACCCTAGTTTCATTGTCACTTGTTTGGTAGAACTGACTGTGATGTATTTATAACTTTTGACTTTCTTGTGCTGGTTTTGGTGGTCTCATTTGTGTATTTGTAAGAATACCAACTTTCATTTCCACTCAGTAACTCATGCCTTCATTCTCATGATGAATGAAACAACCACCTTTGTAGCTTGCAGAGACCCTCAGAAAATAAGGACAGGAAACATAACAAAACAAAGAAGTCATTTAATAGAAAATTTTGTACATATTTAAGCCTTGAGGTGACCTAGGGATGGCAACCGGGTGAGGCAGTTCCATCCCAATTTCGTCCCATTTAGTTAAACTATTTTTCCTACCCGTTTGAAGGGTATGAGAATTTCAAACTATTTAATGGGAATGGAAAATTCTCATACCCTTCCTGTTTAATTTAATTAAATTAAATTTTTTTGTTTTTTTTTCAGTATTATTTTTATTTTTATATTGAAATTAATATATATTATAAATAAATATGATATTCATTTTTTATAATTTTATTTTACTAAAAATTATTATTATTATTATATATTAAAATATAAAATAAAAATAACTTTAAAATAATCTTTTATATAATCGGGACTGGATGAGACTAAACAATACCAAACATGTCCTGTCCCACAAAAAACCAGATAACATTAATCCTAAACTCACCAAAAACTTAATAACAATAATCTCATACTCAACCAATTAGGGGTAGAGCAGGAATCCCAAAAAATCCAGCCCATTATCATCCCGAAGTAACCCATTTGTGCTATATAATATCATTATATTAGGGAAAATATTTTTATTATCAATTTTCTTCTATACTTTTGTTTTCTTGCTGGGGTTTTGGTTGGCATCTTGTGACAAGACAGTTAGTCTGGAATGGGACTGGGATGACAAAATTTTTGAAGAAGGGTGATGAATTTTTTTAGCTTTATGTTTCATGAATTGAGAAGAATAGTGCAGTGTTCTACACAAGAAAAGGAAGTATATAAATGAGGAAATGGGCATTGAGTAAGACCCAATATTAATGGATGGTAGGATATTAGAAAATTGCTTCCAAACTACTAGCTTAATTACTTGAGTGATATTTGAATCTACATGTTTGGAAAAATACTCACTTTTGTTTTTTATTGTGTTGAGTCAACCTTAGACCATGTTTCAATAATTATAGGGAAGTGGATGAATTTAAAAGATGATGTTTTAGCTGTAAAAACAATGGTTTTTTAGACTTAAATATCAAATGAAACTCCAAAGTAATTATAGACCTCTAAAACAAAAAAGTCTTTTACCTAGTTCAATTATTTTATTAATAGAGAATATTTGGAAAACATCTCATAATTTTTTAAAGAAAATTATTTTTCATATTTAAATATTTTTTTTAAAAGAAAATTATGTTCCCAAAAGTAGTTAATTATTTTTTACAAACCATTTTCATAACGTAAAATATTTATAGGCAAAGTTTAAGGATTTGGATCATTTTAGGTCTTTTTATAAAAAGAAAATAAAAAAACAACCCATTTTAAATAAAAATAAAAAATCTAATTAACCTCACCAAGAAATTATTTTATTAAATTGTCATGGTCGAATTCTTATTTTAAAAAAAAATACTTTTCCTGTTTAAATTATCAAAAGATAAAAAAATAGAATTTTATTTTCAAATACAACTTATATTCTCAAAAGTTATCTTTTTTTCAAACAAACATTCCACATCTGTTATTAATAGGAGAATCATAAGTTAATAAGGATGAATAGTATCTAATTGGTATGTGGTCTTTTCGGTAACTTAAAAATAAAACTATGAGACCTTTAAACCCAAAGTTGATAATATCATACCAATGTGAATAATGATAAGTTCAGTGACGAACTAGGAAAATAAGTTGAGGAGGGACAAAAACATTAGGATTGTGTTTGGTTTTCGAAAATACTAAGGAAACAAAAAAAATGTTAAAAAAATTATTTTCTTATGTTTAATTGGCTAATAAAAAAAATTTAGGTTTGGTTCTCAAAAAATGCTTACGGAAAATAATTTTTTTATGTTTGCTTGTCTAACAAAAAATTCAAAAGAAAATCAAATATAAATAAAATTACTTAGAAATTTAAGTATTTTAAAATTATTTAATTTTTATATTGATGGGTTTAAATAAATAAAATTTATTTGAGATAGCAACAAATGCTATATGGAATTTAATTCTATTTTCATGTTCCTTTATTCTTTTTCCTTCTACTTTTCCTTCATTTTTTTTTTAATTTTCCCTCAAATTTTTTTGGGAACTAAACATAGCTATAAAGAAAATCGAATATGAATAAAATTATTTAAAAACTTACTAGTTCTTAAATTATTTAATCTTTATATTAATGAATTAAAATAATAAAATTTGTTTGAAATAGTAAGTAAAAATAGTATATGAAATTTAACTCTATTTTTTTTTTCCTTCATTTTTTTCCTCCATATTTTCCTTCCTTTGCATTTTCTAGGAATCAAATATAACATAGTTTAATTCCAATGGGGGAAAATGAAAGCGTAACTCACTTAAACGGTTTAATAATAATTAGATTTTCTTTGAATTAAAACCTATGGCTTCAAATCCTAATATTAAAAAAAAAAATTCCCAAAATTCCAAGAAGACATTTGCTCCTCCTCCCCCAAGCCTATACCAAGTCCGCCCCTAGGTAGGTCCATAAGTTTTCCAACAAATAGTATAAAAACCGACTTCAGGCTTAAACCATGTGCTTCGCATAACATGTTCACCTAAGTTAATAAGGGTTAACAATATTTAACCATGAAAGCCTCATGCCTAAAATGAACAATATCATACCAACATAAAAAGAGATCAAGTTAATAAGGATGAACAATATCTAATTATGATATCTGCATGCTAAAAATAGACAATATCATATCAATATAGAAAGGGATTAAGTAAATAAAGATGAACAATATCTAACCATGAGATCCTAGATATCACTTAAATAAAATGATATCAACAATATAAAAAAGTTATATAAGTCATTTACGTGACGCTTGCTTCTTATTTTTGAAACCTATTCTTATTTACTAAATTTAATGTTTTTTATATTCTTAGTGGTTTTCATAACCAAAAAAAAAAGAGCCAAAATGTTCTCTTTGTTCTTTTGTTCTCCTTATTTTTTAAAACAAAATATATTTTTAAAAAACTTTAACCAAACATCCCCTAGTTTCCATAAATTTTACCTTCCTAATCAAAATTTGAACATGAAAAGGTGAAGGCATTATTAAAAAATCTTGGTATTAACTTTGAAGATTATTGCAAATCTCTATTCAATCACTTTTGTAATATTACAAACTTATAGTTTCCTTTATGTAAGAAATTATAATTTACGAAAAGATGGTACTTGTTGAGTGTGAATCCAATGTCTTCAATATTTCAATCTAAAAACATATTATACAATATGAACATCTTTCGATTTGGATAATGAGAAGAATGATATATGAGAAACTCTTGAAAGTGTATCCAATTTTATGTTCAAAAGAATCAAGCAAAGATGATCAAATTCCTAAACTTATATGTTATGATACTCACCCTCTCCTAAAGACACATCCCTTGAATGTGGTTTATAAGTTTCAGATCGGGTCAAACCCACTTGGACAACATATACCCATAACCCAATACTTTCATTTGAAAAAAAAAACACCCAAAACCCAATTACCAAACAGGGAAAAAGGTCTAAGAAGTTTGAGTAAAGTATGAAGGATGCAATGGTGTAGAATATATATATATATATAAGTGTACGGAGGCCATGCCTAACTCCAAATCCCTGTGTCTGTACTCTTGATCTTTGCAGCAAAACATCTCTTTCATTATTTAATTTTTCTTCTCTTACTACCCAAAACTTCCCCAAATGCTCCCTCAAAATATCATTCTCTTCCTATCTTGTGACTCTCAATTTTGGTTTTCCATTATTAGGATGAAACTATGTCCTGCTATTTCTATAAATGGCATTACTTTTTTTTTTCTTTTTTTTTCCCTTGGTGTTAGGAAATTTTGGGCTGAGTGGCATTTTGGACCTTGACATTTTGTCCTCTTCTTCTTCTTCTTCTTTGATGCTATCAGCAATTTTTTCAACATAAATTTAAAGTTAAAGATAAAAAGTTAAAATCTTGAAAATGACAGCTTTTCATTTATCAATGTTTAGGGTTAACAATTTCAAAAGAAAAGGGGGAATGGAATGAACTTTTAAAATAATAATAATAATAATAATAATGGAATGAACTTTACAGTTAAATTTAAGAGTAGACAAGACCTGGCATATATAAGAACTCTCCTCATGAACCAGCAGCCTTAACTAGTATTTGGGTCACTTCGTCCTACAAATACCAATGAGCATTCAGGAATGAAATTAACTCATTTTCTCTAAAATAAGATAATTTAGCTATTTATACATATTTAGTTTTTTAGTCATTGAAGTAGCCAAACTTTCCATAAATTTGAAACTATATAAACATAAAATAATCATTGAAAAAAGTATTACTCAATGATGTTGAAAGTTGGTGAAATTATTATTATTCTTCTGTAATGTTACTAGCACTTTTTTAACATAAAATTTAACCTTATATATAAAAATTTAAAATTTGTATTTATAATCGATCTATGTTCAGATTAAAAATTTTTGTGATATAACACATTCAATAGGAAAGAAATTTATTGAAATGACGTGTAGGAGCTCTTCTAACCTTATAAATGTGTTCTTAAATCATGAAGAGAGTCCTGATTGGTTTAAAGAGTATGATATTTATATGATCAAATGTAAGTTGTTAGGTTTAGTTATCTAATAAAAAATTTTAAGTGTCAATGAGGTTTCACTTAGTGGTTAAAAGGTGGGACAGGGCATAGGGAATGATCAAGTCCGAGTCTCCAAGTGGAGAAAGAGTATCACTAAGCAAATGCCAGGAATCCAAGTGAATAGATGTAAAAAAAAATGTTATGTTTGGTTCTCATAAAATATTAAAAAAATATTAAAGAAAAATAATTTTCTTATATTTAATTATCTTATAATTTTTTTTAAAGAAAATCATATATAAATAAAATTACTTAGAAATTTATTTATTTTAAAATTATTTAACCTTTATATCGATGAGTTTTAAACAAATAAAATTGATTTGAGGTAGCAAATAAAAATATTATATGGAATTTAATTCTATTTTATTTTTCTTTGTTTTTTCTTTTATTTTTTCTTTCCTTTAATTTTCCTTCAAAATTTTCTGGAACAAAACATAGCCTTGATGAAAATCAAATATAAATAAAATTACTTTAAAAATTACAAATACAAAACTAAAAATAAGTGTCATAAAACATTTTAACTTAATGATATAGGATTTGTGAGATTTGAGAATGCATGTTTTCCTTCATTTGTTGGTTTCCTCTTATAAACATAGAAAAAGATTAAAAAAAATAATTATTATTGAGGGGGGCATTTGTCCCCCTTGGCCTTACTAAAACCATGAATGGGGATATTTATATAAATTTAGATATATGCAAATATATAGAAAATTTTACTAATATATAACATTCAGAGTTGGAATGAGGATGTTTATTAAAAATGTTTACCACTTCGTGGGGTTGAATGTTAGAATTATGTCTAATATTTGATTCATATACTTATAGTTTTTATTATTATTTTTTTATGATTTCAATTATTGTTACGCATGATGATGATTAGTGTTGTATTATGTTTGAAATTATCTGATGAAATTCTCCTCTTGTCCTCTAAAATAAAGTTTAAGGTTAAAAGTTATTAAGGAAAAGTTCAAGGGCCTTTAGGAACTTGTACAATTAGAGTGCACATATAAAATTAGAAAATCCTAATCGCCATTAACCGCAATTTCATAAACAAAAAACCCATTAAAAGAGAAAATCTCCTATATCATCAAGAAGTAGATTAAAGCTACAAGATTAAAGAGGTGAAATAATACAAATTAATTTTGTGGGAATCAAGCTCACTATTATGGATCCAAGCAAGTTTCCTCAATTTTCTTTTAGGTTTAAATTCATATTCATATTTTGCTGAATTGATTTGTTTGTATGTAGTTCCGGGTTATAAGAAATCGCCTCGCATTAAAGTAAAGTGCCAATTTTCTTTCAATTGGTATCGTAGCCTCTTATTAAAATAATTAATTCACCAAATTAGGCTTATGAAATTTGGGAATTTTAAAATTAGATTTAATTGATTGTGTGTTTAATGTTTAAAACATAATATAATATTCAATTATGTTTTTATTTGAGTTGATACAATCTTAGATTAGTTTTATCATGGATCCAAATCACATATATTGAATCTTGCGATTCATGATGGTCATGATTGGGTGATTTTTATTTGAATAAGGTTTTTCAATCATAAAAATCGGTTTTCCCGTAACTGCAGATAGGTCGTATTAAAACGGCCATAACTTTTTACTCCGGGAGGAGTTACAGAACCCATAATATGTTTTAGAAAGGGTTTTGAGTCTACTATATCGGGTTAACCCAGTTTCAATTTTTCGAATCAGTTTTACAGTCGAAATAACTGTTCGTTTTTTTCAGTGTTCTGAACTGAAATTTTCTGCTCATTCATAAGAGTAAAACAATTAAACTAAATAGTTAAATTAAATTATTGTCACATGAATTAAATGTTTATATTATAGAAAGTGTGTTAGTCACCAAAGTGGCCCACTTGTATGTTAGTTAAATATTTAATCATGTGTATGCAAATATTTATTTTAAATTGCGCTATAAATGGCATTTTAAGGTTAGGTAAATATTTGTGATCATTTAAATACAAAGTTATAAAGTCACCCAAAGGTGGATCATTACTTTACTTGATGGCAATATTGTAAGTGATTGTACATCACATCCTAATTAATATATTATGCATCCAAAGATGTCTCATGTATTGATTGGATTGGATTAATCATTAATGAAAGTTGAATTATATAGCGTGTTATATGTTGATGATGCTTGCATTTGAATTTGACCCAAAGGTAGATTTGAATGCATGTTATTATTATTTAATTGTCCGAATTCGTTACATAGTTTAACTCAAGGTATTAAGTGTGAGATATTAATTGTTTGCAAATTTTACATCTTTATAAAAATTTAACTGCCATTGGAATCAAGTTCAATGGGCTTTAATTATGATGAGTGGATCGAGTATATTATGCATCATACTGCATAACTTGTATCGATACGCCCCAGTTATGGAAAAGGCTCCATTGAACCATCATCTTCGAAAATGGTGCGTAAAAGGATTTGTGGAGACATGGGAAAGGTCGACCGGGTTACTATTAAGCTCTTGAAATTACATAGCCGATAATGTGAAACCTTCCATGCCAAGAACAACTAATGTAGGAATTTCTAGCCGAGATTAAAAACTTCACCAATACGATGTTATTGATAAGTCCAGAGTGGCGACTCTCATGACTCCGGGATCATCACCTAAGAAATATGACATTAGTCAATCAATGCATGATCACCTCACTCACATGGTTAATGTGGCAAATAAGCTTAAGGCTGCGAACATCGAATTGAATGAAACTTTCCCCGGGTACACCATTCTCCAATCCTTCGGGGAGACGGAAGCTTGGAGAGTCTCGCCAAGGCTATAATACACTCAAAGAAAAGTGGAACCTTCAGAAACTTTAAGGCCATGCGACATGTGAAGAGGCAAGGCAAAGGATCGTGACCGAAATTTAACCCTCGCTGCTTCCACTTGGATCGTTCATAGTAATGCTAATGTTGCTACAAAGTGCCAGCACGCATTGGGCGAAAAGTTAAGAGTGCCGAAAGCTGAACCCACGAAAGCTGGGCTGCCGAGCGCGCAAAAAGAAATGTCATTTCAGGAAAGGTTGGCCACTTCGAATGAGTGCCTGAAACGCAAGGCATGGTTCGAGAAGAAAGGTATACATTATGTTTCTGTATGCTTTGAGTCGAATTTAATTGAAGTACCTTCTAATACTTGGTGGTTAGATACTGGTGCAACTACTCATGTTTCACATATTTCACAGGGATTTCTTACGATCCAACCCATAAAGGAAAGTGAAAAGTTTCTTTTCATGGGAAACATGATGAAAGCTCAAGTTGAAGGCATTGGAACTTACAGATTGATTTTAGATACAGGCTATCGTCTGGATCTAGAGAAATGTCTTATGTATTGCACGCCGTAAATCTTATTTGCTTTCTAGGCTGGATATTTTGGGATTTGATTTTAGGATTGGAAATAAATGCTTTCATTGTATCGACTTAAGTGCCTTTAGGTAATCGGGGTACTTTGTTGGATGCTTTATATTGTTTCAATCTAAACTCGAATTTGCTTGTTCCCCCGTTTAATGCTGAATGTGATGTTGGTGTTGGGTTTAGTGCACTAGATGAATCCTCAAATTTTATTTGTGGCATAAAAGACTAGGTCATATATCCATGGAAAGTAACCATGAGACTTGTTAATAGTGAAATTTTGTCTCATTTGGATTTTATCGATAAACATATGTGTGTGATTGCATTAAAGAGCAAACCAAACACATATAAAAGAAATCAGCCACAAGAAGCATAGGATTGATTGATTTAATTCACATGTATATTTGTGGTCCTTTGATGTTCCGTCATGGGGCGGAGAAAAAGCATTTTGGCTGCTTTATTGATGATCATTCAAGGTATTGCTACCTTTATTTATCGCATGAAAAGTCTCAACAAAGGATGTTTTATGCATTCATTATCGAGGTTGAAAGGCAAGAATAAAAGTTAAGGTAATTAGGATCAGATAGAGGTGGTGAATAAATATTATGAAAAAACAACTCAGTTGGATAAGTACTGTGTCCATTTGCAAAGTTCCTTGAATCTAGGCATTTCAGTACAAGATAATGCCCTCGAATACTACAATAGAATGGTGTGGCGTAAAGGCTAAATCGTACTTCATGGATATGGTCGAGTATGATGAATAATAGTTCTCAGATCGTTTATCAGGATGGGCGCATTAAGAATCGCCAGATATTTACTAACAGAATTTTAGTAAGGCGCCTTAAGACACCTTATGAATCAGGATCGAATAGCAAGTTTGAAAGCATCTTCACGCTTGGGGTCGCTTGCCGGGCGGAGGATTTGCTAATCCACATGAAAGGAAATTGGACCCAAGAACCATTAAGGGTTTCTTTATAGGGTATCCCGGAAGTCTAAAGGCTTGATTTTACCGCCCTAACCACAAGATGAGAATACTCGTCCGTAATGCTCGTTTACTGACAATGGCAACATCGTGGAGTAGTGAAAGTCGTGAATATAGAGATTAAGGAAACATTAGTGGAAATCGCCTACATCTAATGTTCCTTCTCAAGTTATTGTTCCCAAGTATCAGAAAGTAATGCACACATGGTAATTATGGGGAACAACAACATACTGAGGTTCATACTCCACATCATGATGTTGTAGTCAATGAAGAAGAGGATGATAATGTTCAAGTTGATGAACAAGTGCAACCTCAACAGGAAGTAGTATTAAAACGATCTACTAGAGTAAGAAGATCTGCTATTCCTGATGATTACATTGTAAAGTAATCGAGCATGAAAGTGATTTGATGGATAATAATCCACCATTTAAAGAAGCCGTGGGAGCACAATTCTAAAAAAGTGGTATAATGCCATGAAAGAAGAGCTGAAATCTGGTGACAGATAACAATGTTTGGGTAATGACAGAATTGCCAGAAGGTTCTAAAAGAGTTATCAAAATGGGTCTTTAAGACTGTTGTGACCTATGGGCAATGTCGAAAGGCATAGCCGCACTTGCTGCCAAAGGTTACACTCAGAAAGATGGCATTGACTATAAAGAGACTTTCTCTCCTGTATCAAAGAAAGACTCTTTGAGAATTATTATGGCATTAGTAGCTCACTATGATCTTGAGCTTCACCAAATGGATGTAAAGACCGCCTTTTTGAATGGAGATTTAGAGGAGGAAGTTTATATGGATCAGCCGCAAGGCTTTGAGACCACAGGAAAGGAAAGTCTAGTATGTAAATTGAAGAAGTCAATTTATGGATTAAAATGTGCCTCCGTACAATGGTATTTAAAGTTCAATACCTTATATTATCTTATGGATTTGTAGAAAACACTGACACATGTATTTACATGAAGGTCACCGGGAGCCATTTGTAATTTTGTATTGTATGTTGACGATATTCTTCTTGCCGCAATGATAAGGGACATGTTGCGTGGATGTTAAATAGTTTCTAAGAATTTTTCGAGATGAAGAATATGCAGTGAGGCATCTTATGATAGGGATAGAAGACTCAGACAGATCACAAAGGAGTATTAGGATTGTCTCAAAGCTAAGAACAATAAAGTCTTGTGAGAGATACGTAATGAATAAAAGACGCCTAGTCCAAATTAAATTCAAGAGGACGCTAGTAGATCCTAATGTCCCAAAATGATTTAGAATCGTGAAGAAATGAAATATTCCTCATGCCTCGTTGGTCGAAGTTTAATGTGTACGCCAAACATGTACACGACTTACACTCGGGCCATTGGCCTAATGTTGGGTCATATCAAAGTAATCTCGAGTACACCACTGAAAGTCGCTGAAGAAAGTCCTACGGTACTTACAAGGCACTAAGGGAACAAATATGCTCATATATAGAAGATCTAATAACCTAGAAGTCATAGGCAGTTCAGATCGATTATGCCGGATGTGGATACCTTAAAATCCACATTTGGCTATTTGTTCCTTTTAATGATGGAGCAATTTCATGGAAGAGTGCGAAGGTCACATTGTTACTTCCACTATGGAGGCGACTCTAGAGCGTGCTTGAGGCCACAATTCAATCATTGTGGCTACGGACTTTATCTCAAAGCTCAGCATTGTCATGTATTACAAACCGTTGAGAATTTATTGTGATAATACCGCAGCTGTTTTCTTCTCTAAGAATGATAGATACACAAAAGGTGCCAAGCATATGGATTTAAAATATCTATCTGTCAAAGAAGAAGTGCAAAACCAAAGAGTGTCTATTGTGCATATTGGCACCGATCATATGATCGCGGATCCGTTAATTAAGGGATTGCTGCCCAAAAATTTTATTGCTATGTTGAGAGAATGGGTATTACAAACTAAGTCCTTGCAGAATCATTTTAATTATAGACATATATATGTACTTATGTTTGCTAGCATATTATTATTCCGATGACACTTTAAGAATTTCCGTGGATTGTTATTTGCTTCAGCTTCTATAATCACGTTATTGGCATGCACATTGTTATTTTGTGATTACAGTATGGGTCTTGAAATAAGACATGAATAAGGCTTATGTGTTTTGGTCATATTAAAGAGTCACAGCTGATTGACCTGTAAATATATATATCAGTATGATAGACCCGTGACCGCTATGATTCGGTTGATTTGATTCATGTATGTGGTATGTGACTTGTTTGTTTTCATATTAAAGTTCGCGACAAATTATATTTTGAAACTCAAGTCGCACATGAATCAAGTGGGAGAATGTTAGAATTATGTCTAATATTTGATTCATGTACTTATAGTTTTTTTTTTTTTTTTTTTAATGATTTCAATTATTGTTACGCATGGTGATGATTAGTGATGTATTATGTTTGAAATTATCGGGTGAAATTCCCTCCCTCTTGTCTTGTTAAAATTAAAGTTTAAGGGTTAAAGTTATTATGAAAAGTTCAAGGCCTTTTAGAACTTATAATTAGAGGCATATAAAAGGAGAAACCACCGCTTTCATTAACGCGCCATAAACAAAACCCATTAAAAGAGAAAAATCTCTAATGTCAAGGAGTAGATTGAAGGCTACAATTAAAGAGGTGAAACAATACAAATTAATTTTTTGTGGAATCAAGTTCACTATTATGGATCCAAGTAAAGCCCCTAATTTTCTTTTTAGGTTTAAATTCTCATATTCATATTTTGGTTGAATTGATTTGTTTGTATGTAGTTCTGGGTTATAAGAAATCGCTTCCGCATTAAAGTAAAGCGCCAATTTTCTTTCATTGAAATGCAGGGAAAATGTTTAAATATTGGGGTTAGATGATAATATATACCATTTTAATTTTTAAGTTGTTCTAGTGATGAAACTTAGCTAGAGTTATGATAAATATGGAAATATGTAAATATAAAAAAAAAAAAAAAGTATATACAAATTACTAATGAATGACAATCAAAGTTGGTGAAAAAATAAATTTATGAGTGAGTACATTTGTTAAAAAATTCTCAGGACATTTATTAAGAAAATTTGGCCACTTCGTGTGGGTGAAAAGTACAGAAAAATGGTTAAATTTTGCGTTAGAATGACAATACATGCCATTTTTATTTTTAAATCGTTAATTTAAATTTTTTTAAAGTTATGGTAAATACGGAAATGTAATTAAAACATAGTCATTAAAAAAAAAAGTTACTAGTGAATAGTCTTGACTCTTAATGGTGAAAAAATTAAATAAATTTATGGATGAAGGATACTGGACTTCGTCTTTTTCTTCTTGGTAGATGTTATTGGTACTTTTGAACACAAATTTTAAGTATAAATTAAAAAAAAATATTGAATTTTGAGTTACAGTTTAAATTATGCTTTTTGACTAATCGTTTCAAGAGAGGAGAATCAATCGATTTTACCTATAATGTCTAACTCAAGTATTAAAACATTCACCCTTAAAAACAGGTAAATGACACAGGTAAACGGTCTCAGGTTCCGACCTTAGTGGAAATAGTTTTACTAATTTAAACTAGAGTATTTAAAAAAAAAAATTGATTTCTACCAATGAAGTTTATTTATATTATTCTAGTTTTTGAATAGTGAAACGTTTCATAAAATTATGATAAGTTTGAAAATATGCAAATAAAAACTATTAGTAACTAATATTCCAAGGTGAAAAAATGAATATTTGAATAGAGATATGTATTCAAGAGTTTTTAGTTTTTACCGTAATAATTATGAAAAACTATTAATAAATGTAGAAAAAAAAAATAATATTCAATAATATACATAAAAAAAAAATGTAGTCGAAAAATATATGATAGAAATGATAGGAAAAATAAAATTATTTGATGTTATAGTTAATATACATTGTTCATGAGGACTTCTATTTTTTCCAAATATCCATGAAAGATAAATGGGCAAAATAATTTTATGCATCATCATCGGTTCATTGATAGTTTATAAACAATTTCATAGTACTTCAATAAACATGACTATAGTTGACAACGAGGCAAGTTTTATCATGTTTCTACCCCATTCTTAATATGATGAGTTTGAAATTTGTCTTATTAGGTTTTTAGCAGGTTCGGAGATTTTTTTTCAAACCTAGCACGAGTTTCAGGTTTCCTTATTCCCGCCTTGAATATGTATATATATACTATTCTTAATTAAATAGATAATAGCAATAGATAATAGCTGGTACTAGTAGCTAATAGTGGGGGCGGATCACAAGGGAGGCTTATAGCTGGTGTTGGTAACTGATAGTTGATAGTTTATTGTAGGTAAATTTACCTATATAGACATAATAGATAAATAAATATAAAAACAATGTATATACAAGCAAAACCATGTAATTGCACAATCAAAAACCCAAGTGGGATTCTAAAATTTTGTTGGAGAAAAATAAAGCAACACTACACCCTACATAGGTCAAAATAATATTTATTTTCTTATCTATAATCCCAAACTTTATTCATATTTATTTGATTTCGATTCCCTTATATTTTCATAAAACCAAAATATTAATAAAAACTAAAGTATAAAGAAAAATTTGACAATTAAATTGTTTTTTTAAATAATCAAGATCTATTATTATACTTTTTTAATATGATGCTATAGATTAATAATCATGTCATTAAGCTAAGCATAGTTTATTAAATATATAATTTATGATAACTAAAATTAATTACAATATTTAAGTTTTTCATATTTGATTTTTTATTTATTTTTGTTTTTATGTCAATATATTCATAAATCATGTTATAAAATTTTTATTTTGAAGTAGAGTCTATTTTCATTTATGATTTTATTATATTACATAACTAAAAATAAAATTTAAAAAATCAATATTAAATTAAAAACAAAATTTGAATTTATATAATTATCAAAAATAAATTAAGACAATTTTTTATTTAAAATATTTATCTGTAAACAAATAAATTAAGACAAAATTTTATTTAAAATATTTATCTATATACAAATAAACTATATGATAAAAATGGAAAATGGAAAATTTTACAAAAGCGTTTCATAAAAAGCTATGATTTATATTTTTTTCCCATCAACTCATGATTAGTCATAATAAGCTATGAGGAACTGATTAGATGTCTTTACTAAGCACCGTAAAAGAGCTACTGGAGGTGAATAAGCATCGCCCTAATTCCTCGCTCAATCTACTCAAACCAAATAAAAGACCTAAAACGAAAAAATTTGCGGAAGTTAACGTAGGGTTGGGACAACGTCGCCTAATCCCAAACTCATTCCTTGTCATCCACACATAACATTATCATGAAATAAAGTTATAATGTTAAAATGATTCGATAATGATTCTATAAACATGTCACACAGTGTTATCATGGAATAAAATTACGATTTTAACATGATACTTATGAGTTATGACTTTTATTCCAATTTTTTAGATTGAGTGTTGACCATCTTATTTAGAAAAATAATTTGTATATAATGAAGGTATGTTTCCATTATCAATCATCTGAGTGACCAAAATAAATAAAGGAGTGCTTTCCAAAAGAATGTGTAAAATTAAGTATAGTTATATTATTTTGAGAAATTGTAAATAAAAGATGTGTCATTTTCCATTATCGACACTAAAAAAGGACTATATGAAAGTCAAAAATTAACATTTGTGGATACTTGTCCACAGCATTTTGACTAGAAATATTAGTGGGATAGGATTCATCAAAATCTAACAATGTATTCATTTGGAGAAGTAATTAGAATGGGGAAAATTGATTGGAAATTTTGAATGGATTTGGGTTGTGAAAACAAAAAAGTTGATTTGACTAAAAAAGCCTTTGAAAAACCAAAATTTGAAAATCTAACTTTTCATTAGTCTATATCCTTTGACAAAAATACCTCTACTATTTGGAGAAGTAATTACGATGAGGAAAATTTATTGAAAATTTTTAGTGGATTTGGGTTGGGGAAAATGTTGATTTGACTAAAGGATACTTTGAAAATTAAGTTTTAGAAATCTAACTTTTTCATTAATTTTGATCCTTTGGATAAAAATATCCCTATTATTCTCTTGTAAAAATAACTATTTTTTTTCAAAAATAAATACAAATATATAAAATAACATAGGTTGTTATATAAAAAAAAAGTTATTATTTGAGAAAAAACATGAAGAAGATACTCAAAGCATAGGGTTATTCTAACCAAATATTTCAAAAGAAAAAAACAAAAAACCCATGATTTGAAAATTAAAAATTGAAAATTCCTCCAAATATAAAATTAAATTAAAGCCCATGATGACAGTTGACAACAAAAATTTCCCACTTATCCCTAAGGATGATTTGGCCATATCGAGCAAAGATCATCACAACACTTGCCCTCAAAAAATTGAATTGAAAAAACCTAAACCCTAATCTCTCTCTCTCTCTCTCTCCTCCTCTTTTTACCGTTTTTTACCGACAGCTGGGAAAAGTCACCATCTCTGGTCTTGTCATTTAGCACTTAGCTGAGAGAGAGAGTAGCTGAACTCAACCATTCATGGGGAACCATTTGGTTAGGGTTTTTAGGGTTTTGGGGTAACAATAAACAAATAAACAAAGGAAAGTTTTTTGATTTGTGGATTCTGATTTCTGGGGTTTGTTTGAATTTTATTTTTTCCTTGGTTTTGAAAAGTTTTCCTTTTAATTTTCCCAGACTTTCTTTCCTAACAGAGTAGTAGTACAAAGAAACACCACGCCACCACCACCTCTTTAAATGAGGTCCAACCTCTCCCTCTCCCACTCCCTCTTCTTTCATTGGTAACAGTAAAACACTAGTAGCAGTTGCAGAAGCGCCGTTCCCATACTCTCTCTCTCTCTCTCTCTCTCTGGAATCATGCCTACTCCATTCTTGTCTTTATAGACCCCCTCTGATCAATTTCCCTCACTTCCTCCCACTTTCCCATCACAATTCAAAGCTGGATAATAATCACAGGATGGTGGGTTCTGGGTTCTGGGTTCTGGGTTCTTGCTTCTTCTTTGTTTCTTTAGTGTTTGTTGTTTTTCCCGCTTTAATTATTTTTCTGCTTTTTTTCCCTCTTCAGATGGTTTCTTCAAATCTTCTTCCCAGATGGCTTGAATCTCTTCTCAGGGAGAAGTTCTTCAACGCTTGTGTAATTCACGAGTATGCAAAGAAGAATGAAAAGAACATCTTTTGCTTGGACTGCTGCACTAGTATTTGCCCTCACTGCTTGTCCCCTCACCGTTCTCACCGACTTCTGCAGGTATTTTCTGTTTGTTTACTGAGAAAATCAAGGAGATAACAAGTAAGGAACCCTATTATATCTTTGCTGCTATACAGGCTTCTAGACGAAAAACCCATCTCAATTATGCTAAATTCCTTGCTGATATCAGAAATGAGGACATAAAATTTTCTTTCCTACTTTTCTGAGTGACCAAACAGAACCTTTATTTTTTATTCTCAGATTAGAAGGTATGTTTATCACGATGTTATAAGATTGGACGATGCTGAGAAACTGATGGACTGTGCTTCAGTTCAAGTGAGTAGAATATTCCAGAAAAAAAAAAAATCAAAACTAATTACTTCTGTTTTTCTATTTTTTATTTTCTTTCTTTCAGTGTTCTTCAGTCATCTGATTTTCTCTCTTCTCTCTCTCTTTTCCTACCGTAGGCTTACACCACAAACAGTGCAAAAGTGGTGTTTTTAAATCAAAGGCCGCAGACAAGGCAATTCAGAGGCTCCGGGAACATCTGCAGCACCTGTGACAGAAGTCTTCAAGACCCATACCATTTCTGTTCTCTCTCCTGCAAGGTTTTACAAAAAACCCTAAGTCCTTTTTTATTTTTCTCAGGAACCAAACAGAAACCTACCCCCATATCGAACCGACCCATATCGTCTTTTCGATTGCCCTCATCTGAGTTTCTTCTCTTTTTTCTCGCTGTTTCTTGCAGATTGATTATCTGTTGAGGACGGAAGGAAAGCTTTCAAAGTACCTCTTCGAATGCGAGTATCTCACGTTGCCCGAACCGGGTTGCGAGCTCGAGGACGGTTTACTCACGCCTGACTCGGTCCTCGAACCGGCCGGCTCGATGAGGACGTCGTCGAGCTCGAGCGCCGGCGAGGGTGCCGGATGCCGGACTCTGGCTTGCACTGCGACCACCGAGTTCGTGAGGAAGAAGCGGAGTAGCGTATCGGTGTGCCGGCCGGCCTGTCGGCCGATTTGTTCCCCGGTTTCGGAGATTTCGGCCGGCATTATGAACCGGCGGAAGGGTACTCCGCAGCGGTCGCCGCTGTATTGAAAATTGGGGGCGGCGTACGGAGTGGTGGTTGTGGTGGTGGGGGAGAGGGAGACAAGGGAGGTTTTGGAGGGGCATATTCGGCATTTCATGTTAGTTTTTTCTAGGATTAGAAGAAGAAATCAAGAAATCTCCCAATTTTGTAGAAATATCTCCTTATCCCCTTTTTCAATTCAAATTGGTCATTTGTTTCTTTCTCCCTTGTGAGCGTGACAGTAACAAGATGACCATCTTTCATTAATATATTTTCTTCTTCTTTTTTTGTGTTAATTTTAATATTTTTAATTAATGCATTTAGGAAAAAAAGGGTTTTTTTTTTAATATTAAAATTTTAAAAAATAATATATATATTTATAGAAAAAACCCAAAACAATAGTATTGTAATGTTCTTTTTAGTTATGGGTTCATGGTATATGGTTCAATTCAAATGGTTCAATGGTTTCCTTTTCCTTTAGACTGAGAGAGAGAGAGAGAGAGATGGCAAGTAACAGTGACAAGAGGAGGTCCTGTTTCATTGCCTTTTTTCCTCTTTTATCGTTGCTGTTTTGAATAGATTTCCAAAATATCCTTCCTTCACCTAGTCACTGACCCTACTTGCTTGCTAGGGATGATACCCTACCCTCAGGCCTCAACAAGTCATTTCAAATTCGAGGTCAATTCAACCCTCATCTCACAAATTTAATCAAAATTTTTTGATGGGTTTTTGTTTTTGTTTTTGTTTTTGTGTTTCTTGTTCCTTGTCTTTGGTTTTTTAATTTCATTTTGGTTGGTTTTTGTGTAAGGACTACAAAGTGGGGTGCAAAAGTAAAAAGGGATGAAAGGGGCAGAAATAGGAAAAGGATACTTTGAATGAACAAATGGCCTTTTTTTTTCCTCATTTAGTGACCATCCATTCAGAGCTTAATTTTGAATTACTCAACAGTTTTGGCAAATTGTTTTTTTGTTTTTGGTTAATTTTTTTTGGGGTTTTCCTTGAAATGAGCCTCTGTACCATTGACTGCAGGTGAAGCAAGGAAAGAAACCGTAAAATTCCCAAATGCCAACTTTATCCTCTCAAACAATAATTTGAAAACATACGAGCATATTTTTTAAACATTTTAATTAAATTCACATTTTGCAAATTAAAAATAACTTTACTATTAACTATAAAAGGCCCCTAAATTTTAAATTATTTCTCACTACCATAAATATTGGGCTCTTTCTTCTACTAAGTTGAAGGGAAGGACAGAAAAACAAAACAAAACAAACAAAACCCAAAAAATAAATAAAATTGGGAGAAGGAACCCTAATATGAATAAAGAAAACATGTAAGAATGGGCCACCAATGGTGATGGAAATCCTAGAATTGCAAACCCCAACAGCCTTTTCTTCTCTTTTGATTCTTTCCCCCACTTTTGTTTCTTTTTCTCCTTCCCTAGAAAAGAGTAATGACAAAATATAAAGCAATGTTTTTTCAATTACCAACTGTTTCCCCTCCCCAATGTCTCTTCATTTGGGCCAATACTCTATTTTTTATTTTTTATTTATATATATATATATATTTGTCATTTTTAAATTCATAGGTAACTTGCAACACCTTTCTCCATATATGATATATCACTTAACACCCTTTCTCCATATAAAAGTTAAGGCCTGGTTTATGTTTTTGAAAATTCTTTTTGAGAATAATTTTTGAAAATATAGAGAATATTATTTTAAAATTTGTTTTTATTTTCTGAATTTAATGTTTTTTTAATATATTCGGTGTTTTTGTAGGAAATAAGGAAAAAAACAATTAGAACCAATCATGTTATTTGTATTTTTCTTGTTTTTCAGAAGAAAAAAATTTCAAAACTATAACAGAACATGCCCTTAGTTTTAATTTACACCTTTATTGGGAGAGCAATATTTTTATGCATCCCCCCATATACTTATTAGTTATTACTATTTGTATTTATGATACTTGTAAATTTTGTTTTCTTATAATTGATTTCTCTTAAAAAAAAAGTCTAATATAATTAAATTAATATAATTTTTTTTAAATACATAAAATAATTTATCGAGTAGAGACTTATGTTTTATTTTCTCCACTTTTTTCCCTTGAATTTTCAAGATAATATATATCTTCTTAATCTTGTATATCGTTGGGAATGGGATTAAAATTTCTTTTTACTGATTTATATTTTTAATTTAGTCAAAGCCTTTATTTATTTAATTTTAATTTTCTGTGCCTTGCTTTTATAATTTTGCAGGTAGATGAGAAGCTTCCATTTAATATTGTAGTACACTATTAAGTACTTTAATTTTTAGTCAGTTTGTTCACATTAATTAAGTACTTTAATTTTTCAGGTACCATTGTTTGCAATATTTTGTATATGTCAAGCAGTGTGGAACAAAAATCGGTTTTTTCGATCGATATATTGTCGAAAAATCGGGTTTTCTACCAAGACCGGTATTAAAAGCTGCAGAAAATCGAGGAAAATCGGAATCGCCGATTTTCGCGAAAAATCGAAACCGATTTTTCCACCGAAAAATCACGACTAGCTGAAAGACGCAGCCAGGTAGGAATTCAAAATATCACAAAACATCGGTAACATCGGTAAAATATCGGTAAAATATAGGTAAATATCTGCAAATATCTGTGAATCACTATTTTGACTCCAAAATTTTTATAACACTCATAAAATCATACAATCTCTTTACAAACTCATCCATACACATCAAAAGCTCCATTTAACTCTAAAATTATTTTTCTTTTCATGACATCTCAATATTTTTGCAGACCTTATTAATATTATTCTATCAAGATGGGATCCCTTCATCAAATAATGTAATGGAGTCACATCGGTCTTCATTTTGGTTTTAAAGTACTATTGTAATGTGATTTCTCGATAAATTGTAATGAATATTATTTTCAATAAGTGTATATTTGCTTATTTATGTCTTTTATAAAGTTCAACAAAGATTTCCATGAATTTCAAAGTATTTTATTAATTTTCGCTTTTTACGATATTTTTACTAAAAATATTCACCCGATATTTACCGATATATCCGAGAAAATCCAAGTACCGGGAGAGTATCCGTAATTACCGATATTTTGTTCCTTGAAGGAAGTGGCATATATCAGATTCAATATGTCATTGCATAAAAAGAAATAATTATTGATGAGTATATAAAATATTCATTACAATCCTAAGTTTTACTTAGTTTTTAGTAATGTTTTTATGTTTAATAAGTGTCCTAATGCTCTAAATGTTTATATTTATGATTAGGTCATCTATTTGGCGGGGTGGTGCGAATTTTGAGTGAAGACACAACAAAAAATTGGAAAATCAGTAAACATAGCACAATAGATCTCACCTTTCAATTTTTTGTATTAATGGAGAAATCAAACGACTCTAAATTACCCTGAACTACATTCTAGACTCACAAGTTTCTAACAAGACCAAGATCACTCAATTTGGAATCCGAACAAGGGAGATACACACTCGGGAAGTCGGAACAAAAACAAGGAAGCAATTGCAAAGCAACAAAACAATGCTAAGACCTTGCTATACACTCGAGATCATGTCATTACTCAGACTTAAACTCCTTGGTAAAAGCTCCGAGAACTGGGGCTGAATTTTTCGCTCACCATGCTTTGTCGACCAGACATTTAGAGAATTTAAAAGTTTAAGGACCCTAAATTTTGGTTGAAAGCGCTAATATTGATAAATTGTGTTCATAGTGACTCTTCCATTTAGCATCATGTTATCACAATTATCTCATTATTTGTTTGTTCGTGTCATTTTCAATTTTGTTTGTTTGTTTCCATTTCGCTTGGGGATATAAGAATTTAAGTTTCGTGTGCTGGACAGATATAAAATACCATTACAACCCTAAGTTTTACTTAGTTTTTAGTAATGTTTTATGTTAAATAAGAGTTTCATACTAAAATGTTCAGTATTTATGATTAGATCATCCATTTAAGGGGTGGTATGAATTTGGAGCTAAGACAACGAAAAATTGAAAATCAAAGAAAATAACACAAATGGGAATTTGACCTTTCATTTTTGGGTGTATTAATGGGGAACTCAATGATTCAACCTACCTAGAACTACATTCTAGACTCCACAAGATTTCTAAATGTGCTACTAAGATCACCAATCTCGTAACTGACAAGGGAGATACACACTCTAAGCTCAACATAAACACGAAGAATCGGCAGAAAGAAGAACCAACAAGCTCTTTTCTATTGCATTTTAAATCTATAAAATGACATGACTTAACCTGCTCGATGCGTATGGATTTTGACTTCAAGAGCTTCCAGAGCAGTCTAAGAACACGCAATTTAGTTCTAGCGAGAGAGCGGCTGACGCGTTAAACGCAGAAGAAATAATGCAGCATTACGAGGCCATGCGCCTACGCCCCTCAAGGCGGACCTACACCAAGGTGCCTGAGAAGCAGTTTTTTTTGCATGCGAGAGCCACGCACCTGCGTGGGACCTCCTCGCACCTATGTGGGTGACAAAATTGAGCCCTAATTTGATCCATTTCAAGGTCCATCTGAGGGGATTTCATGGGGGGTATAAATTGGACCTATAGAGACATAAAAGTGGAGGATTGAAGGGACGAAAGACGGAGAGATAGGCATGGAGACAAGGGAGGAGAGCCTAGGGTTTGAAGACGGCTTGCAAGTTGCTGCGAGAGATCGAGGAGACAACACTAGCCATCATTCTGCCTTAGTTTTCTCTTCCTTTTTCTTTGTTTTTCCTTGTTTTTTCTTTTAGAATGTTTTAGATTGGTTTCTTGTGGTTTTGATGTAACCTTGCTATGTATCATGGATTAATTTTAGTTTTAATTATTTAATTTAGTTTCTTTGCTATTATTGAATGTCTTATCTCCATTCTAATTCCATGCTTGTACTTGATTAACATAGACATGCTTAGACTATGGTTTTGAGATTGAGAGATGATAAACCCTAGAGATATGAATAAGATTTCGTATATTCAATCATAGAGCAGTAGATATCGTGGTTTTATACTGGCATCGAGGTAGGTACCAATGCATCCTAAAGGTCTAGGGTTTGTGGCAAAGATGCACACGACTATTGGATGTGGTGTCGATGTTCAGAGATACGATGATTTACATAAGATTAACCTGTCATCAATAAAGGCTCTGAAAACCATTAAATGATTTTGCAAAAACATCCTTCAAATGTAGATAGGTGAAATTGAAACCCTAGTATTTTCTTTTTATAAATTTTTTACTTTTTAGTCTAATTAAATTACAAACAATTTTGAGTCATTCGAATAGAGTAAGACTAAATTAGAATTGGTACATAATAGGCTCATTCCTCGTAGGAACGATAACTCACTCACTACTTTATTACTAGATAATGACGCGCACTCACAAGACAAGAGACAAATTTAATTCACACACGCACGTGGCCTATCAAGTTTTTGAGGTACGTGGCTCCCGCACGTAGGTGCGTGGGAAAGCACCAAAAAACCGCTTCTGCACACAAAGAGCAGATCCACGCAGGGCGCCCCCCTTTACGCCGCTTTATTTCTTCACGCCAGACGACCATAACCTCTCACCCGAACTCCGAATCGCTCTCTACCCACTGAAGCTTTTGAAGTCAAGAATCCATACAAGCCAAGAATAGTTCCATCAGATGTCATTTTATAGATTTAAAATGAAATAGAACATAACTGGTTGGTTGTTGTTGCTCTGCAGTTGCTTCCTTGTTTTCGTTCCAACTTCCCGAGTGTGTATCTCCCTTGCCCGGATTTCGAATTGAGTGATCTAGGTCTTATTAGAAATCTTGTGAAGTCTAGAATGTAGTTTTGTGTAGTTTAGAGTCATTTGATTTCCCCATTAATACAAAAAACTGAAAGGTCAGATCTGTTGTGTTATGTTTATTGATTTTCCAATTTTTCGTTGTGTCTTCGCTCCAAATTGCATCACCCCGCTAAATGGATGACCCAATCATAAATATGAACATTTAGAGCATTAGAGCACTTATTTAACATAAAAACATTACTAAAAACTAAGTAAAACTTAGGGTTGTAATGAGTATTTTATATACTCATCAATAATAAAAACCATCTATATATGATAAAATTTGATATGACTTATCCACGTGATTCGAATTGAACTTTTTTCGTTTATTTTTTTTATTATTATTTAATTTCTTACGAGTTTGAATTGAAAATGATCACATTTAGAGTAAATTTATATCAATGGATAGCTCGTTTAATATTAGGATTTTAAAATTTTTTTTTTTTCATAGTTTGAATTAAAGTTGAATATATCTTTTAAGTAGTTATAGTCATAACATACTTGACTCATATTTGAGTCATTTAAAATTTAATTTAAAATTCATTAATTAATTAAATTATTAACATATAAAATTGAAAGATTAATCATATTAATGTATCTCACTTTTTTTTTTACTTCTATTCACTTTATATTACGTGGTTGTAGTATTATGATTTTGGATTATAACCTATGATCTTCCCTAAATATATCCCTCCCTTACCACTCAAGCCATACCTCCACCTCAAGGACATTAATGCAAATCACTTTTTATTTAATATAAAGTAATATAATTATTAAGTTTGTTTGAAGAAAAAATTAATTTTATTGATTCAAACTAACAATACGTCCATATTGAAACATAAAATTAAAATCGTTAAAAATCATTGAGGATAGAAATAAGCTCAAAGCCTATGTATTTGATATTACTATTGTAATTAGAATACATATAATTCCAGTTTTGTAACATATTGACAACCTTTAATTTGATTTATTGTCGCTGATCGGATATACTTTGTTCATCTAAATCGTCATCACACAAATAAACGTCGTACCATGATAACGACAAACAAATATCGTACCAAGACAACGACAGTTACACGTTGCTCCAAAACGACGACTAAAACAAGAAAAAACAAATGAAACTTAAATTTTGTTGAATAACCATTTTATTGAGAAAGAAAATGATAGAAAGAAGTGTAGATAAATGATTTTAGATTTAAAGGAAAAGAGACTAACAAAGAAAAAATTGAAAGAAAAGAAGGCTATGATATAATTATTAAGTTAAATATAATCAAATTGTATTTGATTTCATGTTTTTAACCCGATTATTATGCACAATACGTTTAAATTGATCAATTTAATCCAATGGTTAACCTTTGACAAAAGAAAACATTACAAACCAAAATTTCCATCATTTGGGTTGCATTATATGTCAATGGGCATGTAACACCTTTACAAAAATTGTTGTTAATGATGTGCATTCCCCAAGATAAATGAAAGTTTCTATATAAAACAATGAAAATATAAAGTTTGGGATGATATCACCTTTTGATTTGGTGTCACATTATTTTATATTTAATTATTATTTTTTATTATATCAAGATCGTATTTCAACATAATGGTATAAAAGGCTTTCTGAAACAATACCTTATTTTCCTGTGTTTTTCTAACCTTTTAGAGAATGTTGGTCATATTTATTTTTTCAACGGTTTTTGGATTGAGTTCAAAGAATGATAGTGAAATGTTTGGAGCTTTAGGATACATGTAACAGTATTTTTAAAAATCTTTAGTTTAAGTAATTTTTTTAAACTATTTTAAAAATACTCATCTATCTGGATTTTGTTTTAGAAAAAATTATAAATGATTTTCTTATTATTATTATTTTTTTAAATGTTTTAAAATTTTTATTAAATGTCTAACTGTTTAATGAAAAAGACACTTTTTCGGTCAAAAACTCTCTATAATAATGATAAATTAATCGGTTAGTAGTATTGTGGAAAAACTAGTTAATGTGTATTAATCAATTTTCTTTGGCATATAAGCAAATAACAAAGAGAGAGTGGGAGATTTAGAGAGAGAGAGAGAGATGGGATGATTTGGGGAGTTCAGTAGTTTACTTTAGGGAGTGGTGAAGCAGGATTGTTAATGAAATTCAAACTTGTGTTTGATTGGGCATTAAGCTATTTTAAGTCTAAATTGGCTTGTTCTTGAGTTATGACTCAAATGGTAAAATGGTGAGTTTGGCATATGAGATAATTAGGATTGAATTCGAAAAAATTATAATTAAATCTATAACACAGTACTATAATGTAACATACAAAAAAAAACTAATATACTTTATTTAAATATTTATTTATATCTTTTTAAGCATTACATTATATATATATATATATATATTTAAAATTTTATAATTGTAAAATTACACAATATTCATAACCATAATTATAATGTATATAATATAGGTGGGGATGTGAATAGGTTATTCTCACCTTATTTCCGATCCCAACCCATGCTACTAAATGTTCTCATCTCATTGTTATTCTTAATCTGAATGCTTTAAGTCGACTTAAAGTTGATTTGTCCCAACTCCATTCATACTATTCATTGATCTCGTCTTATTGTTATTCCTAATCCAAATGTTCTAAGCCGGCTTAGAGTTGATTTGTAAAGGATAGCCCACTTCCAAATTTCAATGATGCTTTAATTTGATCAAATGAATACAACCATCTTAAATAAATGATATCTTGATGCTTTTTCTGACTTGAATTGGTTGTATATTATAGCAGGTTCAATTGGTCTAACACTTTAAGATTTATCAATTCAAGTTTCTTTAAAATCATTAGAATTTTATCTGATCGTTAATTTTAATATTATGAGAAGCTTATCCTATTTAAGTCCCGTGAGATAAATCGAAATGCTAGCAAACATGTCTTCATGACTTATTGGGGTGTAGTTAAAACAAATTCAGACTCCACGGCAACAAGGAACCATTAGTTCACACTCAACGGGAACAGGAAACCAACAGTGGGCTTCATAAGAGAAAGTACTGATGACAGTTATAAGAAATAATGATTTGGAGAGGACATTCATTATGTATCTCTTGGGGGAGTTGAGTATCATTAATGCCCTTCACATGGATTCAATAAGATCATTGGGACTGTCCTCCCACATACCCTCCTCTCTCCTCTCTCTCTCTCTCTCTCTCTCTCTCTCTATCCTCCCCTCTTTCACTGTTTTTCCATTATAGCTAGCTAGAGACCTCATGTATCCATTTCTGGGGTCCATCATCTCCTTGTCTTCTTCTTCTTGGGGACTGAAACATATGGTATACCCACAACACCCTCATTCAATATCTCCACATAGGGTTACAATAATTTCTTTGCAGAAAGGGGAAAAAAAAAAGTATTTATTCAACATCTACTTAATTTCAGGATTGACCTCTTGTGGAACTTGTAAGATATTGGCAGGTGATCAAAAGATTTGCACTTCAAGTAGAAATTAAACCCCTAGCCCCTCGCCCACCCTAAACAAGGACAATTATATATATATCATTCATTGATTCCTCTGTTATGGATTGACACCCGATCGGCTTCGTGCGGCAACGCCATTGGCCGGTTGTCCTGTCTCGCTGTGTCGACAAAGTTTTACACCACATGGCAGTGCTGGTCTCAGCAGTGTCGCATTAATACAAGCATATATATATATATAAATATATATATATATATATAAGGGGATGTTTTTGAAGAAACAAACATTTTCACATTCCTAAGCATATAGACAAGGGAGGTTTACATTAATGTCATACAAACACAATGGGGGACCATTGTACTGTACTGCACTGCATGCATGCAAACCTTCAACATCGATGACAACAACCTAATCCAACTCCCAATTAATCTCTTTTTCTTTATTCCTAATCCCAAGTTCATGCTCTTTTTTCTTTTTTTTCTAGAAATTCTTCCATGTGTTGTTTGTCTGAAACGTCAGAATGCATGCTGTGAAGAGACCAATAGGTAAACTTATGTAGAACAAATTGTTTCACCAGCAGGTTATATCCAGGCCAACATGATCAAAATTCGTCTTGCTTTTTATGCCTCGATACCCGGGTTTGGTCTTTAGCTTTGCCCCTGCGGGATCTTCAACCTGAACTATATAAGTATATATCGTCCTTTCTTGATCAGCATCTCGTACACGAGCCAAGAGAAAAATCAGGAAACCGAAGATTCGGAAAACATGAAGACACATGCTTCGTTGAAATGAAGAAACGGATTTATAAATTATGGGGACTACCGAAAACATCATATATTGTTTTAAAAATAAAGTTTGACTGATAGTTCCGACCGATTGGATCCTCCACCTATGATCTTTTCAGTCCGGTTTTGATTCTGCTTGGACCACTAATTCGAACTTTCAATCAATAACTTTTTCACGGAGTTTGGGTTAGAGTTTTATTTTAAAAATTCAATTTAGAAACGGCTTTAACTAAAAAATAAAACCGTAATTTTTAATGCGTCTGGTAACTTGTATTAAAAAATTGAACATTTTTCCTACCTGATATAAGAAGGATATATCGAACGATAATTCGAAAATCATTTTGACGCCAAACACTTTAAGACATAGCTCAGATCAAATGCCAGCATGATGTTAAAAGACCTAAGATGGTCGGTGATAGAACAGATTCAATGGTGAGAATTCGAAGAAAGAAAATAGGGATCCTCAAAGACAGGGTTCAAAGCTGTCACTCCCATAATTATCTTCTTGATCGAGCATTTGGACAAAACCTTTTTTCAGGAAGCTGAGGATCAGTCACATCAAGCATTGCCTCCAGTTGCAGCTCCAACTATGAGGTCAACTCCTTTTATATATATATATATATATATATATGCAGTACAAACATCAGCAATATTCAAACTTCATGTAAATCCAAATATGGCTATCATGCAAACATTTGTCAGGGACCCAGTAAAGCAAGTAACCATGTTAAAAAATATATAGTCAACAACAAATAAAAGATGCAGATGAGGAATAAAGATAAAACCACGGTCAAAGGAAAAGAAATATATAAAATACGGGTTCAAGATTAAAGCATTGAGGCCACAAGGAAAACTTGCAAAAATCTTACAATTCCTCACAAACACAATACCTTCATCCCAAAATTGAATAGGCCTATATATATCTCAATAAAAATCAAAAGTGGATTATGGGTGAAACTTTTCTGTATACCATTAGATGAAACAGCAAAAGAAATTAACCAAGCTGCATGCAGTATAGAAAGAACTGCAGTATTAACCAAGAGAGTATACACCTCCTCCATGGCATGGACAGTGATCAGGAGAAGGCAATGATCTTCATTCCTCTCTCAGTGAAGATATGGCGCTGCTCAGCATCATGGGCAGTATAAGAAGTTGTTAAACAATGCCCTGATGAGCTCCAATTCAGCTTGTTCTTTGCTCCCGAATGGCTCGAAGAGATTGCGATCGACGGACCAGATCATTTCTGATGTTCGTCTCTATCACCAGTGTGCAGGTGCTGCTGCATCTTGACATGAGGTGTGAACTGTGAACTGTGAACTGTGAACTGTGAACTCCTTTCTCTTTCTCTCGGCAATGGCACCGCCTTTCTTCCCAGACGCCTTTTCTCGTTACGCATGGTAATTGGTACCAACATTAAAAATTAAAAATTATTTGGAAAAATAATTTCAAATTTTAGTATTTAAACAGCATTCAACTTTCTATTTTATTTCACAAAGCATATATTTTTATTTTTTTCAGCATTATAATTTTAAAAAAAATTAGGTTTAGAGTGTTGACGATATTTTTATTCCTAAGTGTTTTTAATAACAGCATTTAAAAAAATCATTTATTAAATGTTCCTTTAAAAATTACTGTAAATGATTTTTCAATATCATTAAGGGTCCATCGTGAACCCAAAAATATTTAGAGAAAGAAAACAATACTAGTAAAAATGATTTTTTAATATTTAGTTTCACACTAAAAAAAATCAAATATAATTAAAATTTCTTAAAATTTTATATATATATAAATTTCCACCTTTTTAGTATAATAAAATAAATAAATAAATTGAGTTTTAATAAACATATAAAATTATTTAAAAAAATTAAATATATATAATTAAGATATTAAATTTAAACTTATATTTTAATTTTTTATTAAACTTTCTTTTTCTTTATATTTTCTTTTCTAGGTATTTTTCTAATTTCAAATTTGGGCTGTAAATATGTTTGGCTTATATTTTTAAAAAATGGTTTTATTTCGAAAAACAAAAATAATGAAAAATAAGATTGATTACCTTTTTGTTGTTGTCATAACACACAAAAAAAAAAATTAAATTCAAGGAAAAACAATAATTTTTAAAAAATACTAAAATAATATTCTCTATATTTTAGAAAACCGATTCTCATAAACATTTTAAAAAATAAAGACAAAACAGTTTTCAAAAATAATAACGGCCAAAATTTTATTTGATAGCAATTTCTAAGAGTGTTTTCATACTCTATATCGTCTTGTGTCCGGGAAGCTTTGGCTCCCGACTTTTTGTTGTCTTTGTTTTCATTCTGATTCTTAATAAATAATAATAAACCCTTTTGCTTGGAAAAAAGGGCATAGTAATTTTAGAAAGTGTTTTCAAATTTTCATAATTAGATTTTCAAAAGTCTTTTCATCAAATCACTTTGATATCGTATATTAGTGGGTTTGCCAACCTGTCTTAACAGAGGTAGCAGTGCAATGATCACCCGGGGTTCAATCTCAACCGCACACCTGGCAGATAACATACGGCTGCTCTGACAGGCGGCTGATTTTGGACCGTTAATCTCAACCGTCCGTATATCCTTACTGTGCTTTCCTTTAATCTCAGCCGTCGAATTACCACACTTCGCTCCCTTAATTTCCGCCGTCGATTTATGTTTGCGCCGAGAACTCCTAATCTCTGCCGTCCACCTGTCTTCTCCCTCTTCGAAACTCGCTATCCTGATACGGTCAAACCGTAGCCCTAAATCCGAAACCATACCGTTACCGTACATGCTCCGAGCATACAAACCCGACCCGATCCATCAAAAGGCGGATTGGGATCAGGTCGGAAACAGGATCGAACACATCCAAAGGCGGCGGACGAAGATCAAAGAAGCCATGTTTAGGGTTGAAGAAACGGAGAGAAGGGATTCTTCTGGAAAGACGGAGAAATCAAGGTTTTCGATGGAGCAGGTAAAAGGAAATAGTAGTTGTCGTTCGAAAACTTCCGTTCTTCTTCTGAACATGGCTGTGGTTGTGTTCTAGAGAGAGATATGCTCGTTGTTGTCTGCCGTGAAGAAAATGAATGGAGGAGGAGGAGGATGGAAGGGGCGGCAAGGGTAAATTCGGAATTTTATTCAGGTTAGAGAGATAGGATGGGCGTGGATTCCTCTCGCGTACAGAGATGATTCTTTGAAAAGACGACTCGGTGATTGCTGTAATTACAACGTCACCTGCTTCAGACCGCCTGCAAATGTAGTTCTTTTGACAACCGACTGAACGAATAATTGGGAAAAGTATGTGTGGCTATTAATTTAAAAATATTTGTGCATATAAGCACATCAGGTGAAAACCGAAAATGTCATTCATTATTACTGTTGGAATTTAAAAAAAAAAAAAAAAAAAAGTTTGGTTTACTCTTTCATCCCTTCTCCTTCCCATTGCATGATGATATTGTTAGTTGGTTACTCTATTTCTGGCGAGCATACAAGAAGTTGTAGGCTTGAATATCCCATTTCATTCGTTCTATCATCTTTTTAAACCCTAATTATAAAATTATGATAAATTTAAATTTTTTCAAAAAATGATCAAACGGTAAATTATAGTTATAGTACAAAGCCGCAGACACGGTAAATTTTTAAATATCTATTTATTTAAACCGATCCTAATCGGGTCGTGATTCGCTTTATGATATCTAGTTACTTCAAAATAATTTTATCAATTTCGGTATAATCGGATTCAGCGATTGGACGCTCTGGATGTCCGATGAAAAAAAAAAACGAGATTTTTGAGAAAAATATTAAAAGTGAAAAATACCAAGAAAAAGCTCATTTAAAATAAATCGACTCAACCAGACGCAACAAATCGTTTTATTAAACGATACTTCGACCTACCGCGGGACAAGGGATTTGAACGTGAGCCACTCACTTAAACTTGCCAGAGCCAGACAAAAGGTCACATTCTCGATCTCTACCGTGTCCATGTAAAGCGAGAAAGGAGAGAAAATTCGAGAACCCACGCTCTCTTCAATCTACAGAGTTTCGCCGATTGGATTTCATTAGGCCAAGGCTTAAAGTTCATCATTCCCGACAAGTGGCTTACACAAGCATTCTCAAAGCATTTAATTTCATCAAGATCCGTGAGGATTTCGAAATCAAAATTTTTGAGATTAAGAGGTGTTCTTTAGACCTCATTCGGTTCTACTACCATTCAAGAGGTAGAAATTCTTCATACTTTGGTTCATTTCCACCATAAGGGGCTGATTTTGGGGGGAATATTGTGTAGAGGCCCTAAGGGTCTGCTTGGCTGATTTAGGAATTGTTTAAAGTTGTTTTTATGACTTATTTGTGAGTTGGTTTGGTTGTGGTCTTTGGTAGGGACAAAAGATGTGAAAAAAAATGATATGTGAATGGTTAAGGGGAAATTCTGCCAAAATTTTCCCTAGACCATTGTCTTTGTTTTCAGTCAAAACTTAACCCACGAATCTCCAAATTTGATTATTCTAGTTGGAGATGAATCATAAGAGCAAGAGATAAAAATGTATAGAAGAGATCGAAGTTTAAATCTAACTCTACAAACTCGAAGAGTTTTACAAAGAAGATAATCGATTATTATGTCCCCTATGGGAGTAGCCTGTTGTTTGGACTATATCGGGTTGGCACTGATCCAAATGATGTGAATCAAAATCCCACTAAAACTAGACACCTAGGAGCGTAACTTTCATGAAGAAAGTATGGTCACATTATGTAACGCCCCAAAAATATCCTAGAATTTTTATAATAAAATTTATTATATATTCCGGGTATAATTGTGCCAACTTGGGTATTTTTCTAGGAATTGTTAGATGAATATTGATTAAATGATTATTGAATATGGAAATAAACCCAAGTAAAAAAGAGAAAATATGGAAATTGTAAAATGGGGACCTAAGGGTTAATTGTAAGTAAGTTTATATATCTAAGTGAAATTAGGAGAAATAAATGAGTAAAAGGAAAATAATAGGAGACTTAAATGAAGAATAATAGAGAAATAGAGGGACCTAAATACAAAAAAAAAATAAATAAATAAAAAAAATCAAGGAATGGGCATGTGACATGTAGGAAAGAGGGAGGAATGTGACGCCCCAAACCGGGGGGTCCGTTGACTACCCGTCAACCCGCGGAATGCAAGTAGATATCGGGTTACCCGACACCACTTCGGGAACGCATGGCAGCCTTCCTCAGACGTATGAGCCTCACCCACCATAAAGACTCAGATGAAACCCGCCAAGTAAATTCAATATAATCACAATGACAAATATGGATAAAAACGGCCTCGCCATACTAATATCCATAAAACATACTAACTATGAATCCAACCATCTCCAATAGTTCTAAGAGTTCAAACGTTTTACTCCTTATAAATATATATTAAAATACCAAATTCTAATACATGTAAGCATCATCAAAGCCACACCCTACTTTCTAATTCAAACTTCAGATCACCGTCCCTCCCACGCCCTCGTACTGTAAAATAATATCCTCGGACAGTAGTGAGCTTAACGTCGCAATGAATCGCCCTAAGTGGGCTACTCCATCTAAGTGCAATGTCTAAATTAAACACACATTCAAGCAAATAAATGATCCTACTGAATGCCTACACGCACTAACTCGATCCTCGAGTCCTTCATCGACTTCTCACACTCTCGCCTAAGCTCTCAGAAGGAGAATTTGTTTGTTAGTTTGTGGACAACCCTCCGATATATATATATATATATATATAGGTATATATATATATATATATATATATATATATATATATATATATATATATATATATCAATTCCAAGCCGCTCCGACGTATCGATATTTTTCTATTCGACTACCCCTCCGATCAATTAATAATATTTAGACTACCCTCCGACCATTTTCTAGACTCCATCTCATGCACTAACTCCATAAATCTCTAGATTTTCCAAAGGTATACGGAATGACCGAGCTAATTTCAATACGTTTAATTCAGCTGAATATAGTGAATATGCATATATTTACAAAAACATTCAATTCACACAATCATGTCATGTAAATTTCACATTTCCACATCAAAATAAATTCACATCGATATACACGAGTAATTTAATTTAAATCACTAACAACACATATTTCACAAAATATATTTTCGTGACCATCGCTTTGTGGGAACAAAGAAACCCTAGGTTAATGCCTATCAAGACACAATTTATTCGTCACTTGTGAACCTATTTCTTTATCATTTTGCCTCATACACATCAAAGCACACATTTTCACATAAATGCACAAACGGAACCCATTATCAAATTTCAGGACAAACATGGACTGCCCATGGGTTTGGAATTCACCATCTTGCCCAAGTTGGGAACCGAATAAATGCCATTCAAGACCTCTGGGCAAATCGGCATTATGTAACCCTAAATAAAGTAAACCTGGCAGGGGGGAGAACCCTACCTCTCGTTTGAGCAAACTCCCATCCGGGTGTACCCACGCTAAGCCCCCCTCTCCGTAGAGTGCTTCTCCCTTCAGGTCAAGCATCACTTTGGATATGTTGTAAATCTGCAGGTTTTATACTCTCTCTAATCACCATTTTGACCCTATTGTAAGCTTTTCTCCCCATTATCGTTTTGCTCGTTAATGAAGACTACCACTGCTCTTTATTTTTGCCTTTCTTCATTTAATCCGCATTTAATAGCTTTAATTCTTTCATCAAGCTTTTGACATTCTAGCATTATCTCTACATCCATTTTCATCATTTACTCATACCACTGCATGAGTACTTGTTATATGACTGTCGATCAAAATATTTTACTAAGACCAAACGCGACGCCAAAACGGCCAACTCGACCGTTCCTGAATATTACAAAATTTCACGTATAATGATTTTTCTGTGATTATTCCAACTACAAATTGCTTCATTATCCGAGATCTGGAGAGAATAAATTACTTATTTTTTTACTGAATTTCACTTTATAACTAAATTACGATTTTCGGGCCTCTTATTCCATAATTAGAATTTCTCTCGCCTTACATTCTCCTCTGCGCGAATTTCGCCTGAATTTTGGACAATCATCATAATTACTCACATGCATATGCAATGCGCCTCGATCATATGTAACTAGCCATTTAAATTAAACGACTAAACCACGTACCTTCATCCCTAAACAGAAGGGATAAGTGGCCCGCACGTGTCCTCGCGCCCAACGGACTCCTCCACCCATAGTGCCTCCATAAGCACTTCTCACTAACCTCATGGTCTTGCGTCGCAAACCCGATCACCCGCTTATCAACACGCACATTGGTCCCTCCTCGAAGGTCCCATCCTGCGGTCAACCTTTAGTCCGTCCCCTTCAATCCACCACACATGATTTGATCCGAGTATATTTCCGAGCATGCGACATAGAAACACCTCGCGGACAACTGACACCGTGGGCGGTAACGCTAAACAAAGACGCAATGGGGCCTATCCTCTCGAGCATCCTCGAAAGGCCCAATGAACCCTACGATAACTTCCCGCGCTTGCCGAACCTGACCACTCTTAGGCATCACCTTCAAGAAGACGTGATCCCCAACCTCAAACTCTAAGGGTCGACGCCGCACACGGTATAGCTCTTCCGTCGCCTCGTCGAGAAGACGCCATCATATCGCTTCTCACCTTCTCGTGAGGTGTCCTAATCAAATCAGACCGTTGATGGAGCTCTCTCCACTTCTGGCCCAACATAACTAAGTGATCTACATGGCCTCCATACAATGCCTCATACTGCCATCCGTATATCCCTGTAACCCGTTGTTGTAGACGACCACTAAGGGCAATTGCTCCTAGTCGCTTTTACGATCCAGACGCATGGTCACAGAGATGTCCTCGACACCAGATAGTCCTCTCGTGACGACCATCCGCTCCGAGGGTGGAACAGATCATCGGCCACCAGGTGCCCATAGCCTTTGGAAACTCTTCCAAAAGTGCGCTCAGAAACCGTCCCTATCCGACGCTTATGGATATCGGGCACGCCATGTAGTCGGACTATCTCACGAATGTACAACCTGCACCCTCCAAGGCGGCGTCATCCGCATGGCTAGAAAATGTGCCGACTTCGTGAGCCGGTCCACTATCATCGATACTGCGTCATGCTTTTGTTGCGTCCGTGGCAAGTGGGTCACAAAGTCCATCGTGATGTGCTCCCACTTCCACTCAGCCACCTCCAATGGCTGGAGTAGCCCTGCTGGGCTTCCCCGGTGCTCGCCTTAACTCATCGACATGTGAGACATCGTCAACAAAGTCCCTACGTGTCTCTTCATCCCACTCCAATAGTACCGGCGCACGAAGATCCCGGTACATCTTCTCGCGCCACCTGTGATGCAAAGGCAAATCGAGAGCGAAACTCGAGAATCTCCTCTCTCAACCGGTCAATCGGGAACTAATACCGCCCCTATATCGAAGGCTACTCATCTCTGAACTGGCCCAAATCCCTCACTACCTGCACTGACCGTAGACGGGTCCCCGATGGACACTATCTCGGGCCCTACCATCAGACTCCAATCACTCGCTCAACAGAGATGGTGTAGCCACTAAACTCCCTAAGGTACCCTCGAGTTTGCTCATTGCATCAGCCCAACCGTCCTACGGGGGCTGGCATCCGCCACTCCCGAGAAGCCATACTAGCCAACGCCCGTGACTTCCACCGAGTGCATCAGCTTCACTACATTCGCTCTTACCAGATGGTAATGCAAATCGGGGTTACAATCCTCTAGGAACTCCATCCATATGCTGCCTCATATCGAGGTCCCGTCGTGAAAAATATACTTCACTTTTATAGTCCAGTACACCTCGAACTCGTATAAGCAGGCGCCAAATCTTCAAGGCGAAGACCACTACCGCCAACCCATGTCGTATGTGGGGTAATTTCGCTTCTGATTCTTCAACTCGACGAGAACCATAAGTTACTACCCTCCCTATCGCATCAAACACATCCTAACCGGCCTCGAGGCATCACAATACACTGTGTACCCTTGTCCTTTGTCCGGGACTATCAAGATGGGAGCCGGCGGTCCTCTTCAACTCTCGGAATGCCTCGCACGCAATATCCTAATCAAACTCGACTCTCCTTCCGGTCAACCTAGTCATAGGTGCCGCTATCCCTGAGAAATCCTCAATGAATCTCCTGTAGTACCCAACCAATCCCAAGAAACTCTCGAAGACCTACTTCGGCCTCCTAACTCATCACGCCTCAACCTTCTCTCGGGTCGACCGACACTCCCGATGTCGACACCACGTGTCCCAAAAATCTCACCCAAAGAAGGTTAACTCACACTTACTAAACTTGGCGTATAGCTGATTGTCTCTCAACAACTGTAAAACGATCCTCAAGTGATACTCATGCTCCCACTACCCGAGTAGATCAAGACGCCATCCACGGCACTTACGAATAAACCGACGAAATAGGGTTGAATCCTATGCATGAGATCCATATCACGTCGGCGCATTCGGCCAATCCAAAGGGCATCACCATAAATTCAAAGTGCCCATAACGCTGTCAGAACACCGCTCTTAGGATATTCAGACATCCCTAACCCTCACTCGATGCAGGACCAAAGGCGTAAGGTCTATCTCGGAGTAGACTCGCGCTCCCTCTCAACTGATCAAACAAATCGTCAATCCTCAGTAATGGGTACCGATTCTTAATCGTAACCGTGTTCAACTGTCTGTAGTCAATGCACAGTCGAAAGGTCTTGTCCTTCTTCTTCGCAAACATGAACATGATGCACACTTGAAATTGACTTGAAATGGCATGAGAATTACTTGAAATGGCTTGGAGAGGGCTGGAGAAATTTTCTCCCTTGCTTGGACATTTTTTCCTCCATTTTTGCTTCCTTTTGCCTTTCACTTTGTGTTTCACCCATATGAGACCACAAGCCAATTCAAATGCCCTTTAATGATCCTTTTTTCATGCCTAATTTGCCCTCTAATTGTCCTTAGATTAACAACATGCCATCAAGCAGGGACCAGATTCCACTCATTCCATACAGAATCACATACCCAGTTAAAACCAAGCACTAATTTTACGCCCATAGAATCTCACTAACTTGAACCATAGTTAGATTCTAACTAACTCTCATAGTTTGCTAACATAAATATCCTTTTTAAATCCTGTAAGTTAACTTTAACTAACCAAAGTTAAGTTTGACTTTAATTAACTTTAACTCATCCACTAACCATAGTTAAGTTAACTAATTTATGATAAATATCAAAATTTATGGAAAGCTCTCATAGGTCCATTTTTAAGCACATGGATCACCAAGCTAAGACTACTTATTGGTTCTGCTTTGCTTACTTAGATTAGGTTACTCACAAATGACTTAAATGCCCTCCTTGCAAATAATAATTTTTACACCGATAAAAATCGAAAATATTCGACGACTCAATCATAACCACCATGAAATACTTTAATTAAACTTATTTCCTGTCATGAACATGCTTTAGAAAAAATTCTAGGGGTACAAGGAATATTTTTAAAACTATTTCGTAAAAAGAACATTTTTGTCATAAATCATCGGACACTTCAAAAACCCCTTAAACGAATTCCATTTTAATTTGTTTTAGTTTCTTTAGACTTGATACATTACTCTGAACATTTTCGATTTTCGAGGCTCGTTTTTCGAATATTACTATTCATTTGACCGTTTCCAGTCAAATACATAACTTATCGAAAATGAAATTTACTATTCATGGAAACAGTAAATTCAGGGTCTTACAGTAATTGTAATTGGTGAAGTGTTGTAAAACATTTACCAAACACCTATGTATTTTGTAGGAACACTAAACTTCAATTGTAAATGTCTAAACCTTAAGTGTCACACCTGAAATCAGGATATCTCTATTCATTGATTGACCAGGTGTTGCTTTAGTCATATCCCTGGGGGTCATTATCTCTCGATCTTAGACTCCCAGCAAGAATATGCCAATGCTAGCTAGACACCGCCATGTAAATAAAGTGCATAAATAAAGGAGGCATTAAATAAATATATATACTGGACGAAAACAAAATTTACAATCAATCCATTTGAGTGTAGCAAGGCTACGTCAAAACCTTAGAAATAAATCTAGAACATAATGAAATCAGTACAACCATAAGAGTCAAAATCATGAAGTGTTTAGAGAAGGGAATAAAAAGAAAACTAAAGTGCACATGATGCTTTGATCCAAGCACTTTGTCGTCTCCTTCCTCCGATCCTAAACCTTTGTGCTCCGGAACCCCTCTCTTTATGCCGACCTCCCTTTTTCCTCTCTTTATTTTCTTTTTATATCCCCTCTTGAAATTCCACCCAGAATCACACGAACTGGGCTGGGTTTTCCTTGACCCGCTGCAGCGAGTGCGTTGCCCGTTGTAATGGTCTCCCAATGTAGCGGTTGTCTTCTGCTGTGGCGGGTAACTGCTCAATGCTAAAATCTCATTATCTGGATGTTGCGATAAGTTGCTCCACCGCTTTAGCGATTACCTCGTTTGTTGCAGTGGTTAGGTCCTCCGTTGCAGTGGGCAGCTATAGTAGCAAATCTTCACCTCTTGTGGTGATTTTCCTCTTCTTTGCTTCACCAAGAACTCCTGCAACAAAAGCCATAAAATAAACTCATAATACCTTGGAAACAATGAGGAAAGCTTGTAAATGATCAGAGAAACATATGCAAATTATAGTACTTTGTAGCTCTCATCATTTACAATTGAAGTTTATAATTCCTACAAAATACATAGGTGTCTGGTAAATGTTTTACATCACTTTACCAATTACAATTACAAACATTAATGCTATGAAGATTCTAATAATGAAACATATCAACAACATTCTTGACATCATTATCATATATTGCTTCTTTTCATGTCCAGGATATAATAACTCAATCAAGTGTCTTCTATCGTGGTTGATATAGAACCCATGCTCGCATTTCATCATTTTTAGATGTATAAGCTTTAGATAGACTACCTTTATATAATAACACCCTTCGCTGACATTCAAGCCAAGAATCATAAACTCTATGTTTTCGACCAACAAAGATCACGTAATAGATTGTCATTTTTCTTACCTGAAATAGTATGTAATAGTGGTTAGCAATACGTAATAGGATAAACAATACAATTATATCTAAATTTGTTAAGTTTTTTTTTTATATATTGCTAAACATCAATTAAAAAGATTGTTGTGGGATTAAATGGTGAGGTGTTTGGATAGGTTATGATAGTATATTCACTACTTATGGTAGCGCATTGACTCTTTATGGTAGTACAATCACTACTTATAATAGTACATATGATAAAAACTTGTTAGAATTTATTTTGATGGTTAAATTTTGGGTCATTTCAATTATACTATACATTTACCATCAGAACAACAATTTACAAATAAATAGTGGGCTTAAATGGTGAGGTTTTTTGATAAATATGTTATAGTAGTACATTCACCAGTTATTGTCGTATTGTGGACCCCGCATTTTTTTGCTATTACGCGTTTCCCACTTAAAAAGGCGATACTCGTTTTTACTTTTGAAAAACCATTTTTAGAAAACGGTTTGAAGTTGCCACTTATTTTTGTTTTATTTTAAAAGGAAAAACAAAATAAGAAAGATAAACCCTAAATGTGACTCATGATAAGAAAATGCAAACTGAGAAAAACCGAGTCTCATCTGGGGGTCGTTATTTATTGAAAGGTACTACTAAGCATACAAGACTTCAAGCCCCTAAAGTCGGGTCTCTACTAAACAAACTAAGGAAAATAGGGCTTTTGACTAATAAACTAATAAATACCGAAGATAAGCAATAACAATACAAAAGCATGCAAGACATATATAAATAAATAATCAAGCAAAGTCAGATGAGAAAAATGTGTACTTGGACAACATGTTAGAAGCGCTACCAATTATGAGACAATGTTAGTGTAATAACAAAATGCAAACTATTCAGATTCAATTAAAAATTGGTTATAAATCATACACCAAATTATTTGTTAAAAGGATACATGGGATGTCGGGCTCCACCCAAGCCCGTTTATATGTTACACAAATTAACTCCGCAAGATTCCATTTTATAGGAATTGTAGAATTAACCATGTGTTTGAAATTTTTGAAGACCAGTTTGAAATTGAAGTTTTGAAAATTGGAAGTTTGAAGTTGAAATTTGAAATTTTAGATTTTTGGGGACTTGAATTTTAGAAATTAAGAATTCACAATTTTGAAATTGGAAGCTTGAAAATTTGAAATTTGAGATTTGGAGGACTTGAATTATAAATTTGAAAATTTGAATTTTAGAAAATAAGAAATTGAGAATTTGAAGTTTGAAATTTGGACATTTTAATTTTAAAAATTGAGAAATGAAAATTTAGAACTTGAATTTTTTGAAATTTGGGAATTTTATTAAATTAAGGGTGGGTGATTGATTCGTAGCACGGAGGGTATCCGGAATCAACAAAATCGAAACCTAATTCCTCCCACGCTGCACATGACTACTCAAGAAGATAGTGGCTCTGTGGCCGAACACAGGATGAGTTTTCTTCAGACAAATGACTTGCGCTAAGTTCTAATCGTGAATTTATTTTGGATTTTAGGGTTTGATAAAAACAGTGGGGTGAAATGTTTGAAACAAAAATGAAATGAAATAAATGTAAAATAGAACTCCTCAAGTGTTAGGCTATCTGATTTTAGGGCAATTGAGGGTTTCCAGGGTCCTTTTCTTGCGTTGGAGAGGATGACCTATAGTCATTTTCCAAACCGAATCTTCATTTAGCTATAAAAATTGACCCTTAATAATTATCCTTTGAAAAATGGCATCCATTGGCCATTAGTGCTCTCAGTCATCAAAACACAAGTTACGTTGACTCACCTTACAATGGATCATAAATGATAACTAACAAACATTAATGGATCTAACATTAAGCATCCAATGAGCCCAAAAGCTTACCAAGTAATAACCATTCAAGGTGACTCAAAAGGGATCAAAACCTAAAGTTAAAAAGGGAGAACAATAACGGTAGTGGATACTTGCGTGAAAAACATGGAACCCTTAGCTTGCCTTAGGATCCTGCACATAGTAGCCTTCTTCTTCAAGGAGAAAGAGGTTCTAGTCAGCCATCCTTCAGTCATCCCTGAGGGTGCTCTAGTGAGAAAGGGAGATAAAGTGATAGAAAATAAGAGAAGCTGAGAAAGAGCAGGAAGTGCTGAAAGCTTCCCACCCAAGCTTTATTGATGAGCAAAAAAAAGGTTCCTTCTTACAGTGCAGCAGGAGCTTATATACTGCCACAACCAAGCAAAATTACAAAAGTAGCAGGAGCTTATATACTGCCCCAGCCAAGCAAAATTACAAAAGTAAACAAAAGCAGTAAACTATTACAGGGACAAAATGGGAAGAAAGGAAGAACAAAAGTCAAAAAGATAAAAAGCAGCATGAACAATGTTGCAGGGAAGGGCAAATTTGCAGGTTGTGAAAATTTCGCAGTCCTGCTCCATTTCTTTTGCTTTGCTTTCTACTTCTCGTTTCTTTTGGTTTTTGATTTGTAGCTATGAGTTGAACTTGGATTCTCCATGGTTGAGCTGAATCCCTATCTACCGTATAAAAAGCTTGTAAAAACAACAAAACTTGCCACAAAATTTGATTAGTAGCTTTGCTAGGTCTTTAACATGTCAATTGGGTTAATTAGACTGATTAGTACACAAAAAGTGCTCAAAACTTGTATTAATAAGGGTGTAAAATAGCACTTTTTGTGTAGTAATCACACCCCATCCGACACATTGCTAGTCCTTAGCAATGAAAGAAGAAGAAAGCAATGAAAAGCAAGATGAGCTATAAATATATCTACACAAAAATGGTTTTCAAAATCATTGAAGTGATAAAACCCAACCTACAGCGTAAGTTATCAAAGCCCTGTCTAATGACCATCTCAAGAAGAGTGTGTGCTATGCAAAATCAAGTGTAAAACAGTGTCAACTTGTAGAGAACCAACCTAACATCTTCCACAAAAACCTAAGTGTTAACTTGATTAGTTTTCAAAAATAATTTGTTCACAACTCCCTTTTTCGATGTAGGGGTGCAATGCTGAGGGTATCGAACTCACAAGTGTCCATGTAACGGGGGTCCACCGATGACTCCCAACCAATTAAGGTTTAGAGCATCAAGTCATAAGGATCTTTCGAATTAATTAACTCTTTTAGGTTTCACCCCACTCTTAATGAGTTCAAAACCCAGCACTACAATTTGCTAAGCTTCCACCCATCCACCCATGTAACGAAAGCAATAAAGCCTGGGTGACTCCCTAACCGCCTGGTTTAGTATCGGGCTTTAAAGACTTTTGCCGTATACCCCTCGGACTGTGCTCGGGTTTCAAGACAGCTACAATTTTTCTTTTTTTTTTAAAGACTCATTGGTCTTTTTTATTGTGGGGTCCCACTTATTAAAGGTGGTCAAAGGTATTAGGCCTGACTTTTAAAATGAAGGCAAGACGCTTAGCCTATAAATGAAATCGAATGTGCACAGTGTGTGGTTAGTTCAATGTGGAAGAAAAAAGGTCGAATAGGTCGAATACCATAAGAGTTTCAACATGTTATCAACTCAACTAATCATAACACCATGCTAACATCAACAATCATTGGAACAAAATTTCAATTTCTCATACTGCAAGCTGGGCATTACAAAAAAAATTTTTCTTCTGAAAATCAGAAACTGAAAGCATGAACTAGAAACTAAAAACATGAACTATATTGTAAAAAAAAACAAATTAACTAGCAAGCCATTCAATTAAACAAAAAGACTTTCTCAAAAACATAAAACAACACTTCCTTCCTTAACTCTCCCCCCAACCAAATTCAACATTGTCCTCAATGTGGCTATAGAATGGAAATTTAAGAGAGGAAGTGATACCTCCTTGATGAAATGTACCCTTTGTTGGATAGGAGACTTCACAAGATTTCCATCGAGACCTTATTCACTCAATTTGGGCTACAAATGAACAAGTTGGAAAAAGAAAAGAGAGGAAAAAAGTGACTGGTTGGATAATTTTGAAAATTATGCCTTTATAATAATTTCAAAAGTGTTCTTTCTGACTATATTTAGATTCTACACTCTCTAAGCTTTCCAACGATACCAAAATTCAATACTAAAACTTATTTGATGAAAAAGTTATGGCAAAACAAAATTAAGCCGCAAAAAATTGGGGATCATGAAAATTTCACAACTGCATATCATGAATTTCTTTTTTTTTTTTTTTTTTTTGAGAAAACAAAAATTTTTTTTTTTTGCCAACACTGTTTTTGTTACAATGTTGCCATTTTTGTCTTCTTCTTCTTCGTACGCTTCTACAGTGGGGTTGCAAAATTTCGTAACCTGCGAAATTGTTGCGAAATTTCACAGGTTCTTTCCTTTGGACTCTGGACCTCCCCAGCTACAAAAATTCGACACAAATTGCAAAAAAAAACATAGGAAAAAATTTTAAAAAATACCGAAAAATGAAAAATAAGCTAGAAACAAAGATTAACTTAAAAATAGAGAAATTCTAAAGAGAAAAATTGAATAAAGCAAAATAAAATAAAATAAAAATCAAAACAAAAAGTGAGTGAACTCGCAGCCTCTGGGAGACTGAGTTCACTAAACCTTTCGCCGTGCCTTGTCCGGGTGGTGTTGAGGAATTGGTGGAGCTGGTGGAATTATCGAGATCTGAAAAGCCTAAATCAACCTCAAGAGGATAAAAGTCATCCATTATGCCATGCAAGATGAAAGTAACCGCTAATTTCTTTGATGCGTTGGATAAAGTTTGAACATAGGCCACTAACTTCCAAAATATCGCACAGACAAGTGTGATGGGATGGCCTTAATAAAGAGGCGTTGTGTTGGGAATGTGTCACAGTGTAGGCGTGATGTGCATTTAGTCGAGAGGGCGATGCCGGGTAGTGAACCAAGGGGAAGTGGTTTAAGAATAGGCTTTTGGGGCTCTTCTACTACTTCCTTCCCACTGCCCTCCTCAGTTAGTAAGGGAAGGATTTCTTCTTCTCTCCTCCATGGGCCATAGACAACACATGATTTTGGGGCATCTTGCAGTTCCTCAAAAGCTTCAGCTGGTTCCTCTATCAATTCCTCCTAAAGCTGCTGCAGTTGAGCCTGTTCACCCAAAATAGTGTCAATCAGGCACTCTTCCTCTGGATTCTCTTCCTCTTGATGAACATGTTGTTGATTGGCAAGCCTTGAAATTGAATATTGCAGGATTTCAATTTTCTGATCAAGGTCACTTAGAAGCCCATCTAATTTTTGGTCCAAAGAGCTCTCCATAGTATCAATTCTTTGATTTGTTTGGACATTCACTGCTTTATGCTCCTTTATAAAAGTACCTTACCAATTTACTGCTGGTATTATTGCTTAACTAAAGAAGTTAATCATGTGGTTGTGGTGGTCGAGGAGTTGAAGGATACTTGACAGAAATCTGGCACCATGGGAGGCCTTTGGTTTCCATGAGAAATGTAGGTGGTTCCCCCAACTATGGTTGTCAGTACTGCCACATGGTGCATTATTTGGAAGGTGTCTGTAATCCCTCATGGACCTATATGCATTAGGGTCTCTCTCCACTAGATATTGACTATGTTGCTCTCCCCCTAGATGTTCCATTGGATTAGTATTCAAATTCAGAATTGGTTATAGAATACTGACTTTGATCAACCTGCCTTATGGATTTATAATCCATTGGAACAAGCACTCCTACATCAAGAACAGGGTAAGCACAAGACAACAAAGAAACAATCCTACTTTTTTTTTTTTTTTTAAACAGTGAAATAAAAATAAAAGAAATTGACAGTAATATAGCAAAAAATGATAAAAGAAAATTTACCAGGACTTGTGATGAGGATCACAAGTGTTACTTATGTTGTCATTTGCACTTAGGCACCATCCCCAACAACGACGCCATTTGATTAGTAGCACGAAGGGTATCCGAAATCAACAAAATTATAAACTCCATTCTCCTACTCAATGGTAGCATGGCTAATGGGGCAGTATAATGGCCTAGGGTCGAATCATGATGAGTTGTCTTACACAAATGACTTGCAGCTAAGTTCTAATTGGTGAATTTATTTTGATTTTAGGTTTGATAAAAAACAAGGGGGTGAAATGTTTGAAACTCGAAATGAAATGAAATAAATGTAAAATAGAACTTCTCAAGTTTTAGGTCACTCGGGTTGGACTCAGCAACCGAGAGGGTTTCCACGGTCCTTTCTCGCATTGGGAGGATGACCTATGTTGGCCCGAACCGGATTCTACTGAAGGTAAAAATGAATTCATTAATAACTATCCTTTGAAAATGGCATCCACCGGCTACATTAGTGCCTTTGGGCCATTAAAAACATGCTGGGAGTCACCACTACCTTACAATGGATCATAAATGATAACTAACAAACATCAATGGATCTAACATTAAACATCCAATGAGCCCAAAAGCTTACCAAGTAATAACCATTAAAGGTGACTCAAAAGGGATTAAAACCTAAAGTTAAAAAGGGAGAATAGTAACAGTAGTGGATACCTGCGTGAAAAACATGGAACCCTCAGCTTGCCTTAGGATCCTGCACATAGTAGCCTTCTTCTTCAAGGAGAAAGAGGTTCTAGCTGCTCATCCTCCGAGTTGTCATCCTCGGAGGGTGTTTGGCTAGTGAGAAAGGGAGAGAAAGTGAGGGAAAATGAGAGAAGCTGAGAAAGAGGGGGAAGTGCTGAAAGCTTCCCGCCCAAGCTTTATTGATGAGCAAAAAAAAAGGTTCCTTCTTACAGTGCAGTAGGAGCTTATATACTACCCCAGCCAAGCAAAATTACAAAAGTAAACAAAAGTAGTAAACTATTACAGGAACAAAATGGGAAGAAAGGAGGAACAAAAGTCAAAAAGTCAAAAAACAGCATGAACAAAGGTCGCAGGAAGGGCAATTACAGGGGTTAGAAAATTTCGCAAATTCCGCTTCCATTTCTTCCTCGCTTTTCTTTCGGCTCTTCTCTTTCTTCTCGGTTTTTGATTTACGCCTATGAGTTGAACTTGGATTCTCCATGGTTGCGCCGAACCTCATCTACTCGCATAAAAGCCCGCAAACCAACAAAAACTTGCCACAAAATTTGATTAGTAGTTTGCTAGGTCCTTAACATGCCAATTGGGTTAATTATGCTGATTAGTACACAAAAAGTGCTCAAAACCTGTATTAATAAGGGTGTAAAATAACACTTTTTGGGTAGTAATCAGTGATAGTTCATATGTTAAGGAAAAATAAATTGAATTATTAAAAAAACATTAACAATCAATTTAATTAAATAAACAAAAAGCAACAATATATTTACAAGGAAAATAAAATAATAAGACTATAAATTAAATGACTAATTAAATATAACAATAAATTAAATATATATACAAGACAATTAATTAAAAAAATAACTATATAAAAGAAGAATAAAAAGAAAGTCAAGAAAACTTACCTAAGACGAGTAGTTCTGACGAAGGTCGCCTCTCAAGTTGAAATTGCCTCAAAAGCCAGGATCGTCTCCTAAAATTGCCCCCGTGCCAAGATTGCCCCCAAGGCTATCTTATTTTAAATCAAACCTTTAAAATTTGAGACCACTTAGACCCTTAATTCAATGTGGGGGAAGACCCATAGTCTCCTTAAAAAAATAAACTTAAGGGACTAATAAGACCTAAATTATATAGGCCTATGCCCTAATTTATTCAAATAATAATAATAATAATAATTAAAGGCCATTAGGACTTCCTACTCTTTGGTGGGGGAGGCCCATGGTTTCCATTTTTTTCCCCTTCTAAATCAAGGGGGAGAGACCCCCTTTTATAAGGAAAGGGATACCTCTCTTCCTTGTCAATTTCCAATGTGAGATTGTCTCTCACAAAGGAATAAACCTCCTAAGCCTTCAAATTTTAGGGGTCTACACGTATATTCACTATTATGGTAGTACATACTTTTAAATTTCACCAAATGAGATCAAAACGAAAAAAAAAAAAAAAATCAAAATGAGTCCATAAACCTAATAAAAAACACAAATAACACCAATAATCTCATCTAACCTTTGATTCACAATACAGGGTAAAACAATCCAAAGAGATCAAAGTGGATTTTGGAAGGATTAAGATCCTTACGCATAGTTAAGGTTTACAAAGATTGTAGACAAACTGAAATGGGATATTCAGGTTGACGACTACTTGTTGACGGAGGGAGTAGGATGCTCGCCGAAAAACTTAGTCACCAATGAATGAGATCTTCATGCAGCGGGATTAATGAAGGGCATTTTCAATTTTCATATTTGTTGATGTACTTTTTGTGCATATTCACAATTTTTTTTTTGAAGAGTAGCTTGAACCATGAAATTGCAATTCTTAGTGTATATGTACAAGTATTTTTAAATTAGTGGCATGATACATACTTTTCCCAAAATAATTTTCTTTTGTTTAGTTCGTAGCTGTATAAAATGGAAAAAAAAAATGAGAAGAAAGAAAATTGGAAGGAAAATAAAAATTAAAATTAAATAAATAAATTTTATATATTTTTCAAATTTTTTCTATAAGGATTAAAAAATTTAAAATTTAAAATTTTTAATTATATTAGTTTTATTTTATATTTTTCACGTTTTATTGGGATACTTTTAAGGAAAAAATATAAAGGAAAAATGGAAGAAAATAAATTTACAAGAAAAATAAATTTAAATTAATCCTATTTGTTTATTCAAACTCATTTTATTTAATTTTCTCTATTGTATAAGGGTTATGAAATTTAAAAATATGTAAAATTTTGAGGAATTTGATTATATTTAATTTTCTTTTACATTTTATATCGTGAAATCAAACTTGAAAAAATCATTTTCTTTGTTTTGAATCCGAAAAGTACCAAAGAAAGAAAATAAAAAGGAAAATAATAAGGAAAAGTGGAAGGAAAAAATTTGAAATAAGAAAAAAGGTTTATACTTAATAAATTAATTTTATATATTTATTCAAACTCATTTCATTTGTTTATCTCTATTATATAAAGACTAAAATTTTTTAAAATGCTTTAAAAAAATGGAAAATTTAATATGGGGATAGATTGTAAATTGATGGTGGACACAATTCATTATATCTGGTTTGATCTTACAGAGTTTGGTTATTTAATTACAAAGTGTAAGAATTTAGTTTCAAGGGGTCATAACCTCTCTATTTGGTTTGTTAAAAGGCAACCAAACAAATTACTGTTTGGCGGAGAAATATTATGTGTCAAAATTGTATGATCAAACCATTTAAGATTGACCAATTTAAAACCTCTAATGTCATTGCTGGAGGAACATACGAATTTTAATAAATGGGATTTCGTACTAACTGCTTGTTTCAAAACACGTAAATGTTGTTTTCAAATGTATGATTATATTACAAGGCGTTGAAAAGACAAGTTTGTCTTAAAGTTGTCAATAATTACCACCGTTGCTCTAAGATTCTTACAAAACCCTATGAGAGCTCACTAACAAAATGTCACATCTTCAATAATTAATATCTAATTTATATGAAAAAATTGACATATTAAGAATATGACATATTTATTACTAACTTGCATAAAAAAATTTGTTTATAACTTTATTGATAAACTAATAGTAATATTTATCTATTTACACAAGGTTAATATTTTTGCAAATTAGCAACTCAATAAATTTGTATATTTTAAAATTTTAAAATGACTAATCTTTTTTCTTTTTTTTTTGTAAATAATGTTTTTATTATTCAATAATACTATACCTTATTTCCAATAAACTCACCATATAAATCTAAATTATTAACAAAAAAAAAAAACTCAATAATAAATTGTGTCAATACCCTTATTGGTCATTTTACATAATTAAGTAGTATTAACTATCAGTTAAATTTTATCAAATACATTTATACAAACATTTAATAGAATTAATTACTCCAATCAACTAACAACAAACAACAAAACCACCAGCTATTTTCTATTTGCCAAATAGGGCCAATGTAGCTTACTCTATTGCAAGCGATGCTTGTTCACGCGCTAGCCCTTCCTTCTGGCATGAGGCTCTCCATTTTCTTAGAGAAGCCCTTGTCTCTTATTGTTTTTATACCTGAGCTTTAATATATCTTCCTTTCAAAAAAAACAAAAATTTTAAAGAATTTTTATTATATTTTATTTTATTTTATATTTTTCATGATGAAACCAAACATGAAAAAATCATTTTCCTTAAACTTTGTTTGAAACCCATTAAATACTAGGGAAAGATGGAAAGTATAAAAAAAAATAAAATATAATCAAAATTTCTCAAAAATTTACATATTTTTATATTTATTAGTCTTTATATAATAAAGAGAAATAAATAAAATAGGTTTGAAGAAACCTATATAATTAAATTATTTAAGTTTCATCATTTTTTTTATTTTCATCCAAATTTTCTTTCTCTTTTTTCTTTATATTTTCCTTCATATTTTCTTTCTTTACCACTCTCTTGATTCCAAACGGAACCTCAATATTTTTTTTCTTTCCATCAGATATAGCAATTTTAACCCGAACCCGATGAACTCGTCCTTCTTGATCCCTATTGGGATGGGTATGGGATGTCTGAAATCAGGTTCGGGAATTTAGATTTAAACCCGAATTGGGTTCGAGGCGGAAATGGGTTTTTACCCAACCTGCCTCGCCAAGATATTTACACATTTGCCCCTCAACCTTCAAGGGTATTTAAACCCTCATTTAACAACCCTAACCCTAACCCTAGCATATACAGTAGCTCAGCTTCCTCTCCTCCCTCTTCGTCTTCTTTTTCAAGCCCTAATCCTAACCACAGCAGATCCGTAGTCGTTGTCGCAACCTCCTCCCCTCCCCTTCTTTTCCTTCAAGCCCTAATCCTAACCCTATGAGATCCACCGTTGTAGCATCCTACCCTAGGAGATCCGCCATCACAGCCTCCTCTCTTCCCCCTCTTCTTCTTCAAGCCCTAACCCTAGTAGATTTGTCATCGTAGCCTCCTCCCCTTCTTCATCTTCTTCTTCCGTAACCTCCTTTTCCTATCCCATACCCAGCCACAAGCAACATGATCGAAGATGAAAAGGGTGTGTTTGTGCTTGAAATCCCAGTTGTAGTTGGATGTGTTTATGATTGTTGGGAGATGAATGTGTTTGTGTTTGTGTTTGTTGGGAGATGAAAAGGGGAGGGGCTGTGCAGGGATGGGATTTTCGGGATGTATCAAAATGAGGATGGGAAAACGTTCTTCGCCCCGTCCCTGTTTGGGGCGGGGAAGGGAAGTAAGAAAAAATTTAAAGATGGGAATGAGATAGGGGTGCTTTGACTCAAAGTCGCCTCGTGCAATCCCTACTTTCTATAGTGTTTCCTAGGATTCGAAAATAAGTTTTTATGTTGAGTTTCTTCGTGAAAAAATATTAATGAAAATCAAATAAAATTAAAATTATTTTAAATTTTATATATTTTTAAATTTTTTAATCCTTATACTATATAAAAAAAAAGAAATGAAATAATTTTGAATAAACATGTAAATTTAAGTTTAATATTTTATTTAAAAATGATTTTTTTTAATAGTGAAAATATAAAAATCACATAAAATCAAAATTTTATATATTTTAATTTATATATTTGAATAATCATATATAATTAATTTATTAAGTTTGAATTTTTTTTTTCTTTAAATTTTCTTTTGTTCCTTTTTTTTTTCTTATTTTTTTCATAAATAAAATGTTTTTTTTTTCATGTTTGATATCATAAAAATATAATAGGGCTCAAAGAGTAAATATAGTCAAATTTCCTTAAAATTTTTATATATTTTTAAATTTCATAGTTCTTATATAATATAGAGTGATTTTCTAGGTATGTTTGAAATCCAAAAAATGCTGAGGAAAGGAAAAAAAATACAAAGAAAAGTGATTTTCTTAAGTTTGGATGTCTTGGAAAATCAATAATTTTATATAGTTCACAATATTAAAAAATTTTCCTTCTATTTTTCCTCAATTTTTATCTTGAGTTTCCATGGATAATCAAACAAGCGAAAATGAATTCCTTATCTTTTTTTCTTTAAGTTTTCCAAGGATCACCCAATAAGATATAAGGAAAGAAAATAAAGAGAAAAAAAAGAAAAAAAGAAAAATCGAAGGAAAATAGAAAATAGATTTCAACTTAATGAATTAATTCTATATGTTTATTTAAACTCAATTATTTGTTTTTCTCTATTATATAAGGACTAAGAAATTTAAAAATATGAAAAATTTTGAGAAAATTTGATTATATTTTATTTTATTTTATATTTTTCATGGTAAAATTAAATATAAGAAAATTATTTTCCTTAGGCTCTTATTGAAAAGGAAAGAAAATATGGAGGAAAGAAAAAGTTAGAGAAAGGAAAATGATATTTTTTTTCCTTGTTTGGTTAACCATAGAAAACCAAAAGGGAAATTTTTTTCATGATGTGAACTATAGAAAAGGAATGTGTCTCATGTCTCATATGCAAAAGTTATGACAAGTTATTTATAGTCATGCTTGATTGGGCATTGGGAGAGTTATTAGAAGCTTATAGCTGATTCATCCCAAATCACTACTTATATGTTGTTTGATAAAGACACATAATTAGTTTCTGATAGCTGATTAGGGGTCAAATACTCATGTTTGAAAAAAGCCACAAATCGTAACTTTTTTCCTAAAAAATATTACATTTTCCACTTATATCCTTATTTCCTTATTTACTTAATCTTTTAAGAAATTGATTATATTTTTTTAACTAAATTGGTTATATCTTTTAAGAAATTGGTTAAATGGCAAAATATCCATGGGAAAAATTAATTTCACAATTTTTTTTTATAATTAGTATTGCTTGCTGGTAATTATTTTGAAAAATGTTTTTATTCTTAACAATAAAAATATAAAATCTTGTATGATAATAGAAAAAATATTTTATATTTTCCACTTTTACTAATAAAAAAGATGTTTTTAGACAATTTTTTTAAAACTTTTTTTATTTATGTAAAAAACAATTATCTAAGCATAGAAAATAATTAAGTATTAAAAAAAAAAAAATTAAAGCAATAGATATAATGTTTACACTAAAAATGAATTTTTTGGGCTAAAAAGGTGTTTTGATAATTATTCGGCCCAAAAGATAGTAGAATGGGCTGAATTGATATATCAAGCCTAGACCAAGCCCAAACTAGTCCGAGAAAGCCTAAGTCCATGATAATCAACCCATGAAAGGGTCCAAGCACATTTATGAAAATTTTCAATTTGTCAAAGTGGCTAGCTTAGAATTGTGAGACTTTGTTTTAAAAGCAAGTGGAATGAGACTTTTTCTCCAACTCAAGTCATGAACGTGAGCTCTTATTGTTAGTGGATAATGACTTGGAGAACAAGTTGTTAGTGATTGAATGACTTGGAGAATAAGGTTGTAGTGGGTATTTGAGCAGTTATTGGAGAAGGTGAGATACGACGGTTATTCAGGAATGCTTGTAAAAGGAAGATTCAACATCATTAAGGAGGACCGACTAAATCAATCATCAACTAACACTCAATAGAGTATTTCAACATTTTCTCATAGTTTCTACAAGTTCATCAGCAATATTTCCAAATTTCTAGCTTATTTTATTTCCAAGTATTTGATTTTGAAGCTTTCATGCTTAAGAATTTCCATTTCTAGTCAGATTCTACAATAAAATTTACTATTTTTTTTACCTTATTCATACAGTTTTTCTCTCAGCTTTCAATACATTCCAATTTTCAAAGCATTTTCCACTTAGACTATGGGGAACTGCCAAAGGAACTAGGGAATCCATTTTTCACTTGAGTAGAAGTTAGATTCGACATCGTTTTAGTTCGAAAATACTATAATTACCTAGCACGCCCACTCATTTACCAATTATTGTGCTTTTGTATGTTCTGGACCAAAACCCAGCATAAACATATTTTTGACACGCTTGGTGGGACACATCTTTGTGGAACATCGATACATCTTTTGTTTGTATGTTCAGTTGTGCATATTCCATGGTGTGACACGCAATTTGCGAAAGAGTGCCACCAAAATTGAGGAGTAAGACAATTGTAGAGTTTCTAGATTTAGGATCTGGTATGACACCCCAAAATCCGAGGGTCCGTTGATCACTCATCAACCTGCGAAAAGCCTATGGATATCATGTAACTTGATACCACACCGTTGTTTCTAATTTATCGAGATCCATAATTTAACAAAAATTGAACAAAGTTTCCTTTGTACAGGGAGCTCTATCCAAAACCCAACTTGTACAATAATAGAATCACATGATCCATCCGGGACCCAATATAACACAATGGCTGCACCAAGTCCATTTATGAGTAAAAAGTGATCACATCGGGTCTATTTATCCACATTCATATAAAAATATGCAAGACTATTTTAAAAACAGTCCATATGAGTTAAATTACAACTCTTTAACACAATAGCACATGCCAAAATTAATTTACTCCAAAAATTTTACAAAAATAATCATAAAGCCACAAGTTAGCTTTCTTCACCCTTGTGGCCCCTATTGAGAACCGTCCACCAACGCATGTCCCACACTTGAAATGTTTTTCTCATATAAGGTGAGTCACGCCCAATAGATTAATTCCTATAGAGGCTACTCCTCACTTAAGCACACATGCTATGTCACCTTTGACACTTTACATTCACATTACAATTCCAAACAAGAATATGCAATCATAGATTGGAATTCTACATGCCATGTCATGAAATGAGATGAGACTCACTTATGCACTATAACCTCGAGTCTTTACCGACTCCCACCACACAATGCGATGCCAATGTGTGATAAAAACCGTCATTGATGGATTACATCCAATGATCATTTTCGAAATAAAATCATTTGTTTATAAACCAAATTTGTTGGATGCTAAACCTCGAATGATCATTTCATATACAAAACCATGTGTCTTTTTCGAGTAACGAATTTTCGGGGTCTCACCGCAGGCTCCACATGCCTTCCTATACTTTTTAGACTTTCACCATTGGAGTGTATGAACCAGTTTGAGGTCTTTCACCTAAGGGAATGTCTAGTCCTTCTTACTATTACCCGACACAAGTATTTTTTTTACCATTTCATGCAACAATGCGACTCTATTGGACTTCGTCCAACGATACCGAGCCCACTCATCAATCACCAATGTGGTGTTTGATTTCAACCATGCACTCACACCCATGAAATGCGATGTTCCCGTGCATATGCAAAGTGATGCACCATTGCATGTCAATTTCATATCACATATGTGATGAATGCCATAAGGATAAGTTAATTAATATATTTTACCATGTATCATGGAGAATTATATTACATGCATATAATCTCTAAAACAAACATTAAGTTCAATGTCAATATATAAGCACACATAGATCAATATTCATCAAACAACAATTAACCAAATCATGTTATTACAAAATCAAGTAATAACATCTTTGACTCTTAAGGCCAAATGTGACATATAAAATGCTCACAAAACATCCCACACAACGGCCCCAAATCGGCCCTTAAACTGGCCATAAAACCTATAAAACAAGCCTTTAGTAGTCCAGATTATTCTTTTTAATCCGAACAGTCCTTAAAATTTTTTCAGGACATACTATACACAACCACAAATCAATTCACTAAACTGGCCACACAGCCTCTTAGCAATCTGAATTATTCTTTTTAATCCAAATAGTCCCTAAACAATTTTTGGGACATACTGTACACAACCACAAATCAATTCACCAAATCGGTCATAAATGGGGCCACAAAACGGCCATTAAAGCGGTTTAAAACAGGACAAATGTCCCTTTAAGGCATCAACAAAACCAAACTCCCTTAAAATAGCCCTAAGGTTGGAAATAAACCAAAGTAGGAAGAACTAGGGTTGGCAAAATTTGACACGACACGTGAACATGACACGAACTTAACACGGTTTTTTTGGGTTTGGGTTGAGTATAATCGTGTTTGAGTCATATTCGTGCTGACCTGTCTAACACGTTTAATAAATGGGTCATATTCGTTTTTGTTAGTGATATGCTCTAGCCCAGTGACATATACATTGTCATTATATGTTTATATACATGAGACATTTAACATTAGGGTTTAACTTGATAAAATCATCCTTGAATGGTCGGGTTCGCTATGTCATCAAGTGTGTATTTTGATAGTAAAACCTTAAGGCATAAGAACACTATTTTAAATAGTCCATTGTCGATCATTATTGTGGGAATAATAATGAAGTAAGACTATTATGTTTTCTGAGAAAAGACCACGTTTTGCTAGTCATGAACATAAGATGTTACTCAGAACATAAATACATGTTAAGTTCATGTAATTGGACTGACCCGCTATGAGAAATACTACATGGATTATGTCATCAGTAATTCTCATTGCAGTAGTGGTATTTAAGTCTTTCAACCTAAATTCACCATGGATTCCTACATGAGGAACTTCGTGTCTTGACGTAGCTCAATGACGTCTTTAATAGGATGGTAATACAGGCTATGGTTGGGCATGCAGTAAATCATGGAGGAATGTGAGTGATAGTGAAGGAATTTGTCCCGCTCTCAATTGAGTGAGATGTATATTGGCCTCTTTGATAAGTGAGACTGAGAAATGCATGGTCGTGTTTCGAATGAAATTGATAGGAGTTATCAATATCATTTGTTTAGTCACTACTTCGAGAATCAAGAAACGATTAAGTTGTATAAAGATGACTTCATCCATGCTTGTGCTTAATCGAGACATCGTGTGACAAAGGACTAATATCATACTATGGTAAGGTTTTTCGAGTCATTGAATTCACTTGATTTGGGTAGTTATAATGTCTTGCTAGAGACCACTTATAACTTGTGGGCTTAGAATATGATTTGGGTTCGCTGCCAACATTGAGTGAACCTATAGGGTCACACATAAGAATGAGCTATAATGGAATGTTAGAAAGGCTCTCTCTTTAGCCCATGATTAAGCCCAAGCCTAATCATTTTAAATTCATTTTAATAAGAGGGTTTGGGAGGCTTGATATAAATATGGGGTTTATCATCTAAAAGGTGGTGGTTATTTTGAAGTGGGCGTTTTTGAGAGATAATTCTTTTTAGAGTTTTTGGAAGACACTAAAGTGTCTTTGGTTTTGTGGGACAAAGACCTATCATAAGGTGCTAGCACATCCATCCCATCCATTAGCCGTCTCGTATTACCTTTAGAGGGCGTCAAACACCGCATCATTGGCTCGTTATCGTTGGATCAAGCTTCGTAAGGAGTTCCGTTTGTGTTTCAAATAGTGTGTGATCAAGCAAATTTAATTAGTCGAAAGCATTCGACCACAAGAGGTAAAAACTGATTTCTTGATTCATTGTTTAGTTTCATCAAACCGCTTGGATCCCGATGCAGCCTTCACTGCTAATTTTTATTTTATTTTTTATTTCACAAGGTGTTCTTATCATTGATTCCAGCCAGCTTTTGACTCCGCTTAACATGAATTTGACCCGAATTGACCTGTTCAATTATTATATTAATTAATTAACCTATTTAATAGGTTATTTGTGTTAAATATTGATTATTAATTATAATTCATATTATTTTAAATAATAAAATTAATAAACATGTTAAATTTAATAAGTTATTTGTGTTAAATGTGGATGATTAATTATAATTCTTATTATTTTAAATAATCAAATTAAATGGGTCATATTCGTGTCGACCTGCCTAACATGAATAATAAATGGGTTGGGTTTGGGTTGATAAATATTGACACGATTGTACATTGACACGACACGAACACGACCTATAGACAGGAATTACCACCCTTAAGAAGAACCCTTACCTCTTGAAATGTAGTAGAAACGTAGGAGGTCTCAAGAACACCTCCTTAACCTGAAAACTTTGATTTCCCCAAATTTCCTAATTTGGATATTTGGTGAAATCCCTCATTTTTAGTACACACGCGTAGCCCTCGTCGAGTAGATGAACTTTAACTCTTGGCTTGATGAATTCTGACTGACAGAACTCCGTGGTTTGCCGAAAGAAAGCTTGGAAGCTATTTTCCTCCCCTCTTTCTCTCTCACAGTTTCTTCCAGCAGAAAATGAGATTTTTTCTCCCCAAAATATGATTTTACCCCATTTTTATCATTTTAAACACTTGGCCCACGTTGCGCCACACGTCCAAGACTTATTCGGGTCCATTTTCGTCTCGGAACGATTTATTTTGTCCCAGTTTAAATTCAAATTATTTTACATAAACTTTATTTAAATTATTTTCCAATTTCAAGATTTTCTTAAAAATTATGTTTTTTTTTGTTCACCAGACACACGTTGCCCTAAAAATTGTGAAAAATCCGACTATCTCGGAATTCAACGAAATTAGCTTGGATAACTAGATTTTGCGAGATGAATCCAACAATGAGGTTCGTTTCATCATCTAAGATCTATAAAGTTTCAGGTATGCAGCATGTATTGTAGCGGCAATTTATCGTTTTACCATTTTTTTAAAAAATTCAAATTTGCTCGGGTTTTACATTCTCCCCCCCTTAAAAGAATTTCGTCCTCGAAATTCACACACACAACACAACACATACAATCACATGCATTTGATATAGTCATTTAATATCAATTGACAAAAAAACATACCTTCATTCTTAAATAAGAATGGATAATTGGTACGTATAGTGTCTTTGGGTTTTCATGTTGCCTTCTCCACTCCTTGGTGCTGCCACAATACCTTCACTAGCCTCATGGTCTTGTCTCACAAAACTTGTTCTCAGCTATCCTTGATATGTACCAGTCCCTCCTCGAAGGTTCCATCCGCATCAACAACTAGCATGCCCCAATCCACTACATGAGTCGGATTTGGAGTGTACTTTCGGAGCATGGAGACATGGAATTCCACATGGAGATATGGAATATTGCATGAACACCCGATAAGTTTGGAGGTAACGCCAACCGGTAAGCAACCGTACCTACCCTCTTGAGTACCTTGAAGGGCCCGATAAATCTCAGCAATAGCTTTCCCCATTTGCCGAGCTTGACCACTCTTCTTTTAGGCATCACCTTCAAGAAGACATGATCACCCACCTCAAACTCTAGAGGTTGCCACCGTTTGTTGGCGTAACTCTTCTACCGGCTTTGAGCAGTGAGAAGAAGCTTCCGTATCAATTCCACCTTCTCTTATGTGTCCCTAACCAAATCCGGACCCATAGAGGTTTTCTCTCTCACCTACGTCCAACAAAACGAAGATACAAGGCCTTCCTTATAGTGCCTCATAGGGTGCCATCTGTATGATCGCCCGATAACTATTGTTGTAGGCTAATTCTACTAAGGGTAAATGCTCTTCCCGACTACCCTTTAGATCAAGGATGCATGCCCCGTAGCATGCCCTCTAAAGTTTGGATGGTCCTCTCCGACTGACCGTCCGTCTGGGGATGAAAAGTACTGCTCATCATCAACTGTGTCCCCATGACTCATTGGAAACTCTTCTAAAAATGAGATGTGAACCTAGGATCTCGATCCGATACTATAGATACTAGTACTCCATGTAACTGAACAATCTCCCGTATGTACAACCTGCAGAATTCCTCCTGTGTGAAGGTCATCTGCACAACCAAAAAGTGTGCCGAATTAGTAAGCCAATCCACTATCACCCACACCGCGTCATGCCCTCGCGATGTTTATGGCAAGTGGGTCACAAAATCGATTGTGACGTGCTCCCACTTCCACTCAGCTACCTCTAAAGACTGGAGTAATCCCGCGGGTCTTTGGTGATCAGCCCTTACTTGTTGAAACGTGAGACATCGACGAACAAAATCCCCAACGTGTTTCTTCATCCAACTCCAGTAATACTGGGGACGAAGACCGTGGTACGTTTTCGTGCCACCTGGATGCATAACAAAATGGGAGCAATGGAACTCCCTGAGGATCTCCTCTTTTAGATTTGCTAATTGTGGAGCCACAACCCTTCCCGATACCAAAGACTACCATCCGTGTGAATGGCCTAGCCTTTGTCACTTGTATTCGATTATACCCAGTCCTTGATGAACAGTATCTTTGTGTCTTATCCCTGAACTCGATCACTCTACTCAGTAGAAAAGGCGTAGCCACTAAACTCCCCAAAGTACCTTAATCTGACCCTTGTAGTGCAGACCAAACTATTCCACAACCTCGAGCATCTTCCGCTCCCGGGAAGCCACACTAGCCAACTCTCTCTATGACTTTTGGCCGAGTGTATCGACCACCACATTTGCCTTACCAGGATGGTAATGCAAAGTGAAGTCATAGTCTTCCAGATACTCCATCCACCTGCGTTGGCTCATATTGAGGTCTCGCTGTGTAAAAATGTACTTCAAACTCTTATGGTCTGAAAAAACATCGAATTGCTCACCGTATAGATAATGGCACCAAACCTTAAAGGCAAAGACAATGGCGGCCAAATCCATGTCATGTGTGGGGTAACTCTATTCGTGGTTCTTTAACGGCCAAGAACCATAAACCACTACCCTCCCGGATTGCATCAAAATAGATCCAAGTTCGTCCTTAGAGGCATCATAATACACTATGTACCTTTGTCCCATTTCTGGAACTATTAGATTAGGAGCTAAAGTAAGCCTCCTCTTCAATTCCTTGAATGCCTTCTCACACGGGTCATTCTACTAAAACTTAACCTCCTTTCAGGTCAATCTAGTCATAAGTTCAGCTAATCGAGAGAAGTCCTCAATGAACCTCTTAAAATACCCTGCCAATCCTAAGAAACTACGTATCCCAACTCATAAATGCCTCAACCTTCTCCGGGTCCATGGATACACTCGAAGCCGACACCATAAGCCCCAAGAATCTCACCTCAGTAAGCCAAAATTCACACTTACTGAATTTGACATACAACTAATGGTCTCTCAAGATCTAGAGAACAATCCTCAAGTGACCCTCACGTTCCTCCTCAAACTTAGAGTAGATCAAGATGTTGTTAACGAAGACCACATTGAACCGATCTAGGTAGGGTTGGAACACCCTATGCATGAGATCCACAAATGCTGCTAGAGCATTCGTCAATTGAATGGCATCACCGTGAACCCAAAATGCCCATATCGCTTCCTAAACCCCGTCTTAGGGATATTTGCCTCCCTAACCCTTAACTGATGGTAATTGGTGCGGAGATCTATTGTGAAGTAAACCTGCGCTCCTCTCAACTGCTAAAATAAATCATCAATTCTCGGTAAAGGGTACCTATTCTTGATAGTAACCCTATTCAACCGTCGGTAGTCTATGCATAATCGAAGGGTCTTGTCTTTCTTCTTGGCAAATAGCTCCGAAGCGCCCTGTTGGATACATAAAAGTGCGACATTTATATAGGTTTTTAAGCCCCTCAACTCATGTTTTGCTTTCATTTTGTGTAGAATAGGTACTTTTGACCTTTTCTACTATTTTTATGTATGTGCAGGTTGGTCGATGTTCTGTGCACATTTTCGTAGCGGTTTGTTTCCGCAGGACAAATTGCATCATCGCCGTCAATCTCCGTGAGTCGCCGGAGGCCTCAGCGCTATGATGTGAAGTCAAGCAATTGTGGAGACATCGTACCCAGAATAATTCAGGTGGTATAGGTACCTACACGGGGCTTAAGATCTAGCAGTCTTGGTAATTCTGCATTAAATCGTTGCGGTACCGGTACCCATGCGCTTTGAGAACTAATGAGGTTTTGGTACCGCATTCACACTAATCGGGTACCTGTGATCGTAAATGCGATCTTTGCAGGATTTAAGAGGAATTTCGATCTTGGTGCAAGGGCACGCTCGTCTTTTGGTTCCCACTTCAATATCACTAATGTGGATTGTATTTAAGCCCACTCTAAGGCAGAATTAAGGGAGTTCATGTTCTAGGGTTTGGGCTCTCACTTTTGGAGTTTTTCTCATATTTTCTAGGGTTTTCTAGAGTATAGTAGCTAGTTTCTTCTCGTTCCTGGTTTTGAACATTTGTAATCTTTCAGTCGGTTTTATAACTTGGTACTCGTTGAGGGAACTCTGCATTTTTTATATTTCAACTTTACAATTGAAGTGATATTTCTCAATTCACATTCAATATTATTGTTCCAACATTTTTGAATCAATTCTTAGTTTTAATGGAGTTCTAAACCTCCATGATAGGGTTCTAACGGTGGAAACTCATCCCCTTCAAGGTAACAATACTCAGTTCCTCTCTTATGCTTCAATGGGATTTGTATGATATTAAACACTTGCTAAAATTCTTATAAAACCTCAGTTTGACATCTTCTTGACAACATGTGAACGAGAGATTCTTGGTACACGTTGTGCTTGATCTCAAATGCAATCTACGAGTCTAATCAAATCGCCTGAGCAAGCGTTTGATATCTTTCATTTATTCTTTGTCTTACAAAAGCTTTTAAAGTTATATCCCCCATCAAAGACCATTCATCAATGGCTCCTAGATGAGAATGTAAGTGAGAGGTGAGTGTTACCTAGTTGAAGAAGAGTGGAAACTTTAGAATCCTATCATTCGCCCTTCTCGTTTTAAAATAGTTTAAATCAATCTAAGCATCAAATCAATCAAACTAAACCCCCTGCATTTTTCTCTTTTTTATTTGCACATTCATTGGATAGCAATCCCTAAGGATTATCTAGGAAACCACTCATTGTGGAAATGACCTGTGGACTCCCATAGTATTATAATGCTTGACGACATCAGTTCCTATGCTTGGGAATAATTTCAGCACACGAAATAGACGATGCACACCCTAAGGTGAAGTGCTCGGTCTAATTCTATGTGGAGTCAACAAGCACCATTCTCTGTGGAGTCATAGAAATAGGAGATGTACCTGGGTGCTACTCAATAGTGAAGTCTACATCCCTATACGGAGGTAATCCAGGTAGTTAATTCGGAAAAACGTCCTCATACTCACAAGTCGCTTGAGGTAGACCCAACTTCTGTCTCACCTCGTCCTCTTGGGTAAGGCTTGCTTGCCAACCCATCAACTGCCCATGCCATCTAGAGTCGTACACGACTTGGGGTAAAGCATCGTGCTTATTCCCTTGAAACATAACACAAACTTCATTCGGTGTGTAGGCAGTAACCCTCCCACGATCACAATCAATGACGACTCGGTGTGTCGTCAACCAGTCCATCCTAAGGATGACATCAAACTCCAACATGTCCATGACCCTAAGGTCCATAGTGAGTAGAATCCCTTAGATCTCTAACTCATAACCCTGACATATCTTATCAACGTTCACCCTAGTACCTAGGGGAGAACTCACATACAATGGCTCTTCCAAGGTTTCAACCTCTAAGCCCAAATCTTTCACACATGATGCAACAATGAAGAAATGAGATGCACCAGAATCAAACAACACTCTTGCCCATAAGCGAGAGAGTAGAAATGTACCCTGGATAACTGACTGATCTATAAGCTCCGATTGAGGTGTAATGGCGTAGACGCCCCCGGCCCTAAAGTCCCGCCAGGAGCCCCGGGCTCGACTCTCAACCCATGCCCCGCCCATCTAGCCCGATCGCGGAAGCAGCAGGGCCTATGCAGGCACTAGGACTGAGCATCGCCTCCGGCCCATGGTGGGGTAGATAGGAACAAACTGAGTCCGTGAATGTCCCATTGATAATTGGGACTGAGGTGTCCCATAATTCTGGGATCCTTGCCTCTTAAGGTAATCCCGTCTTATGTGTCCAAGTTGGTGGCAATAGAAACATGTCCCTTGCCCTAGCTGGCTAGGAGCCTTGAAAGTCTCTCCCACCCTGGGATGATTGACACTGGCCTTGGCCCTGATAATCACGGCCCTATCCCTAAAACCCTTGCGGAGTAGAAGTCCTCTACTTTTTCCTTAAGCTAGAAGAAGAAGGTTGGCTCTCCCCCCTCTTATCTTTCACACCCACATCTTGAATGTCCCATGCGTCGTCCACCTCTTTCTCAATGGCCATAGCTGTCTTGACCATCTAGTCCATGTCTTGTAGGAGAAGTCCCACAATTTTACCTTGGATGAACAATTTCAAACCATCCTCAAACTTTCTCACTTTGGCCATGTCTGTGGCCATATAATCGTCAACGAAACGGGCTAATACAGTGAACTTAGCCACGTATTCTAGCACAGTCACCGTCCCTTGTTTTAGTTCTAGGAACTTTCGAGCTTTTGCATGTCAAGCAGACGCCGGGAAGTACTTGCCCATGAAGAGCTCACGAAAATCTTCCCATGTCGTTGCCTCCAAGTTCCTTGAGGCTTTGACCCAATCTCACCATACTTGGGATTCGCCCTCTAGATGGAATGCGGCTAGCTTTATTCTAGTGGCATCGGAGGTGATCTCCATAGCCTTCATGATCTTGCCGACTTGTTGGAATCAATGATCGGTTACCATTGGGTGCCCTCCTCCCTTAAAGGTTGGAGGATGGTGTGCCTTGAACCTCTAAAGGTTACTTGGCCCTCCTTGGCTCATAGTTTCACTAGCTTGTGCAATGGTGGCAGCCACAACACTCGTTTGTGCAATAGTAGTAGTCGCAGTACCAATAGCCTCCATGAAAGCTTGTTAGTCAAAGGCTGGTGGTAGTGGGTTGTTGTTCCACCCACTGCCTTGGCGTCCTCTTCCTCGATTTACCATCTACATAAGTCAGATGGCAATAAATTTTTACATGACATCCTAAAAAAATGGTGGTCAAGTTTACACTTTGAGATTTCTCTCATTGTCTAACTAGTAGCGCATGTGCCAACCACTAATAGACCTTGACATCCTGAACTATCCCGTTCATTCTTTTTCCCGAACCCTAAGGTTATGTTTTATAACCCTAGTGTTCCTCTTTTTCTTTTGGTTGACTTAATCAAAGATATATAAATTTATGACACTATTACCAAAGGACTATCAGATAATCCCCGCAACGGCGCCATAAAACTTGTCGACTTAATTCAAAGAACATATGCAAATTTATGACACTATTACCAAAGGATCAGATAATCCTCGGCAATGCTTCATAAAACCGGCTTTAACGACCAAAAGACATGCAATAACGGATTTATAACACTATTGCCAAAAGACTATTGTCTAATCCCCAAAGAATTTATGCCATAAAACTTGTCGATCGTGATGCCTTAGCTATTTGATTAGTTCAAAGATTACTTCAATTGGGGTAAATTGTTTGATCGAGGTTTTGATCCGTTATGTCAAGAAGTGCAATGTGTTGACAAGTAGTAAATTGATTTAAGTCCGCATATCGATCCCAATGTAGATCTCAAGAATTCTCGATCAAATAATTCCGACTACTCAAACTCTACACTATTTGGACTCGATAGACAAGTGGAACTTCTCAGCTTTGAAAGCTTAAAATAATAAACCTAAGAAAATTGAATTAATAATGAATGAATTGAATATGGAAATACAAATGACAAATTAAGATCAACAGCCTCGCAAAGAGACATTAAAAAGAATGCCATCAGAAACATCAATCTAAGAGAATGCAATCGACTGTTGTTTATTGAACCGCTAGATTAAAACTAGTCCAAGGAATATAATAGTGTAGCTGGATTTCAACCCTTACACCATTATCTAAACTTCACCGCTTTCCCGAAGACGAGTGTTAGATAACTACTTTTAGTCTGGGTTGCCTTGTTCTAGGTATTTTTCTTTTTCAATACTTCATACTCCATCGCACGGACTGTAACTGAGCTCCCAAGATATAGTCATTGGGTGCTAGATCTACACTTTATACCGGTTCCTCCAAATTAGAATAGCTCATCATTTCCTTTGATTAGGATCTCAAATTTAACACGTGGGATTGTATTTACTAATCGAATCGAGGTGAACTCTTCGTGCGCCTAAATTGATAAATTGTTCCTCCGCTCTGCTCCAAGTGAGAAGAGATTTATCGATTTAATTATTAATGTAGCACATTAGATCACCATTGTTAGGTTCTCACACCTTCTAAAAAATTGTCTCATCACTCGTGAATTCTTCTCTATGTCACTGGGAGGGTCTCGGAAATCGAGCTTAAGACAATTCCATTTACGTATGAGACACCCGACATTGGGATCAAGAATGAGAAAATACACAAGACCAAATAAGAAGCCAAGAACCGAGTTCATCAAAGACTAAATAAAATTTCACAGAAAGATAATTTATGACGATAGCGCTTGATCAATGAAAGCCGGGTTTCTAAATCACTAGATTACACCATACATTGGTTTTGGCTGATCAATGAAGCCATCAGAATCTAAGAATCTGAAACCCGACCTGCAATTGTCCGGAATTCAAACAACTGCACAAGACTTGAAGAAATATGAATCTCGCATTCGCTTTAAACTTAACAAGAAATGTTCGGGATCCAAATTTGAATGAAATACAAACTAATCTAAAATAAAAAACTAAGAAAATAAAAGAAAATTAAAATATTGCGGAGCCTTCAAAGAACCCGCATCTCTCTTTTAGTTGCCTGAAATCGCTTTTCTCTTCAAGAGGGCACTGTATTTATATTCTAAAGTTTGGTCCACTTCGACAGACTCTTTTGGATCATAGCTGAACCGCCCATTTGGTTGTTTCGATGTTCAAGATAGATTCTTGTCGCGACCTGTTGTCTGTAGAATATGTCGCGGAGCCTTTGTTTGGTTGCGACGTGTCTTTGGTGTAGCTGATGTCTTGACAGCTTAAGGACGCCGCAGAATCCTTAATCAGGGGGAGATGTCGCGACAACTAAATGTTGTCGCGACCTCAATCTCTTCAGAGGCGGGTCACGCGATTTCTCGGACGGTGTCGCGACCTCTTTCCTCGCTCGTCGCTGATCGCTTAATGAAGTCGCTAATTCTAGTCTTTGCACTGGCGCTGACAATCGTGTCAAGCCGTGACCTTCTTTGTCACCGTTGTCGCGATCGTCGAATGATGTCACGACTTCCTTCGTAGTTGATGTCTTGACCATCTCTTTAGCTCACCGTTGTCGCGACCTTAGTTTCCTTTGCAAGCCGATGTTGCGACCGCCGATTCAGTTATCGATACGCGACTAATAGTCCGCATGTCGCGACACACTCGTTCAGCCCATCGTTTATCTCTCACACGACTTCGGTGTCGCGACCTTATTATCCACTCAGATCGGTTTTCGACTCGCCGCGACTCTCAAGGATGTAGCGACATCATGTCTTCTTCTTCATCAATTTCGTTGTTTGACTTTGAGTTTCCTTTCACGCCTGCACTCGCTTTGTCTTCTAATTACGCTTCATTCATGATCGAGCTTTGTAGCTGCAACCCGAATATGCATTTTGATTGCTGTAAAAGCTTCACGACATCAAATTCTTTAATCCTTTTGCGCTTCTCCCACGCAACTTTCCACCTAATTATATCGCACTACCTGTACCACATTCTCGCTCCTTTTATCGCAAATTCCGCTTTTGAATTCCCCGTCGCACAAATAGCTTGGTGAAGTTTATTCCATATTCTTGCATATAAATCAGTCTTTTTATATAAAAATCAATCAGAAAAATGGACTGAAAATAGATGACTTTTAAGCTCATCACTTTTTCCATATACTTTTTACCATGTATATAATTCACATAACACAAAGCACACAATCATGCAACATATTAAGGCACAAAACATGAAATGCACAATGAATGCAATGGCCAAGGCCCATGCACATGAAGCCTTAGGTAATCGCATACCTATACTCTGATACCAAGCCGTGACACCTTAAAATCTGAGGGTCCGTTGATCACCCATCAACTCGGGGAAAGCCTGTGGATATCTTGTAATTTGATGCTACACTATTGTGTCCCATTTTTCGGGATCCATAATTTAACAAAAATAGGACAAAGTCTCCTTTGTATGGGGAGCTCTATCCAAAACACAACATATACAATAATACAATCACTTGACCCATCCGGGGCCTAATATAACATAATGACTGCACTGGGTCCATTTATGAGTAAAAAGTGACCACAACGGGTCCAGTTATCCACATTCATATAAAATATGCGAGGCTATTTTAAAAACAATCCATATGAGTTCAATTACAACTCATTAACACATTAGTACATGCCAAAATTAATTTACTCTAAAAATTTTACAAAAATAATCATAAAACCACAAGTTGGCTTTCTTCACCCTTGCGGCTCCGGATGAGAGCCGTCCATCGACGCATGTCCCACACCTGAAATGTTTTTCCCGTATAGGGTGAGCCACGCCCAGTAGAGTAATTCCTACAGAGGTTACTCCACACCTAAGTGCACATGCAATGTTCACCTCTAACACTTTACATTCACATCACAATTCCAAACAAGAATATGTAATCCTAGATTGGAATTCTACATGACATGCCATGAAATGAGATGAGACCCACTCATGCACCATAACCCTGAGTCTTTACCAACTCCTACCATATAATGCGATGCTAATGTGTGATAAAAACTGTCATTGATGGATTACATCTAATGATCATTTTCGAAATAAAATCATTTGTTTGTAAACCAAATTTTTTGGATGCTAAACCTCGAATGATCATTCACATATAAATTATAAAAACTTTCTTATACCATTATTCACTACTATGATCATCGATTTCATCGGCTTTTGATTCTTCAGTGGTATAGAACTATATCGATTTGACTGAGGATCTTACTCCTGCTACGATCGATACGTATTTTTATTATGCAGAGACTTAGCTGACTGCCTCAATATCACACTCACACACCAATGTGGTGTTTTATTTCAACCATGCACTCACACCCATGAAATGCGATGTTCCCGTGCATATGCAATGTGATACACCATTGCATGTCAATGTCATGTCACATATGTGATGAATTCCATATGGACAATTTAATTCATACATTGTACCATGCATCATGGACAATTATATTACATGCATATAATCTCCAAAACAAACATTCAGTTCAATGTCAATATATAAGCACACATATATCAACATTCATTAAACAACAATTAACCAAATCATGTTATTACAAAATCAAGTAATAACAACTTTGATTCTTAAGGCTAAATGTGACATATAAAATGCTCACAAAAATAGCCCACACAACGGCCCCAAACCGGCCCTTAAACTGGCCATAAAACTTATAAAACAAGTCTTTAGCAATCAAAATTATTCTTTTTAATCCAAACAATCCCTAAACAATTTTTCGGACATACTATACTCAACCACAAATAAATTCACCAAACTGGCCACAAACGGGCTGCAAAACGACAATTAAAGCCGTTTAAAACAAGCCAAACAACCTCTTAGCAATTCAGATTATTATTTTTAATCCAAACAGTCCATAAACAAATTTTGGGACTACTATACACAACCAAAAATCAATTCACCAAACTAGTCACAAATGGGCTGCAAAACGGCCTTTAAAATCGTTTAAAATAGGCCAAACAACCCTTTGGGCATCAACACTACCAAACTCCCTTAAAACAGCCATAAGGTTGGAAATAAACCAAAGTAGAAGGAACCCCTACCTCTTGAAGCGTAGTAGAAACGTAGGAGGTCTCAAGAACACCCCATTAACCCGAAAACTTTGATTTCCCAAAATCTCCTCCCTTGGATCTTCAGTGAAATCCCTCCTTTTTGTTACACACACGTAGCCCTTGTCGAGTAGATGAACTTTAACTCTTGGCTCGACGAATTTCGACTGATGAAACTTTGTGGATCGCCGAAAGAAAGCTTGGAAGCTATTTTCCTCCAATTTTTCTCTCTCACGGTTTCATTACTGTTTTGGAAAGGTAATGAAGTGGAAGTGGTGCGGGCAAATAAACAACTCTTCATAGCAGCTACAAGCTTTGTGGAAGCCAGGTATTATGATCAAGATTTTGATCCTATCAAGTTCATTAGTAGAAGGAAAGATGGGATCCTAAGGAAAGTGTACATGGACTCAAAGGGTTATGTGGAAATCCAAAAGGAGGTGGCCAAACTCCTAAAGGTGACTACAATCGTGCCTTATAGGCCGATGAGTGGCTCAATCATCGAGGAGATCGATGATGACTAATTACTCTCAAGAAGAAAAGGTAGTAGCTGCAATTGCCATATTCAAAATGAAAGTGTAGTAGATTGTGGAATGGATTGGAGAAGAGCACCTCTAGAATAACTAAGTGGTCAGAGATGATTTTTTGAAGAGGATGATACATGGAAGACGTAAGAAATACAGACATGGAGACTGACAAAGCCTCCAAGTTCGAAGGCATCGAGCCTCGCTACATGACCCTATGGAGGAAGTGAATCTTGGCACTGTGGAAGAGCCGAGGATTACCTATATTAGTTCCTTATTGCCTTTTGATATTGCAACACTACAGGAATTCAAAGACCTGCTTGAATTACACGGTGACGCCAGATTGGACGTAAGCCAGGAACACCTGGCTGCCTATCAAGCTAGAATTTCACCCATTTCAGCAACTACCCAAAAGAATGTCCAAGGAGGTATAGTTGAAGGTGAAAGAGGAGATTGAGAAGCTTTTGAAGGCTAAATTCATCAAACCTACATGGTATGTGCAGTGGTTAGCAAAATATTGTCTCTGTAATGAAAAAGAATGGGAAAATTAGAGTTTGTGTAGACTTTAGGGATTTAAATGCTGCCACTCCTAAAGACATGTATGTAATGCCTATTGTTTACATGTTAGTTGATTCTACTACAAATAATGAATTATTGTCCTTCTGTATGTAATGTTAGGCCACCACATGGAGATTTATATCGATGATATTGTGGTTAAATTTAAGAAGGCCATAGAACATGTGAATCATTTAAGGAAAAGTTTTGAAAGGATGAGACTTCATCAACTGAAACTCAATCCACTCAAATGTGCTTTTGGAGTTAAATCTGGAAATTTTCTAGTGTTTTTGGTACACTAAAGAGGAGTGGAAGTCGATCAAAATAAAACCAAGGCCATCATTTCGGCCAAGGCTCCTCAAAATAAGAAAGAACTTTAAAAGTTCCTGAGGAGGTTCATCTCTAATATGGAAAGGAAGACTAAGGTATTCTCTAACCTAATGAAGCTGAAAGAAGTGGAAGAGTTTAAATGGGAGAAACAACACCATATAGATTTTGATGGAATCAAAGGTTACCTTTCTAAACCCCTTATTTTAATGCCACCGTTGAAGGGTCGGCCACTCAAACTTTATCTATCAGTTGTAAAAGAGTCTATAGGATGCCTTCTAGTACAAAATTATGCTGAAGGCCATGAGCAGTCTGTTTACTATTTGAGTAGAATACTAAATTCAACAGAGACAAGGTATACACCCATTGAGAAGTTAAGTTTGGCCTTATACTTTGCATTTACGAAATTGAGACATTACTTGATCAAGTCTCAAGTGTATGTGGTCTCTTAAACCGACTTGATGCAATACATGCGACCCTTAATCATTGGATGAATCGGCAAATGGTCCCTTGCTTTTTTAGAGTTTACCTTGCTCCATTTCCACATGCATCGGCCCAGAAATGACTTTGGCTAACTGCATTTGATCATCACTCATTAAATCCAACGAGGAAAAGGATGTGGAATTAGGGATATCTGAGAGAGTAGAAAGGAGGCCATGGATTCTTAAGTTTGATGGCTCTAGCCTTTGGAAATCCTTTGAAATTTGGATAGTAATCATTTCACCAAAAGGGATAAAGACTACCCTATCTTTCAGCCTGGCCTTCAGTGCACTAACAATCAATCTGAATATGAGGCTTCAGTAATCAGTTTGGAGATTTTGATGGAACTTGGAGTACAAGATGTACACATTATTGGGGGCTCTTAATTAGTGCTTCAACAGCTAACAGGGGAATATAAATGTTCCAACTTATTGTTGGCTCCTTATTATACTGCTTCCACTCAATTGTTAGATTCTTTTCATTATGTGGATTTTGAATATGTGCATAGGGAATCTAATTGGGAGGTGGATAAGCTAGCACAAATAGCCTCAGGTGTGAAGATGAACGAAGAATTGACTCATAAGCTCATTGTGATAGGAAAGAAGAATCACCCCTCAATTTATGAAAGGGGAATCAGATTAGAAGTCGTTAATACAGATCTGAAATGTTGCGGGAGACTGAGAATTAAGATCGGAGAGTATTTAGAGATCTACTGGGCGAGGTTCCCTATAGGGTGAAAGCTCAATTTCAAAACTTCGTCCTAATGGAAGGGGAGTTGTACAGAAAGGGGCTTGATGGGTTATCACTTAGATGTCTATCCTTCCTAAATAGTATGGAAGTGATGAAGCAAGTTTAGGAATGGGTATGTGGAGCCAATCAAGTCAAGATAAAAATGCGATGGTTGATTAGGAGGCATGACTATTTCTGGCCAACCATCCTAAGTGATTGCATCAATTACTCTAAGGGTTGCCAGTAGTGTAAATATGGCGACATATAGAGATACTTCGCGTGGAACTCCGGCCTTTCAGATTGTGAAACCGTGGCCTTTTAGAGGATGGGCCATGGACTTAATTGGGAAAATTTACCTAACTTCATCAAAGGGACACAACTTCATTTTAGTTGCTACAGAATACTTCACTAAATGGGTAGAAACGGTCAGCAAAAGAAAGCGAGAGAAAAGGATGTGATCGATTCATCCAGGAGCAAAATCATTCATAGGTTTGGAATTCCTCAATCCATTACAACCAGGCAGTACCATGTTCAATGGGGATGAGATGACTTATTTTACCAGGGATTATGGCATTCAACTCATCAGATCTACTATCTTTTATGCTTAAGAAATGGGCATGCAGAAGCTTCTAATAAGGTGTTGATAAACATCCTGGAGAAGATGTTAGAGAACAATCCTAGAGATTGGCACAAAATTTTATCCGAGACCTTATGGGCTTATAGAACTTCTAAAAAAGATTCTATAGGGGTAAGTCCTTACTCTCTAACATATGGACAGGATGCAGTGTTTCCAATAGAGGTGGTAGTTCCTTCTCTAAGAGTATCCAGACATAATGGCCTTAATCCTCAAGAATACTGTGAGACCATGATGATGGAACTCGAGGCATTGGATGGGAAAAGATTACAAGCGCTTGACCACATCATGATCCAGAAAAAGAAGGTGGTTAGGGCCTACAACAAGCCATTCAGAAGAAAGTGTTTTGAAGAAGGGGAGCTCGTTTGGAAGGTGGTGTTGCCCATCGGTGCTAAAAACAGAGAATTGGGGAAATGGTCTCCTAACTAGGAGGGACCATTCAAAGTTTACAAAGTACTACCTAGAAATGCTTACTAGCTATTAAGATTTGAAGGAGAGCTACACAAAAGGTTCATCATTGGGAAGTACCTCAAGAAATACTTTCCCACAATGTGGGAAATGCTGGATACTGCCAAGAAAAACTAAGATGGAGAATGAAAGAATAACAAGCAAAAATAGGTCTCATTGACCATTTTTGTATTGAAAAACAGTAGTTACTTTGGGTGATATACTCAAATTATACCGCTAAATGAGTTTATTACAGTTAAGAATTATAATAAAAAGTAAAACTTGTGTACGAATTTAGTCTTGCAGAGTGAAAAATGATAAACCCGGAATTTATCCAAGAGTCAAGGGTATAATGATCAATTACAAAATAAGGACTCAAAGGACATTATGTAAGAAGATTATATGCTATTATGGAATTGTGATTAGTGATTTGCAAATAGAATGAACTTTGAGGACTAAATAGAAAAAGGGAAAAACTTAAGCCAAAAATGAGATTTTTTTTTTGCTAAACATGGCCTTGTAACAAAAAGGGATAAGACCACATTTTGTCTCATAGAATAAGGGAGTTCTCATTTTGGCTTAAGGGAGAGCTAGGGCCGATTTGGAAGAAGAAGGGAGAAGAAGAAAAGGAAAAGGAGAAGAAGAAGAAGAGAAAAAGGAAGAGAAAAGCTAAAAAAAAAATTCTTTGAAGCTTTAAGGTTAGGAAAATCCTAACTTCCTCCATCTAAGGGTATATTTTGATTTAGGGTTTGAAGTTTGGTCAAGGTTTGGGATTTCCTTCTTCTATTTTGTATTTTTTTTTTTTTGTGGTTCTTATGTTTTGGATCCTCAATGGAGGAGTTTGGTGTGAAAAATGAGTTAGGGTTCATATGGGTCAGAGGTGCTATCCGTTTTTTTTTTTCAATCCTTGATCTTTGTTTGGCCATAACTTGACCATTAGGCCTCCAAATTGAGTGATTCCAATTTTTGTATAATCTAGACTTCTTGTGAGAGACCTTTGAAGAAAGTGTAATCCAATTTGGCCCTCAGGCTGCCGAAGATTCTGAGGGCAGATGGAGCTTGAGGTATGGCTTACGGGTTTATCCTCTTATTTTGGTACAGTTTGGTGTTTGAGTCATAAGTTGAGTTTTACTCATCCAATTTGAGCGTTTCAAATTGTTGTGTAATTTAGACTTACGGAGCATCTTTCATGAAAAGTATTGCAGTGTGTTTGGGGGTGTCTGCTAATGACCATTTTGTGCAAAAATGGATATGATATTATGACTAAGAGAGAGAATCTTTGTCAAAATTTCCCCATAACCGTATTTTGGTGCAGTAGTAACTTGGTCTCGACCTCAAAATTGGACAATTCACAATTTGGGGAAAGAAAGACCACTGGGGTAGACCTACAAATAGCTAGAGAAGTCATAGAAGCAATTAGAACTTCTATGTCTGCTTCAGGGTAAAGTGAAGATACGAGTTTTGATTTCTCAGCATGGATAAGCTCTATATTTTGGCCATAAGTTAAGTTATAATGATCCAAATGAGATGATTATAATTTCTACTGAAAATAGACTCATACAATTACAACTTTCATGAAATAAGTTTAGGTAAAATATGTCTTGTTTATTCCCAGAAAATTGTGCAAGTGAAGATGAAAAAAAATGTTTTTGGGTGGGAAGAACACTTTTTGGAAAAAATGCATTGTTAATGCATGATAGTTTTGATTTGAACATGTTGATATGTATGAAGAAATTATGGTCATAAGAATTGACTTGGAAAATAATAGGAATGAGGTTAGACCATTGTAAAATGTTATGAATCACATATAATTGTATGCCTGCTTAAGATCGGATAGTGAATAAATAGGGACTAGTCTTCTGTTTTTCGTATTGTTTAGTGCTATGGCGCCTGGAATTAGTGCTATGGCACTCTTTGATCGATTAACCGACACTCTTGTGCGTATTGGCACCCTGCGAGTACCCGCGTGCGGGTGTGCCTGGTATTGTTCTTCGGACATAGGGCAAACGTTTACGAGAAATTAGAATAAGGACTAATGTGTATGAAAATAGGAATTTATGATACGTCGACATACTTACATCTTAGTACTATAAATGTACCCTCTCGGGTACCTTATGTTCCAAATTGTATGATATGTACTCTTACGAGATAGATGAATATGATGACTTGCAAAGGATACAAACATGTATATATATATATATATATATATATATATATATATATATATATATTTATTTATGAACCTGATAAGCATAAAAATTGTTAAGTGGTTTGAGAATAGTTATAATATTGTATGCTTGTTTACTGTATTTGAGAATAGTTATAAGTGGTTTTGTTTTTATGTATTTTTCTCACTAAGCTATAAGCTTAGCATGGGTGTTTAATCCATGTAGGTGTTGAAAGAGTTGTTAGGGACATCTCGCGTTTGTCAAGGCGAACATAGTCTTAGGAGCCCTTTGTAAGACCTTATTTTTTTTGTAATAGAAATGGTTGTGTAATATTTTTTATTATAGGGAAACTTGTATTAATACAAGACTTTTTTTTGAGACTCAAGCATATGTATAAGACTTTTTAAACATCACTATGGTGGTAGTTTTACTTGGTTATATATTTTGTAGTCCCGAATTTTTATAATTTAGAATTTTGAAGTATGATTATGCCATTTTTGACTTTGCTTGAGTTGTTCTCGGTGTTGCCAAAAGCGGGTTCACCAGTCTTAGCTCGTGGCCAGCGTCCCTGCTTGTCATAGTTATGGGTAAGGGCGTTACAATTTAGTATCGAGCCTAGGTTTAGGCGTTTACGAATAGTTCATAAGTTAGAAGTGTATGTGTATAGTATTGTGTTGGCCTGATGTGGATGTCTTTGTTATTTATTTGAATAAGTGTGGACCATCCCTCAAATGCAGTTGCTTGAAGAAGGCTGCTTTGAAAGTGTCGGCGCTCAAGAGACAAGGGTTATCAACCGATCCCTCGAATCGGATTAGAAGTGAAGCAATGTCCTAACTACTGTTTGCTCGCGCCCCCGTACGTGGGACCGGAGGCGAACCGGATCCGGGATGCGATTCTTTGAATCAATTCCTTTTTCTTTTGTCGGTAAAACACATTTCCAATGCTCATTTTGTAAAGGATGATATTTATCTTTGTGAAAATATATTTGTATATCTTAATTTCAACTTAAAGGAATGTCATTTTGTTTTCAATACATTTCCATTAAATATGGCATTACATGCGATTTGGTCCATTCTGACTTTATACATTACGACATTATAAATTTGTTTCTTAAAATATTTACAAAACAAAAATTAGAGTTTGTGAGGTGTCAAATATGTTTCATGAATGCCGAGAGATTGACTTTTACTTTAACTCGTGAGAGGGCCTTGACGTGAGCTCTGGCCTGAAATCTATTGCAGTCTTTTCCTTTGCCTGTTCGCCATTGTTACTGCGGAAGTGATAAAATAACGCTTATAAGCATTTTCATGCCTAGTGGTTCTCGATTATCTCTTCATTTCAGTTTAAGTAAATCATGCATTTTTCTTGAATCGATGCCTTTGCCGCGTGCACTGTGACAAATGCGGTACAATACATACTCATACTTTTATATTTTCATTTCGTATATATTCAAACTACAATTCATTGGTCATTTCAATCATCTGAGTTTCATATGCAATAAATCATTCAAACACAAATCATGCATTTCACAATTTTTCTTTTATTTTGCCCTTAAGCGTTTAACCTATGTAACTTTCGGTGTGCAGGGATAGCGAATCGCAGGCACGATCTGCCTTTGCAAACCCATTATAAAAAGGTTTTTATAACACGATGCGGTTCGGCCCGAGCTCGCGGTAGTTATTAAAAATCATTTCGTGAACAACGCAATGCGTGTGCCGCTAGGCTACATTGGTCTGGGAGTGACACACATCATTATGTTTGGCGCAGTACTGCTCATTTGACCCTTATTGGTATACCAATCTATCCTTAACTCAAATTTAACATTTAATGTTCTATTAAGGGCACTCCAATCATTCATAGCAATTTACAATAATGTATATACATTTATATCCAAAAACTTGGTTTCCAATACTCATGCAGTTTTTCATGTGTAATTCATTTCACTATCAGTTGTATCAAATCAATTTAAAATAAATCAATATGCAATTTATCGCAATTCATCGCAATTCATTTCAATAAATCCACTTATTTCATAATTCTTCAAACATTTTGGAAATAGAGAGAGAGAAGTGGAGAATAAACCAACTCTTTTATGGCTCAAATGGAGCACACATGCATATTCATATAAAACCTTTTAGATTTATTTGTCAAGCAAACACAAAACGAAACAAAGGAAGGAAGTGAAGAACAAACCCCGAAAAGGTTGTCGCTCTTGATTCTATTCTCGGAATCTCTTTCTTGAATTGACTTCCTCGTCACCAACCCAATCCATCTAAATATGTCCTTTATCGAAGAACAACGAAGAAAAAAATCGGTTGTTGTGGTTTGGTTAGGGTTGATGTCTACCCCAATATCTTCACTTACCTGCAAAATTTTTCTAGGGACACATGAAAACCTTCTCATGCTTACTTTAATAAAATGATAGCTCTATGAGTCTATTTTTAGTAAAATTGGAATCATCTCATTTGGATAAACTTCAAACTTTCCCACATACTTTACTGTGTGTGTCTTACAGTTACAACATTTTAATGCCAAACTGGTTTGTATGCCCATCTCACTCGGTTACCTATTGTCATTCTCGATTTTAGGGGTCTTAAATCCATAAATTGGCAATGGTTACTTCTACTCATTTGAATATATGGTTTTAAGGTTTCTTCTCCAATTGGAATCATCCAATTTGGATCACCAAAACTCAAGTTATTGCACTTTACATCCAGACTACTCACAATTTGTAAGCGAGAATCATATTGTTTATAGCTCCACTTTGACGGATTATGACTTTGGGGTTACAAATTTGCCCGCACGAGCCTTAGGCTACCTTGTTTTCTCATGGTCCTGCCAAATTTTGTAGCTGCTCTTATGGACCTTCTTAGTGGAATCACTCGTTTGGATGATTGTAACTTGCTTATAGCTAAACAAGCCAAAGGTTTGAAAATTTTTGACAACAACTCTGTTTGAAACTTCTGTCATTTCCTTTGTAAAGATTCATCAACAATAATCCAAACCATGGCCTGTAAAATCTTACCCCGATACAACCCCAAATGAACTCTGACCTTTCAAACACTTTTATACCACATTTGGGGTTTTATTAAACCCAAACACAAGTTGAAAGGGGGTTAGGGTTTGGTTTTTGATACCTTAAATCTTGATTCTCTTTCCTTTCTTCTTCCTCCTTCTTGATCAACTTGTCCCTTGATTACGCTGGAGGAAAGAAATCACCAAATCCTACTCTTCTTCTCTCGGCTTAAATGTGCCACAGCCTTTCTCCCATCTTTCATACCTTGAATGTGAGAAATGGCATTCACAAGACATGTCAATTTAGTGTTCTTTAAGCCTTAAAGTCATACTTAAGGCCTTGTTTGGCTTGCACATAAATTCCAATTTCCCATTTTCATCATTTTAACTCTTCATTTCACTTTCATTTTCACTTCGTTTCCATTCATTTTTTCCTTTTAACATTTACACTCCTCATTTATATATGTTGTTGGGTCACTCATTTGACATTTTACCATTGTTTGTCCTCTTTTAAGAGCTACAGTTTTATCATTTTTTGTTTTTAGCCCAGTTTAACGCGAACTGTAATATGTTTATTTTACACGAACATGTTGTGGCGTGCAGGATATTTTTCGGGGCGTTCACATTGCTCAAACTGCAACTAGCTGTTAAAGTATCACCGAAAGACATAGCTTTCGGGTTTGGAAAGGTTGGCCGGCTCTAAAGCTCTAATAGATACGATGAGGAGACATGGAGCGAAGGAGTTCCATGGGACAAGCCTAGAGGAATCAAATAAGGTTGAGTTTTGGCTTGAAAGGTTGCAGGGAGTAGTGGAGGCGGTGAGATACCCTCTGAGCAAAGAGTAGCATGTGTGGTCTCGCTTTTACAAAGTGAGGCTTATGATTGGTGGAAGCTTGTCTTGAAGCATCCAAGGTTTTTAGACCCTATGCCTTGGGATTTCTTTGTCCAAGAGTTTCGGGCAAAGTAAGTCATTGATATTTGCAAGGAGGTCAAATGGAAACAATTTCTGAATTTGAATCAAAGAAGCCTATCGGTGGCTAAGTATGAAAAAGAATTTAGCCATCTTAGAAAGTATGCTCTAGAGTCAATTCTCATCAAAGCATTTCGGTGTAGACAATTTGAGGATGGTTTGAATGAGTCTATCAGCCCAGCACCTTGGACTCTCTCCAACATGTGAATTTTTTATCCGGTTAGTGTATTTGCTATGAAGTGCAGAGAGGTCTAAGCGAAGCTGAAAGTTTCGAAAAGTTTTCAAAGAGGAGCTTCTTCCTTCCTCATTCGAGGGGAAAAGAGCTAGGGAATCTCAAAATTTGAGATTAGTGTACAACTCGACTACAAGGAGTGAGGCGGGCACATGTGGTACCTAGTTCTGGAAGAGGTGCTTCAGCTGGACAAGGAGAAAACTCGAAATGCCCTCATTGCCATATGTGGCATTCGAGGTGTTGCAGAAGGGTGACTGGAGGATGCTTCAGATGTGGAAGTACATATCATTTCTTAGCTAATTGTCCAAGAGAATCAGGAGATTCTAGGAATCCTCAAGGCATTGGCCGTGGAGGATCAATGGTACCCCTAACGACTCATGATTGAGGTGTGTTGACAACAAAGGGGGCAAGGAAGTATTGTATGAGGAGCTTCAATGGACTGCATCCCTATTTCTATAGCAAGTACGAGCATATCTTGTAAAGCTCTTGAGGATCAGGATACTCCTGAAGTTATAGCGGGTATTTTCTCTCTTTATGATATTGAGATGCATGCTTTGATAGACCCTGGCTTTGTCATTCATATATTTTTATCGAGCATGTGTTTGATAGAATTCCACCAGTAGAGCGATTACCGTATGATATGCATGTGACCCGTCCCCTGGGCATTGCGTTAATGTTAACGAAATATATAAGAATTGCCCGATAGTGATTAATGATAAAGAGTTTCCCGTCGACTTGATTAGTTTTCCTTTCCGTGAGTTTGATTTGATATTAGGGATCGATTGGTCGTCTAAGCATTGGGCCATAGTTGATTGTGATAAGAGATCAATAGTGCTTAAATGTCCTAACCAGATGGAAGTGACAGTGTATGGTATTCCAGCTGGTCCATTGTCCAATGTGATTTCAACTATGCAAGCCTGACGATTTATGAGAAAAGAATGTGTGGCCTTTTTAGCTTTGGTGCTTGACTCTAAAAGAGGTCAAATAGAATTGGAAAATATTATGATAGTGAGAGAATTTCTAGATGTATTTCCTGAAGAGCTACCAGGTATTCCGCTTGAAAGAGAGGTGGATTTATCTATTGAGATTTTACTAGGAACAACTCCTATTTCCAGAGCACCCTATAGGATGGCTCTAACTGAGTTGAAAGAGCTAAAGATTCAACTACAAGAGCTTTTGGATAAAGGGTTGATCCGACCTAGTGTTTCTCCTTAGGGTGTGCCTGTTTTGTTCGTGAAAAAGAAAGATGGCACTCTATGGATGTGCATTGATTATCGGCAGATCAATAAGGTGACAATGAAAAACAAGTACCCGTTGCTAAGAATTAAAGATCTATTTGATTAATTGAAAGGAGCAAGTGTCTTCTCTAAGATAGACCTACTATTAGGGTACTATCAGTTACGAGTAAAAGATCCTGACATGCCGAAGACAACTTTTAGGACCTAATATGGCCATTATAAGTTTTTAGTAATGCCGTTTGGGTTGACTAATGTACTGGCAGCATTCATAGATTTGATGAATAAAGTGTTTTGACTCTATTTGGACTAGTTTGTGGTGGTATTTATTGATGATATATTGGCATATTCCAGAGATGAGCATAAGCATGAGTAGCATCTACGAATAGTTCTGCAGACTTTAAGAGAGAAGACGTCAGATGCCAAGCTAGCGCGCGATTTCAAGAAAAGGTTTACCAGATCCATATTATGGCCAGAGGGTATAAGAGTTGATCTTACTAAGATTGAAGTTATGGTGAATTGAAACTCCCCTGAAATGACCAAGCGAAGTTTCTAGTTTACAGATATTATAGAAGATTTGTGAAGGATTTTCTATCATAGCTTCTCCACTCAATTAAATTACCTTAAAATAAGTAAAGTCCGAGGACAGATTAACCGTCAAGATAGTTTTGAGAAGGAAGGAAATGCCGGTTAAAGCACCAATATCGACGCAACCTACCCTAAAGAGTATACCCTCGTATAAAGATGATTCAAGAATCAAGCCTGTCAGGTGTTAACGCAAGATGGTAGCAAGGGCATATGCATCTAGATAGTTGAAGCCACATGAACAGAATTATGCTACACATGATTTGGAATTAGCCGTGGTAAGTATTCTGAAGACATTACGGAGACACCCTTCATGCAGAAAAACAGAATTTATACAGATCATAAAAGTCTCAAAGTATTTGTTACCGTATGAGCTTAAATTGAGGCAACGTCTATGGGCTGGGAATTGTTTAAAGATTATGATTGCATCATAGATTACCAACCAGGAAAAGCTAATGTGGTGGCAGATGCCTTAAGCAGAAAGACGGTGTCAACTTTAGCACTGTAGTTCAGTAGATGGAGAATAACTGATGAGTTCAAAAACTCATTAGATTTTTAATCCATTTTTCTGAGTTTATAATGAGAATAACGTTGAATTGTCCGCAGAAAACTGATAATTGAATCAAATTCCAATTTGCAGGAAAATACAGTAGAAAATCAAATTTTAGCAAAAATCATAAGAAATCAGCCCTGTTAGAATCAAGTCAAACCGGAATTTATGTCATGACAGAAAGAAAGCAGCCTAGTAATTTCAAGTTATGACATCAACAAATTTGGCTTTGAAGAAGAAACTGAAGAGTGAACAAGCGAAGTCGTGACCTACAGAAGGAAGTTGAGACAAAATATGGCTTAGTCGAGATTGAAAGAAGCAGTCAAATGCAGAAGTTCATGTCGCGACATCATTGCGATGTCGCGACACTAAAAGGAGATAAATGATGTCGTGATATCACCATGAGGTCGCGACAAGGAGCTGTCTACAAAGCCATAAGAACAGCCTTCTCAGGTAAAAGAATGTCACAACTAATTTTAAAGAAAGGACTTGTTGTCGCGACCTTGACAGTAATGAAGAATAACACCAAGGTCGCAACAGAAACTCCAAATTAGATGACCAAGAATTAATGAAGAAGCAGATAGGATGTCGCGACACCACTTCGAGGTTGCGATAGAATTGAAAGCTTAGCAGTAGACATGGAGGTCATGACACTGATTAGAAGTTGCGACAAAAGATTTTCAAAGAGGTTGAACATAGAGGTAGCGACAGTTAGAACAGATAAAGACATCAAACACTGAATCAGAAGATGTCGCGACGTCCTTCAATGGCTTACATCGCTGAAGTAAAGGTGAAGTCGTCAAAGATCGCGACATCGCTGAAGTCGCTCGCTTGAAGTAAAGGTGAAGTCGCCACGCCTTATGGTCGCACATCAGTTACTAATGAAAGAAGGCCTTATCTTCAAAGATCGCGACATCGGCCACAGCAGTATTATGGTCGCGACGCCTCAAGAGGTCGCGACATCAGCTGCAAAGAATGGAGGTCGTGACATCATTTAGCTGTCGCGACATCATATCCAAGAGATGATGAAGACAAGTCAAGACAATAGAAAAGCTTCCACGACATCAAAAGAGCTCATAAGCATAACATTGAAGTCACGACAGAGCGATCGGGTCGCTACCGCCATTCGGTCGCTGACAACAGCTACAAGGAGAAGAAGGTTGCGACGCCATTTAGCCGGTCGCGACATCAGATCCAAGGTGTTAAAGGCAGTCGCTAATGATAAAAGCTGCTACGCATTTAATTAAAAACGAAGTCGCACCTCAAAAGAGATCATAATGCGTAAAGATGAAGTCGCACGGGAAGAGAAGTCGCGACATCGTAGTGCTCATAAGGCACGCTGAAGTCATGACGTGGAAAAAGAAGTCGCGGTCGTAAAGCTCATAGAACAAGGAAGTCGCGACGTAAGAGAAGTCGCGACATCGTATCATTTTATAAACATAACAAAGAAGTCGCAATAAAAGAGAAGTCGCGACATCAAGTCAAGGTCGACAAACAAATGGAGTCGCCGAAGCATGAACAAACAAATGGGCTAGCTTATTTTGAAATCCACAAATATGTGCATCGGGTTAGGGCCCAACTTCCAAACCCTATAACACGCAATTGCCATCGTAAAGAAAGCGTACTCGCTGCCCGTAAAGAGAAGTCCGCAGCCGGCTCGTGATTTTAATTTTCTTTTCTTTTCTTTGTTTTGTCAAGACTAGATTAGATTGTGAGTAGATTATGGGCTTCATTTGAATTTGGATTTGATGTTAGTTGTTGAAGTTGAAGCCGAATGCGTAATGATTATTTTCTTCACCACGTCTCGTTCGCTTTGAAGTCCAAACAAATTGGAATTCGAACTTCCAGCTTCCGACATATACGTGAGTTCTTGATCAAGGAGCTACCGCTAGTGTAATGAAGCAATTTAGAAATCTCGCCTGTTGAATTCACTGTTAGAATTCTTATCTTTCGCAAATTTATCGTAGTCTACCGAACTTCGCCCCTTAATCCGCTTGCTGGGTTTTGCTTATCATGTATCTCGATCCAAATATTAGTGTCCTATACTGCACAGGGTCATTTCATGCCTGATTTCCGTGGAGCCCTCCTGAGTGACACTGCAGGAAGGCATTCTTGAGAGTATCAACAATATTTGAAGGGTATATGTAATCCCAATACTGGGATCTAATGGGCTTGTGAATTTAATCGATAAATCTTCTTCACTTGAAACCGAGAATGAGTTGAATGACTTATCAATTAAAATGAGCAGAGTTCGCCGATTCAAAGTGAATAACTTGTTAGCAAGTGATCTAACCAAGGAAAGAATGAACTGCTCCAATTTTGATGATGAGAGTCCCAAGATAGCAGAAACCCATGTCATTTATGTCTAGGAGCTTGTTTACGAATTCATGTTCCTCGGGTATGATAAGTATTGAAAAGAAAAATACCTGCAACAAGGTAACTCGGGATTAAAGTAGTTATCTAATCCTCTGCGATTCGAAAAGAAACAGAAGATTAGATGATGAAAATATGTCATTATGAGAGATCCACATGGCATTACCTTCTTCCTGACTCGATTCTAAATCAGTTCATGCAAAGAAGCCACAGAGTTGTCTCAGAATTGATGTTTCACAACAAATGTATTTTCACGCCCTTTAAAAACTAACTGATTAGTCTATTTCTTTAATTTTTTTATTTTAGTTTAAGCATTATTTCATTTTGTTCTAGTTTACATATCTTTATTCTTTCATTATTTTAAAGGTTGCTAAGGATATATCAATTGCAAATCATAGTCCAAATAGTATAGAACCTGAGTAGTCAGGGTAGTTGATTGAGAATTCTTGAGATCTCTATGGGATCGATATCTGGACTTAAATCCATTTTATTACTTGTTCGACCAGATACTGCGTAATCATGGATCAAAATTAGAAAGAAATTTATCTCCTCTAAGGAAACCGCTGTTAATCGTAAGATAATTGCAAAGAAATATAACAAACAAGTTTCATGGCATTATTGCTAGGGATTAGATAATAGTCCTTTGGTAATAGTGTCATAAATTTGTATATGTCATTTGGTCCAGTCAACAACAACGCCAGATGGAGTGTTATTAACTTAGTTAAAGGCTCAACCTGTTTTGAAGCAAATGATAGTTGATGCCTAAAAGGATGATGTAGAATTGTAGAAAAAGGTATAGTTGGTCAGAGAGGGAGTTAAGACTGACTATTCAGTAAAGGAAAATGGGGAAGTGTATTATAATAATAGATTATGTGTTCTAGATGATAAGGAAGTGAAAAATAAGTTGCTATATGAAGCCCATAATACAGTATTCATCATGCATCTTGGAGGTACTAAGATGAAACAAGATTTGAAACAGTATTATTGGTGGCGAGGAATGAAAAGAGATGTGACAGAGTATGTGTCCAAATGTTTGACATGTCAGCAAGTGAAAGTTGAACATCAAGTAATCGATAGTTATTAAATCCCATTCCTGGGTTTCACAAAGGAAGTGGGACAATACAGTTATGGATTTTCAGGTTCAGTCTTCGATTCCACGTAAACGTGTAGCTAGGTAGTCCAACCAATAAAATTTTATAAACCTATACTCTACTACTCGTAGCCTAGCTATCATAGTGATAATGGGGCTCTGTGGTCGAACTCGTGGATGGGCTTTCGCACAAATGGAATCACAGTTGAGCTCAAAAAGGTGAATTTCAGCTTGATTTTCGGGGTTTGATAAAACAAAGAGTGTACGGTGGTTTGGTGTGCTGAAAATAAAATGAAGAAAATAAGAAAAGAACTCTTAAAGTATCAGCTACTGGTTTAAGATCCTAAGGTAAATTCAAGGTCTCTGTCATTTCATATTGGGAGGATGACTTATAGTCATTTCGAATCGGACTACTTGGCTTTAAAATCTGAACCCTAAACAATTTTCCCTTGAAACAAAGCATTTAGTGAGCATAAATGCCTCTTACGCTGAAAACCTTATCTACCCTATAAGGACTCATAAGACAATCCACCAAATCTCGGATCTAGCACAAGCACCACCGAACCCAAAAAGATTGTCAAATAATACACCAAGGCATCTCAAGAGGGTTTAAACTTAGATTGAAATATAGAACATAAATGCTAATAACTCGCTTGCATTAAAAACAGAGAACCAAAATTTACCTCAAAATCGTTAGATTCCCTCCTTCAAGGATGGAGGGGGTTTAGCCAACCATCCCTTGAGTTGTCATCCTCAAGGGGTGTTTGGCAGCCGAGAAAGTGAGAAAAAATGAGAGAAAGTGGAGGAAAAAGAAAAGAAACGGGAACTGCTGAAAGGTTCTCGCTTAAAAAAAACTTTATTAATGGAGAAGATGATCCTGTTATAGTGCTTGTCTTGGGCTTTTATAACCAAACCCCCTTTAAATATTACCAAAATAACAAAACAAATACTATTACAATGGGGGCAATTCGGGGAGAACCAAAAAGTGACCAAAAGAAGTAAAAATTAAAAAGCAGGAAACATGAACAGTGGCTGGAGACTTGAACAGTGAGTAGGTAATGGGTAGTTTTGCAACATTGTGAAATCCTGCAGGTTGCAAAAATTTCGCAACCCTGCAAAATTTCTGCAATGCTTCATTTTTTCACTTTTTGCTCTTCTTTCCTTCTGGGATATGATCTGCAACGATGAGTTCAACTCGGGTTCTTCGTGTTTGAATTGACCTCGCTACTTGGCCTCGATTATCTGCAAACTACAAAATAGCCACAAAATGCGATCAATAGTATAGTCGGGACCTTAATGTGTCAATTGGGTTAATTACGCTTATTAGTACACAAAAAGTGCTCAAAACCTGCAATAAACAGGGTTCAAAATAGCCCTATTTGGGCACTAATCATCTTCCTCTCACACAAAAGAAGCATGATTTAGTATGGGTAATAGTTGATAGGCTCATGAAGTTTGTTGCGCCCCTGTACCTGACCCGACCCGGAGGCCGAACCGGATCCGGGGACGCGATCCAGTTTTACCAAATATACATTTTCGAATACTGTAGAAATATGTCGCATAATCATTTCAGTTAAAGAGGGCCCACCATTTTGTCAATTAACACTTTCATTTAATATGGCATGTATGCCTTTTTAAGATTATCATTTACAAAACATTATCAGAGTTCATCTCCACAAATAAATCAAACATGTTCTTCCTATGAAAATTTATACATTTTTCGTTTCATTACAAAAAGGATCAAATAATGTCATGGGATGAAATGTATGCATGAGACGGAGTATTTACTTATACTCCGCACAATCTCTATTAATGACTCGAACTCATGGTTCGCTTCTTGTCCCTAGTCACCAAGACTCTACGCAATGATAAAAACAACGCGCTAAGCATATTCATGCTTAGTGGTTCTATGCAATTCTCTCTTTATTTCAATTAAACACAAATATGCAGCTTTTCTGAAACAATGTTTTGGCACAATTTCAATAGTCCATGCAATATACATTTTATATATGTAATTATTTCACATACTTTCATTTGCAAATCATTTGATCATTTCAAAGCATACAATTTTATATACAATATTTCACTCGAAACTCAAATCATGCATTTCACACATTTACTTATAATTTTGCCCTTAAATGAATTTAACCATTTCTTTCTCAAGGCTCTAGATAATCTGAATAAATGGGCACCTGGCCCCAGCTTAGGTCAGACTCGGTAGAAAAAAAAACATTTTATAACACAATACGCCGTCGTCGCCGACTAGTTATTTAAAAATCATTGTGTGTGTACACTAATGATAATGGTCTCCGTTGTTACTGACAGGCGCACTATATTTCATTTCGTCTCACAAGATCGTTAGTTTGACCCTTATTAGTATACCAATCTATCCTGAACTCGAATATGACGGATAACATTCTATTAAGGGCATTAAAACTCAGTCATAGTAATTTACAATATTGTATATACATTTATACCTAAATAATACATTTTGATTCTCATGCAAATTTTTTATGGCAATGCGTTTGAAATCAATTTTCCCAAATCGCTAAAAACAAATCACATATACATTTTTCTTGAAAATCATTTCAACCAACAATCACAAACCTTGAAATAACAAGAGAGGTATGGAGAACAAACCCAAAAAGGTTGTCGCTCCTTGATTCCTATCCTCGGAATCTCGTTCTTGGGTTAGGCTTCCTCGTCACTAACCCCTAATCCATCACATTTAGAGAACAATATTTGTTGGCTTATTTAGGTTTCTAGTTATGATTGTTTTCTACCCAACTTCCTTTAAGTAAAATTTTCTGGGAACAAATGAGCCACATTTTACCCAACTTCCTTCAAGTCCATTGTTCCCCTATAAATCTATTTTATTCAGAAATTGGAATCATTCAATTCGGAGCACTGAAACTCAAGATATGTTAGCAAACAATCGGGATTACTCTATTTTCAAAACATAACCAGAATTTTCCCAAAAATAGATCTTCACTTTGACGAATTTCTAGGTCTAATGGGGTCCAAATTTGAATACACTTATTTCAAGGAGATTTGTTCTCCTAGAAGTCTAGTTTACCAAGAAATTTGAATCACTCAATTTGGATGAGTGAAACTCAACTTATGGCCTAAATACCAAAACTGTTCCAAAACACCAAAACTGTACCAAACTGAACCAGAATTTACCCGAAAATAGAGTCTCACTTTGACGAATTTCTGGGTCCAATAGAGTCCAAATTTGAATACACTCATTTCAAGAATATTTATTCTCCTAGAAGTCTAGTTTATCCAGAAATTTGAATCACTCAATTTGAATTAGTGAAACTCAAATTATGACCTAAATACAAAAAATGTTCCAAAACACCAAAATTGTACCAAACTGAACTAGAATTTTCCCGAAAATATAGCCTCACTTTGACGAATTTCTAGGTCCAATGGGATCCAAATTTGAATACACTTATTTTAAGGATATCTGTTCTCCTAGAAGTCTAGTTTACCCAAAAATTTGAATAACTCAATTTGGATTAGTGAAGGACAAGTTATGATCAAAACAAAAACATGGGTTTGAAAAATTTTGATAGCATCTTCCCTAAAACCCAACATTTCTTTTATACAAAAATTCCTCTAAACCAATCCTAACCCAAAAGCACTTTGAAACTTAACCCAAAACAATCCCAAAACTAATCTACAACCATTTAAAACACTTCTATTTTGATTTGGGGTTTTCATCAAACCCAAACACAACATTAAGGGGGTTAGGGTTAGTTTCATACCTTTAATATCGTTCTTTTCACTTCCTTCTTCTTTGTTTGACTTCAAACTTGAGAGCACAAACCAATCTCTTGGTCTCTTCTCTCACTCTCAACTCGTGCCCTGGCCAATGTGAAGATATCTTAAATGAGAAATGCTATTCAAAGACCAATTTTTGGTGTTAACTCAAAACCTTTACTAGGCCTTGCTTCTATTAGTACATTATTTCCTCATATTTCATTTTTTGCATTTAACTTTCTTTTCTTTTCATTTTCTATTCAACTTATTACCCTTCTTCCATTTTGGCACATACACTTCTCATTTATGACCCTTGGGTCCTCATTTTGACATTTTACCTTAATTCTTTTATAATTTCTGGGTTTTATCATTTTTTTTTGTTCTTTAACAATATAAATTCAAAAAAAATACAATTTAACTTATTTTATACCTTAAACATGTTATAAAAATGTTAGGTTATTTTTAGGACATTACAAAGTTGGCCCATTTTGTACTAATTGGGATTGACGATTCTATGGATCGACTAGCTGAGCTATATGTGGATGAAATTGTACGATTGCATGGTGTGTCGTTGTCTATTGTGTCGAATAGAGATCTCGCGATTTACACTGAGGTTTTGGAAGGGATTACAGTTGGCCTTGGGAACTTGGCTTAATTTCAATACAACATTTCACTTGCAGATAGATGGACAATCCGAGAGGTTGATTCAAGTGCTCGAAGATATAGAACTCCCGTATGATGGAATTTGCCTATAACAATAGTTATCATGCAAGTATTGCTATGGCACTGTATGAAGCCTTATATGGTCGGAGATGTAGAACTCCTGTATGTCGGACTCGAGTCGAATGAGTATAGCGACGTTCCTGCATAAAGAAAAGATACAAAGGATAAAGTTCGAGCCTGGCCCAAGAAAGGTTAAAAGCCACAAGTGACCGAGCAGTCTTGGCGCCGATTTGAAAAGAAAAGATATTGTATATGAAGTCGGTGACAAAGTATTCATGAAAGTATCACCGTGGAGAAAGATACTCAGATTTGGAAAGAGAGGAAGTTGAGTCCAAGATTCATTGGCTCATATGAGATTTTAGAAAGAATTGGACCAATGGCCTATCGGTTGGCACTCCCGACAGAGTTATCCAAGTTGCATGATGTATTCCATGTGTTTATGCTTCGGAAATACCATTCAAATGAATCGCATATCCTGCAAGTACAAGAAGTACAAGTGCAATAGGATTTCATATGATGAAGAGCCAAAGGCTATTCTGGATCGTGAAGTGAAGCAATTGCAAAATAAACAAGTATCAAGCATGAAAAGGCCTCTAAGAACAATTCATCAAGTAGTGAGAAGCTATTCTGGGGGAGCCGTATAACCATGAGGGCACAATACCCATAACTTTTTTATTCATCAATGGAATTCGAGGACGAAATTCTTTTAAGGGGGAGAGAATTGTAATACCTCAAATTATACCATAGTAGTTTATTACAGTTTAGAGGTATAATAAAAGTAAAACTCGTATTTTTCCAGAATTTAATGCTAAGAGTGAAAAATGATAAACTTGGAATTTATCCAAGAGTCAAGGGTATAATGGTCAATTACAAAATAAGGCCTCAAAAGACATTATGTAAGAAGATTATATGCTATTATGGAATAATGATAAGTGATTTACAAATAGAATGAAATTTGAGGACTAAATAGCAAAAGGGAAAAACTTAAGCAAAAAATGAGATTTTTTTTTTGCCAAACATGGCCTTATAACAAAAAGGGATAAGACCACATTTTGTCTCATAGAATAAGGGAGTTCTCATTTTGGCTTAAGGGAGAGCTAGGGCATGGTTTGGAAGAAGAGAAGGGAGAAGAAATAAGAAGGAAGAAGACAGTAAAAAGGAAGAGAAAAGCTAAAAAGGAATGCTTTGAAGCTTTAGGTTAGGAAAATCCTAACTTCTTCCATTTATGGGTATATTTTGATTTAAGGTTTGATGTTTGGTTAAGGTTTGAGATTTCCTTCTTCTATTTTGTGTTTGTTTGTGTTGTGCTTTTGTTTTGGAACCTCAATGGAGGAATTTGGTGTGAAAAATGAGTTAGGGTTCAGATGGGCCTGAGCAAAACTGCCTCATTTTTCTTTTTCTTTTCGACGCTTAGCTGTCTCCACTACACTTGGCCATTAGACCTCCAAATTGAGTTATTCCAATTTTTGTGTAATCTAGACTTCTTGTAGAATAACTCCTAAGAAGGAACTGTAATCCAATTTGGCCCCTATGGTGCCTAGCAAATTTTGGAACCCGAATATGAGCTTAAAGGTAAGCTTCTAGGTTTATCCTCTGATTTTGGTACAGTCTTGGTGTTTGGGTCATAAGTTGAGTTTTACTCATCCAAATTGAGCGTTTCAAATATTTTTATAATCTAGACTTCTAGGAGAACATCTTTTATGAAGAAATTATTGCAAAATTGTGTTGGGAGTGTCCTTTGCTAATGACCATTTTGTGTAAAATGGATATGATAGAATTATAGGGGAAGTGCTGTCAAAATTTCCCAAGAGCCTGTTTTCTTGTATTGGCCATAACTTGGCCTCCTGACCTCCAAATCGGATAATTCTAGTTGGGGAAGAACCCTAAGAGGTAGACCTACAAAAATATAGAAGGTACCGAGAAGCAATTCTGACTTTAAGTCCCCTGTTTTTGAGATTGAAGTGAAGATACGGGTTTTAATTTCTTAACATGGGTAGGTTCTGTATTTTGGTCACAAGTTAAGTTATAATGATCAAAATGAGATGATTTTAATTTCTATTGACAATAGAATCATATAATTACAACTTTCATGAAAGAAGTTTGGGTAAAATATGTTTCGTTTGTTCCCAAAAAATTGTGCAAGTGAAGGTGAAAAAAAAAATCTTTTTCTAGGTAGGAAGAACATTTCCCATAATTTGACCTCTTTGGCAAAAATGCATTGTTAATGCATGATAGTTATGATTTGAACATGTTTATATCTATGAAGAAATTACGGTCATAAGAATTGACTTGGAAAATAATAGGAATGAGGTTAGACCTCTGTAAAATGTTCTAAATCATATATAATTGTATGTCTGCTTAAGACCGGATAGTGAATAAATAGGAACTAGTGCTACGACACTCTTGTTTAGTGCTTCGACACTCCTGATTAGTGCTACAGCACTCCTGATTAGTGCTATGGCACTCTTGATCGCTGTCAACACTTATATCAGATCAGACCCAGTACTCACTGTACCGTGTACTTGTTATTCATTCTTACTCGTCTATGCTGGCAAACATTTATATGAAAAGTAATAATTTAATATGACCAAAAGATGGTTATGAAAATAAGAATTTATATGTCATGATACTTCAGATCAGATTATAGTGTACCTTCCTTCCCTCCCTTTCTTTTTTCTTTTTCTTCTTTTTTTTTTTTTGGTACCTTCTGTTTAGAACTATATGATATGTACTCCTACGAAAGATATGAATATGATGACATGCAAAGGATACGAACATGTATATATATAAATATATATATATATATGAACCTGATAAGCATGAAAATGGTTAAGTGGTTTGAGAATAGTTATAATATTGCATGCTTGCTTACTATATTTGAGAATAGTTATAAATGGTTTTGTTTTTATGTATTTTCCTCACTAAGCTATAAGCTTAGCATAAGTGTTTAATCCATGTAGGTGCCAAGAAGTCAGGCGCTCACAGCGCCTAATATAACCTTTGGAGCCCTTTGTAGGACCCTATTCTTTTTGTAATAAAAGTGGTTGTGTAATATTTTTTGTTATAGGGAAACTTGTATTAATACAAGTAATTTTTTTTTTTTTTGAGACTCACCCATATGTACAAGACTTTTAAACATCACTATAGTGGTAGTTTTCCTTAGTTTTATATTTTTTTAGTCCTAAATTTTTTTAATTTAGACTTTTGAAGTATGATTATGTCATTTTTTACTTTTTGTTTGAGTTGTTCTCAATTATTTGCCAAAGACAGGTTTACAGGTCTCAACTCTGTGTGGCATCCCCTCACCCGCTCATAGTTACGGGCAGGGATGTCACACCCTAGCTGGTATCAAAGTCTAAGCTTGCCGCTTTCTAGAATAGTTCATAAGTTAGAAGTGTATGTGTAAGAGGTTTCGGGTTCGTCACAGCAAAGAGGTTTGCCATGGCGAAGGTTGTTGCTCATCACGGCGAAGAGGAAGTTGGATGAAAAAGCCATCCTCGGGTTCGCCACAACGAAGAAGCCCTTCACCGCGGCGATGAGGTTCACCACGGCGAAGGATGTTGCTTGCCGTGGCAAAGGGAAAATGTTTGAAATACCAGTCTCGAGTTCGCCATGACGAAGAAGTTTGCTATGGTGAAGATTGTTGTTCGTCACAGCACAGAGAGAACATGTCTCTGTTCTAATTTTAAATCAAACCAGACTTCTTAGCCACAATTCTCAAGCATGCAAGTTTTTCCCCAACACAATCGGGCCAAATATATATATATATATATATATATATATATATAAGAAAGAGAGTTCAAAAATAAATGTAAGAATGAATACTATCATCAATTTCTCCAAAGCAATACCTGGAGTAGGATGCAGATATCATCATACACACACAAGCACACTCCAAAGGTAGCCCAGAGCTACCTCGTCCACCAATACAATGTCATGGTCAAATTGTATGTGTGCTAGTGTCTCGCTGAATCCATAAGCAAAGACACAAGTTCATCACATCCAAAGGTAAGCCTAGAGCCACCTTGGTCCACTAATGCAATGTTATGATTGTGAGTATGCCTGTGCAATGTTAGTGAGTTTCAATCAACATTTTAAGCACAAAAAATCAAGTATCTCAAGAGCAAGTCCTCAAGTAATGGTCGACTTTTGGCTACCTAGAAAAAGAGATAAACTAGCTTTACTCAACCTGTATTCTCTAAAGCAATATCTTCAAGTCCATCAAATTAAAGCTTGAGAAGTTACCTTTGTGATGCTATCGTTGGTAGACGAGGCGAAAAGATCGAGTAGAGTTTTGGTGAGACTAAAGACCAGATACAAAGGAGTGGAAAGCTCCTCATAAAGCTTTGTTACATAACCTCTAATTTTTTTAAAAAATTACTTTTTTCGGGCTGAAGAACAAAGGGTTTTAGAGTTCTAAAACGAAAACGGTTCTCTTGGCGATTTTTGTTGGAGAACAAAGGTTTTAGAGTTCTAAAAAAAAAAATGAAAAAGGGCTCTCTTGATTTTTTCGTTAGAGAACAAGGGAAAACTTCATAGTTTTTAAAAATTTGGGAAAACTTTCTTGGATTATGGGATTAGAGATCATATGGAACATTCATAGCAAATCACTTTGACAAAAAGGGAGAGATCTACTTACTAGTGCAGGTAGTAAGTTCGAGCTGTGGAAGATGGATGAAAAAATCAGAACTTGAGGTAGAAGGAGGATCGATGGAGGCCACAACTTCGTCTACGACTTCGCCGAAGTCAAGCCGCTCTCGACGCTTCTGGCCAGGAGCGATGATGTCACTTCGGAAGCCAATGGCGCTTGCCATGTGAGGGGTAGCAATGGCTTTCACCAACAATGTAGGAATTTTCACCAAAAATGGGCTTTATGGAAGAAGAGAAAGTACAAGGTGGAGAGAAGAAAATGGAAGGTTTTGTATCACGTAGACTCCACGCAGAATCCTGCTGCAATCCCAAAGGAGTAGTCTTTGATGCGTAAGGAATCGAAGAAGGAAAATCAAAAGCTCTGTGTTTGAAAGAAAAATCATGGAGGTTTTTCTCCGTATGATTTTTGGGCTTTTTCAACTCATCTAATCGGGCTCGGGGTTTTGGCTCGTTATTCTTGTTGGTAATCTACATCCATGGGGATAAGTTGCACTTTGGACCTCATGGTAAAATGAAGAGAGAAGAGAGCCTTTAACATATAAAAGTTTTTTTTTCATACAAACATGGCCCATGGGCCATATTGTTGTATGCGGGAAGCAATTGTTTACACTGAATATGATTTTTTTTTTTTGCCCAAACAAATTTTGGATAATTATTCGGCCCAAAGAGTAGCACAGCCTAATGGATATATCGCCCTGCATCAAGCCCAAACCAGTTCTCAACCCAAATTCAAGAAAGCCCAAGTCCATGATACTCTCAACCCATGAAAGGGTCCAAGGATATTTATGGAATTTTTCAATTTGTCAAAGGACAATTACAATCACGAGACTCTTTCTCGTGCCAAGTGGAGGAGACTTTTCCAACTCAAGTCATGAATGCGAAGCATATCATAATGATAAACGACTTATATAACAAGGTCAGTAGTGTGGTGATGTTAGTAGTTATCTGAGAATGTGTGGGATGCTAAGTAGCTTATTTAAGAATGTCTATAAAAAGAAGATTCAACATCAGAGAGGAGGATCGACAAATCAATCATCAACCAACACTCAATAGAGCATTTCAACATTTTCTCATAGTTTCTACAAGTTCATCATCAATATTTCCATATTTATAGCTTATTTTATTTCCAAGTATTTGATTTCAAAGCTTGCGTGCTTTATAAAAAGAAGATTCAACATCAGAGAGGAGGATCGACAAATCAATCATCAACCAACACTCAATAGAGCATTTCAACATTTTCTCATAGTTTCTACAAGTTCATCATCAATATTTCCAAATTTATAGCTTATTTTTTTTCCAAGTATTTGATTTCTCGCTTGGAGGCTTGAGAAAAGAAGATTCAACATCAGAGAGGAGGATCGACAAATCAATCATCAACCAACACTCAATAGAGCATTTCAGCATTTTCTCATAGTTTCTACAAGTTCATCAACAATATTTCTAGATTTCTAGCTTATTTTATTTCCAAGTATTTGATTTCGAAGCTTGCATGCTTTAGCAATTCTATTTCTAATCAGATTCTACAATGAAATTTACTATATATTTTTTCAACTTGTATATACAGTTTTTCTCTCTTCTCTCAGCCTTCAATACATTCAAATTTTCAAAGTATTTTCCACTTGGGATTCTTCCAAGTGAACTGCGCTTAATCAGAGACCTATTCTTCGCCGGTTATGTTAGATTCTGCATCGCTTCACCTGGGTTAAACACTATAATTTCCTCAGGCTAATACCAGCATTCACCAATTTCTACGCCAGATGCTCTAATTAAAATCCACCATGAATACATACAAATTATTATTTTTAAATATATATAAATATTTTTAAAATTCTCAAACAAACTTTTATTTTTATAAAATATTTATGTTACCTAATTATTTTATAATTTAAGAAGCAAGTTCGGGCTTAATGAAAAAACCCTAGCCTGATGGAGACGACCGTTGAGAACGACCATGAGCGATCGGAGGAAGAGGATGATATCCTCAACAGGAGCAAGAAGAGGTATAGAGAAGAAGACGATGCAAGCGAGGTGGATGTGGCGACACAGGAAAATCAAAAGGAAAAGTTTTCTTTCAGAGATACCCTAGTTGAGCATCCGAATCATCCTGTGGAGTTAGATTCTGAAGATTGGGTTTCTGATGACGATGACGATGGGATGGAAAAGCCGGAGGAAGAGGACCCTCTTTGCCCTAGAATAAAGATATCGAAGGAAGAGAAGAACATAATTCGCAAGCCCTGGAAACGAACTCTTATTATCAAACTGCTGAGGCGCTCCATTGGATACAAAACCTTGTGGTCGAGGATAATAGCAATGTGGAGACCAAAGGCAGCCATAGATTTGGTGGCAATGGATAACGACTACTTCCTAGCCAAATTCTCCTCTGATGACGACTACGTTTTTACTAAATACGGCGGCCCATGGTTGATTTTCAACCACTATCTCACCGTGCGATCGTGGAATCCGAATTTTGACACCGCACAAGACAGCCTAAAGAACTTGCTGGTTTGGGTTTGCATACCATACCTCCCAATCGAATACTATGATAAGGCGTTTTTAATGAGAGTGGGTGCAAAGATAGGCAGACCTATCAAAATAGACGAAGCCACAAGTCTTGTTTCAAGAGGACAATTCGCTTGACAATGTGTAGAGGTCGACCTAGATAAGCCCCTTATCTCGAAGTTCAAACTTCGGCACAGGGTGAGGAGAATGAGTATGAAGGCATACATCTAGTATGCTTCAGTTGCGGGATGTTCAATCATAGAAAGGAAGAGTGTCCACTTGTACAGAGAACTGGGAATGAGGACCAAGAGGAGCGCATGGATGACACTACTAGCGAGGATGGCAACGCTCAAGGCAAGTCTCTGGAAAGGAAAATCACCCCACTCATAAATTCGGAAGTTAGGAGAGCTAAGGGCCTTGGATGATCGCTCGGAGGAGATCTCGCAATCAACAGAATATTCGTAAGTCAGGAAGGAATGACAATTCCTTATACAGAAAGGGGAAGTCCGAGGAAGGGATCAACCAAAATCAAAGCATAATCGGGATGGTAGGCTCATCTTCCCGCTTTGCGGTTCTCAGGAGTCAGGCCTGAGAATGAAGAGGAGAATGTACAAGGAATCTATGCAGGTATGGAAAGTGGGGACACTGATGTGGAAGGTACTAAAAATGCCACCGGGAGTCGGATTAAGGGACGAAGGCCAAATGTTCAGACCCATGCACAACAGAACACACCAGCCATAGTAGAGGACGTAAGTGTTTCCCCTATGCATGCAATGTTGGGGGATTTCCTTTGTGCCGCCAACAAGCCGCGAATTTGGACATAATTGTATTGTCATTCAAATCCAATGTTTGCGATCTATTCCCACGACTGAAAAATATGAATAATTTATATATAATTATTTCCATTAATTATAAAATGGAGTGTAAATTAATGTGCTGCTTCCGTTGCCTTTAACGCTGCTTTGTCAGCCAATAAATATTGCGTAAATTACACTTGAGCGGGGGTCCCCGGTTTAAACCTACAAAAGACATTATCTCAAATTCCATTGAGAGAGAACTAATCATTGCTTAAGTTTTACAATCCGTAAGACAAAACCCTAGCCTCCATATTTCTGAGAGGAGAGCCTCAAGCATTTATCAGTCTAATTGCGATGATTCAAGGGATGCCTTCTACAACATCAGTTTATTTAATCTTTGATTAAGTGTACGATTCTGCAAGCATGTGGTTTTATTCCAGATTCAAGTAAGAATAATAACAAAATCACATCTATGTGTTTATTATTATCGTATTTATATTTAAACTTTAACAAGTGGTACTTGCTTTATCATACCGATCATTTGATTAATGTTAGTATTTTGGGTGCTAATTTGATCATACTGCATTTTTGAAATATATATATATTTTGGGAACTCAAATTTTATGCAAATTCAATAATTTTGTTTTTTGGTTGAATCGATATGGGTTTGATACATAATGTGTTTCTGGGTTGTTTTCTGAGTGAGATTTGTATGATTATCAGGGTTAAAATCGCATATTAGGAATTAAACCCATGAATGCCGAATCTCGAAAAATTTTTTCTGCAAATTCAAACAAGGATTTATCTCAAATAAAGAGACAATAAGAAAACCCAACTTGAACCACTAAAACGGACGACGCCGGCTATCTACAATAAAGTTGGCTTATCTACAATAACGCTGCAAGTCAAGACGATTCCAAACGCGGGCGAGATCGCTTTGAGTAGTACGACGCCATGATTACTATTATTATTATTTCGATAACGCTTTTCATTAAAGTAATTAATTAATTACTAATTGAATTACCATTATTTCATAACGTCTAATTGTAAATTACCATTATTATTTTTTATAGCGTCTAATTGAATTATCATTATTTCCATAACGTCTAATTCAATTATGATGAAGTATGATATGTTTATTTATTTTAGAATTAATTTTTTAAATTAATATGTTACCAAAGTAACCTCAAGTAATTGAATAAATTAATTTTATAAATAAATTAACTTTCTATATCTACGCTAAAGCAGTCACCAAATATTTACTATTTTATGCCAGATGTAAAGGTAAATAATATTAGCCCAAATGTGAGATAACAAAGTTTTTTAACATTCAAATTATGTCGGTCCAAAAAAAGCGTATAATGTTCGCCTATAATATTGTTCACATTTAGTTATAATTGAGAGCACGTTAAATTGTTTTACCCAAGACTAAACACAATGTTGTGCTATTGGTATCCAGATGAAATCAATGTGTATACACATTTCAGGTACTTTACAGATAAGATGCAGATTGAACTAAGATTAGTAGAATGATTAGATCACTATAATCCGCTTGGCCCCGCCAAATGTCCATATCCCGCTTAACAACCTCTGTTAGTTCATTAATCAATTCTACACCCATATACTCTATGATAATATTGTTATCACTTATCCCATGTCGCAGTTTACACTGTCAACGCCAATCAGACTTAAAAGACATCTATACTCGAAATGGCGTACAAAGCTCAAGTACGTTTTATTGGGACAATTCACCAGAGTTAATTCCGTTTATTTTTAATTTGAAAACACATTTATTGTATCACGATGGGAATCACTTCGTTTACGCGTTTCGACAAATCGCTATTTTGCATTCACTGAAATGGAAACATTTGAATCTTTTCCAAATTCTATGTTACTGAACCTGTGTAGCCTGGGAATGATAAGCTTGTATAAATTAAATATGCAAAGTCTAATACAAATTTGAATAATGAATAAAACCATTATTAATAAAGTAAATTAAGAAGAAAACCCTGATGTTATGACATAAGCGTATGGGACATATTTCCAACAACCAATTTGAAAGGCTAATAACTCATGAATCTTGATTCTTACATGTCGATTTTTGATTATGTATAGATTGCATTAAAAGGAAAATGACTAACAAGAAAGAAGCGAGGTCTGAATCGATTGTAGTAATGTCTTAGAGTTGATACATACGGATATATGTGGACCATTCCCTATAGCTTCTTGGAATGGGCACACATACTTTATCACATTTATAGACGATTACTCAAGATATGGTTATTTGTACCTAATACATGAAAAGTACAAGCCTACAGAAGTGTTCAAAATTTTCCATGAGGAGTTGAAATCAGCTAGGCAAGAAAATTAAACCGTCCGTCGGCCCAGTAGAGGGAATATTACGGTAGATATGATGGATCAGGTGAACAACGACCAGGGCCTTTTGCCAAATACCTTTATGAATGCGGTATTATACCTCAATACACCATGCACAGGAACTCTAGTCAAAATGGTTATGGCGAAATGTAATAGAACCCTTAAAGACATGGTAAGAAATATGATTAGTCATTCTTCTCTACCTAATTCATTATAGGGTGAAGCATTAAAGGAAATGCGATTTATATACTCAATAGAGTTCCCGATCAAAGCAGTTAACAAGAGCCCGTATGAGTTATGGATGGGTAAAGCCTAGTATTAGACATACGCACGTGGGGTTGTCAGTGAAGCAAGGCCTTATAGGCTGATGAAAGCGGGACTCAGGGTGTGTTTTGTTATTTTGTAGGCTACCACAGAGGTCCTAAAGGGTGCTCGGTTTATGACCCTTCAAGCGAGGTCCTTTGAGGCAGGTAATACCAAGTTTATTGGGGATGAGTGGGAGCCTCCAAGTTAAGGAGATCATTTTGAGGAGAGTATGTAAGTCTCTCAGCCCACAGCTACTATTGAAGCTATTGGTGACAATGGGTACCCCATTCCTATTATTGTGCCCAAGTGTTGTGGTAAATGATGACATTCCTGTGCAACTTCCAGCTGGTGGGGCTCCACCCACTAGATTTGAGAACCACATCGAAATAGTGGAAGAACCTCAACAACCTCAACCTGAAGTGCCATTAAGGCGGTCCACTAGAGAAAGGAAAGGCAATTTCGAGATGACTATATGCTCTTTCTTCGAGGCATAGGTTTGATACGGGATTGGAGGACGATCCTCGTGCATCAATCGAAGCCAAGCAAATTACTTAAATTGAAGTGATTGTAGCTATGCAGAGGAAATAAAGTCCATGAAGATAATGGCGTTTGGGATCTCGTCAGTGCCTAAGAGTATAACACCAATTGGATTTATAAATGGATATTCCAAAACCAAAGCAGGTTAAAAGGCAATGTCGAGAGATATAAGGCATGCCTAGTCGCGAAAGACTACGAAAAGGAAGGCATAGATTATAAGGAGACCTTTTCGCGGTTTATTGAAAGACTCATTGAATTATAATGGCATAGCTCATTGTGATCTAGAGAGTGCACCAAATGGATGTCGAGACGACTTTCCTCAATGGAGACATTGATGAAACTATACATGGTCTGACAGAGAACTTTGAGTTAGAGTAAGCACCTAGTATATGAATTTCGAGAAGTCCATTTTATGGTTTAAAACGGGCATCGAGTCGATAGTGCGGAAATTTGATAAGGTGATTTCTTCATATGGTTTCAGGGAACCTTTTGTTGATGATTGCATATATCTTGGCTCCGATTAGAACCCAAGTTTGATATTGGTGCTCTATGTAGGATGACGATACGCTGTAAGCAATGATGTAGGTCTATTGCATGACACCAAAAGGTTCTTATCCAGTCATTTTGAAATGAAAGACCTTGGTGATGCGTCATATGTTTTGGGTATACAAATCCATAGGGATCGTTTAAGATGTATACTTGGCTTATCTCAAAATGCCTATATCAATAAGGTGCTTGAAAGGTTTAATATGCAAAATTGTGCACCAGGTGATACAGTAGTGAAGGGTGATAAAGTCGACATAGGTGTGCCCCAAAATTGAACTTGAAATAGGAGTCTTATGTATGCCTGAGTGTGTGCAACGTCGGATATAGCGTACATTGTGGGAATGTTAAGAGCGAGATATCTCAGTAATCGGGTATGGATCAACTGGAAAGCTGACTAAGCGAGTGATGAGTATCTTGAAGACAAGGATCGTATGCTTTCAGCATGTCGTGATCCAATCATCTGGGGACTATTCAGGTGCTGGTTCTGCGAGACTTTGCGGGATGTCGAATGTAAGAAATCGACCTCAAGCTACATCTTCATGTTGGCGGAGAATTTATTTCATGGAAAAGTGTCAAAAGCAGGACACTAATTAGCCTCACTGTGATATGGAATTTGAATTTATAGCACTGCCCGAGGCATCTAATCAAGGAATATGGTTGCGAAACTGCTGTGGGACTTGGATTATTGAAGGCGTGCAAGCCTTAGGATTAATTGTGATAATAAAGCTACAGAGTTATATTCTAAAAACAAGCAGGAGTTCATCAAAATCAAAAGCACATTGACATTAAGTTTAAGTTGTAAAGAAAGAGTTCGAGTGGTCAAAAAACATCAATTGAGCATATTGAGTACGAACTCCATGATTGCGGACACTCCTGAGGCTTGCCACCCTAGGTGTTTTCATGAGCATGTTGTTCGGATGGGTGTGCCAAGTACGAGACCGATATAGGAGATAGTGGGGAGTTCATTTGGTTTATAGCAATTATGTGATTGACACGCTATAGTTATTTCATTTTATATGTACGTATTGCTATGATTATTTAATGCATTTATGTTATGTTTAGAACTACTCTGTTGTGATGTCATGATTTACTCTACTCACATTTTAGCATATTGGTGTTGAAAATATGATGCCTAGATTCATTTGAGTCATAAGAGGACCTTTTGGAGATGGGCATACTATAGATCACATTTTATGTAATCTCAAGCCACACACCTAAATTTGATCTATGTCATTGACAGTTGTCTTTGTTTGTTGACAAAGATAGGTGCGATTCACATGGATAATAAAGGCCGCTTTGATCCCATTCTAGTACAATTAATGGACGGATTGTTTTAAAGTATTTACGCTGATTGGATGATTAATATGTTCTGCCTTGACTTTAGTATTGATCATGTACATATTCGGTACAACATTTGGCGAGTGGGAGATTGTTAGATTTCCTTTTAGTGGGCTAACAAGTGTTAAATTTTGGACATGATTGTGCTATCTATTCAGTAGCCCAATAAAGTTAGTAATCTATTCCCAGTTGAATTAGGGTTCACAGAAATAATTATATAATTATTTCATTAATTATAAAATATGGAATTAATGTGGTTTCTGTTTTGCCCTTAATGTTGTTTTGATGGGTCGATAGCATTAAGGGGCAATTAAATAATTTGAGCGGGGTCCACGGGTTTGAAACCTCTGACATGTTATCTAACGGCCCCGTTGAGAGAGAACGAATCATTCTTAGGTTTTACAATCCGGAGAATGACTCCCCAGCCTCAAGTATGAGGCTTACTGTTCTTGCATTTAATGCAATTGCGATGGATTAAATAACTATATGCTCCCCTACTGATATTGGCTTATTTAATCTTTGATTAGTATGCATGATTCTAGGGTTATGTGGTTTTATTCTGTATTTGGTGTAACAATAACAAAAATCACATCTATGTGTTTATTCTTGTGTATTTATATTTAATCTAACATGCAAATCCAAGAGGGAAGGTGAATAATCAAGGACAGGAAAACATGAACTGCATGAGCACAGATGGATTGGAACGACGATATAACCAGGTTGCCGCTGAATTGGAACATTGGGTTGCAACAAGAAACAAGAAGACCCAAGATGTTGGAAAGGCAAAAGTCTATCATCATAATGCATGCACCTACCCGGAAGACTGCATGATGGGAGATAGGAGCTTTTATGAAGAGCACCACCAGGATCCTCCCATGGGAAAAGAGAGAATCTATATGGCAATTGAAGCACCACCGGATATGAGTTGCTCTGGAGTAGGGAACACCTCAAATGAGGTATTGAGAAGTGGTCAAACCCAATGGCAGGGGGAGTGGACTGCTCTGGAGTCTGATGGTGGAGGATGCTAACCGCATGTATTTTGTTCTTAACCTTTATCATTCCTATCATGAATATCATCATCTGGAATTGTAATGGTACATCTTCAAGGGCTTTCAGCCGCACCCTTAAGGATATTTTACGCCAACACAAGCTTATTGTATTAGGCCTCTTGGAAACAAGAGTTAGCGGGGATCATGCGGATAAAATTTGCAATTCTTTTGGGTTCGATTTATGGGTCAAAGTGGAAGTCGGTTATAGCGGAGGAATATGGATTTTCTGGAAAGAGCACATCGGGGTTAAAGTCCTTAGCACACACCCACAGTTCACCCACCTGAGAATCAAATCCCAAGGTACCTTTCAATGGCCTTTTTTCGGTGATTTATGCTAGCCCTAACCCCTCCTTGAGGAGATATTTATGGCATGATCTCAACCGGAAAGTGATGGAACAAAGGGATCCTTGGCTGGCGGCAAGAGATTTTAATTCAGTTATAGCGGGAGATGAAGTCTCAAACCCAGTCAAACTAGACAAACTGAAATGTTCAGGATTTCAGGAATGGGTGTCGGACCACAGTTTAGTCGATTTGGGTTTTGATGGACCCACTTTCACATGAACTAATGGTAATAATGAGAGGAATTTTCAAGGGGCAAGGCTAGACCGGGATCTGTGCAACATGGAATGGAGATCTCTGTTTGAAACTGCTATAGTCAGACACTTACCAAAATTAAATTCAGATCATGTACCTGTGTGGCGGCTGTGTTAATCAATTTGAGTGGAGAGCCTCACTTGCCACCCAATCTTGTTTTCAGTTCCAGGCAGCCTGGATGATGCATCCCGGTTTCAAGAGAGTAATGGAGTCTCACTGGAGGAGCAATGACTCTCTATCGGAAAACATAGCCAATATCAGTACTGCTCTCACCGACTGGAATAAGGAACACTTTGGCATTATCTTTAAAAGAAAGAGATTACTTTGGGCTAGACTTACGGGAATATAGAGACATGTACAAACTCAAAGACATGGGGGGATGATCAAGCTAGAAAGGAAGTTGCAAAATGAGTTAGAGGAGACGCTCAAACAAGAAGAGATAATGTGGTACCCGCGGTCTCGAGAGGAGTGGATTGCTTCGGGAGACATGAATACCAAATTTTATCACGCCTCAACCATCATAAGAAGCAACAAGAAAAGGATCACATGCCTAAAAAATGAAGAAGAGGAGTGGATTTCTGACCCATTCTGCTTGGAATCACTAGTACATTATTATTGTAACCTTTATACAGAGGAGAATCGTCCGAGCATTGCAATTTTCCCCCGCCATGGTTTTCCTCCTGTATCCGAGGAAGTTCAACATATGTTTGAATTGCTTATAACAAAGGAGGAAATTAAAATAGCCTTGTTCGAGATGGCATCCTATAAGGCGTCGGGTGTGGATGGCATGCATGCTGGATTCTATCAGAAGATGTGGGACACGGTAGGCACATCCCTCAGTGAGTTCGTGCTGAACTTCCTTGACTCAGAGTCTTCCCTCTAAAGTAAATGACACTCTCTTGACACTGATACCGAAGTGGGCCACCTAGAAACACTGGCAGATGAGGCCCGTTAGTGCAACGTCGGCAATAAGTTGATTACGGGCTGCTCTGTCAAATAGGCTGAAAGAGTTGCTGGCAGACTAACTGCTCCTAACCAATGTAGTTTTTGTTCCTGGTCCTTAAAAACACAGTCACATCTTTTGGCCCTTTATCAAAGACACCCTGTCATGCACTGGGATTCCTACGAAATGGGTTGACAACATCATGCACTGTGTGGAATCAAGCAGGATGGCAATTTTATGGAATGGGAAGAGGTTGTAGTGGTTTGAACCTACACAAGATCTCAGGCAAGGCGATGCAACATCCCCATATCTATTTGTTCTATGTATGGAGCGCCTGGGCCACATTATACAAGCCGAAGTCGAGTCCGGACAATGGAAACTAGTCAAAGCATCTTGATATGGTCCTAAATTATCCCATTTGTTCATCTTATTTGTTGAGCGTCAGTTGACCAAATCAGGGTGGTTATGAAATGCTTACAGAAATTATGTTCCACACCTCAAGACAAAAAGTTAATTACCAGAAATCTAACATCTTTTTCTCTAAAAGAGTTTGTTAGGAAATGGTTGCGGAAATCTCCAGGATATTCGGAATACCACAATAGCTTACTTGGGTCGGTACCTTGGTACCCCATCCATACATGGTCGCATTGGGCCAACCCATTTCCAGGAGGTGATTGATAGAATTCATTATAGGTTGGATAGCTGGAAGACTAAGCTTCTCTCAATGGCAGGGAGAGTTACTCTGGCATAGGCGGTTCTCTCTGTTATTCTGGTCTTCACAATGCAAACTATCCACAACCCAGTTAGGTTGTGACTAGTTAGGGAGCTATCTAGATTTTATATTGGGGTGCATCTGAAACGAAGAGAGCTCATCATGTCAATTGGGAGACTATCACTAACTGCAAAAGGAATGGAGGGCTGGGAATTAGAAGAATGAGGGAAATGAACAAAGCCATGATAGCCAAATTACGTTGGAGGCTTTTCCAGGAGAAAGAGAGCTTATGGGCAAAAGTTATCCTCAAAAAAAAATGTGAGAGGAGATGTTGATCTGAGTAAACTTGAGAGCAAACAGGGTTCGTCCAATGCATGGAAAGGAATCACCTCTTCAGTAGAGATTCTGCATAAAGGCTCAAGGGCAGATGTTAGAAATGGAAAATTGACCTTGTTTTGGCCTGATAAGTGGTTGAGTGGAACCTCGTTGATGTTTCAAACTACTCAGGAAATACCCCTCTCCAGTTTCTTTCAAACCAGTGAAGGATTATTGGACACTTGGGGAAGGGTGAAAGTAGGAGTTGTTGGAGAAATACCTGCCTCCGAAAACACTGGATAGGCTCGTCCTAATTTTGCTCAGGGAGGATGACAATGATGATGGTCACTGGTTTGGGTCCCGTCCTTATCCGGAATTTTTACTACCAAGTCTGCTTATAAACTTGCCATGCGAGAGTCGGAAAACACCCTTGAAGGGATTTGGAGTATCCTGTGGAAGCTGAAGGTAACTCCAAGAATTAGAAATCTGCTATGGCTTATTCATGGGAAACTGCCGACCAAAATGAAAAGATTAGGAAAATGACTTCATACCCCTATTGCCTTTCATGCCCGGGAGAGTTAGAAGACCTCAGTCATGTCTTGAGGTCGTGTCGTCGAGTGAAAAACTATTGGAGGCAATTCATGATGGTCAGTAGTGAGTGGCATCATCTGCATAACCTACCTTTCACGGATTGGGTGGAAAGGAATCTAAAGATTAATGGGGCAGTAGGTGAGAACGGCCCGTGGAAGGAGGAGTTTGCGACCCATTATGGCAAATATGGAGATGGAGAAATGAAGGCGTGTTCAGTAATAAAGAACTGCTGCAGGGGGAGAAGGTAAGAAGGGTAAGGCATCATGTTAAAGAGATGAATGAAGTTCTAACTGAGACCACCTTTATGCAAGGTCGTCAAGGTATCTACTGAAATGAGTGGGTTGGATGGTCTCCACCGCCAGAGGGGTGGCTCAAGCTGAACATTGATGGTAGCTTCAAAGCAGGGAAGCACATGGCTGGAGGAGGAGGAATTATTCGGGATAACCAAGGGAATTGGGTTGGTGGATTCTCTGTTAATCTTGGTTTGTGCACCGCTCGAGAGGCGGAGATGTGGGTAGTCATACATGGCCTTCGTTATGCTTGGGAGAAAGGAATCCGCTTGTTAGTACTAGAAACTGATTCTATCCAAGTATATAATTGGCTCAACCAGGCTGGGAATGAGAGTAGCAGCCACAAAAATCTAACAGCTGAATGCCATGAGCTTTTGACCTGGAATTGGAGAATAGATACGAAGCATGTCTTTCAGGAAATGAACAAGACGGTAGACCGACTTGCCTAGCACGGTGTTCGCCTCCCACGGGGAAACTTAAGAATATGGACAGAACCTCCCTTGGAAATTTCTAGACTACTGCAGCAAGATTAGCTAGGCCTTCTATGGCCTAGAAAAATCTTTTGTGGGATGTAAGGTTTGGGTTGCCCCCATCTTTTGGAACAAAACTAAATATATATATTATAATTTTGAGATCATATTTTTATTCAATAATTATGTTTAGAAATAAATTTATGTTTGAGAATTTTATCATAATTATTTTATATACAGATAAATATTTTAAATAAAAGTTTGTTTTAATTTATTTGTGATAATTATACAAATTCAAAATTTATTTTTAATTTGATATTAATTTTTTAATTTTAGTTATTTAATATGATAAAATCATAACTCAAAATAACTCTATTTTGAAATGAATTTTTTATGACATGATTATAAATATATTGACATAGAAATAAAAAAAGAAGATGAAAATTTTAAATATTACAATTAATTTTATTTATCATAAATTATATATTTAATAAACTATGGTTAATGTCCTGATTATTAATCTCTTTAACATTATAATAAAAATAATAATAATAGATCTATGATTATTTAAAAAAAAACAATTTGTTTGATATGTGATTAGAGTTTTTATTGTACTTTAGTTTTTAATAATTGTTTTGGTATGATGAAAATAGAAGGAAACCAAAATCTAACAAAATGTGAACAAAATATAGGTTATAGATAGAAAAGAAATAGTCTTTTGACCTGTATAGGGTGTGGTATTACATTATTTTTCTATAGCAAAATTCAAGAATCCCCACTTGGGTCTTTGCTTATGTATTTGCATGGTTTTGAGTCGGATATTAACCTTTTCTTAACTTATTTTTTTGTCCATCTCTACCACTCTCACTCAAAGTCTCGGCTATCACCGTTATAAATTCATTGTTTTTAGATCTCTCTATCATTTTTATATAGATAAATTCATTGATATTGTAAGATGCTACTCGGTAGTAATTTATAATTAGCTATCAACTACCAATCTAACAAAACTTGGCCTATATTGAAAATTCAACTCAACCTACATTTTCTACTGGTTTTCTCTCGGATTTTTCTCTACCATTATTTATATTACTTGTAGCGACATACAGAAAAGGAATGTATCTCATGTCCCATATTGATATCGTACTTTATTAAAATTATTATCAAATATACTCCATATTTTATTCAATTTTAAGGTAGGTGATAAAAGAAAATATAAAATCAATAAATTATATTCAAATAATTTAAAATATAGATTTAAATTAATTTAAAATAATTTTAGGAACTGAGGATGAGAATTCCAGAATGGGAGAGACACATTGTTTTGGAGGGATAGCCGGCTGGAAGAGACACCTCTAATCAAATTAGCAACTCATGAAATTCCTTTGGATGTTTCCTACCTCAGTGTCAAGGCCTATTGGAGTAGAGAAAGAGGTTGGAAGTGGGAGCAGATGGAGAATCTCCTCCCCAGGCAGATTCTGTTTAAACTGAACCAACTGCAGGTGCGAGAAGAGGAGTTGAAGGATGATTTGTGTTGGAGTTTCAACCATGATGAGTTTTCTCAGTAAAGTCGATAATAAAAGGAACCCCATGGTGTAGCCCAAATGGCAGGTGGTCCATGATATGGAAACACAAAGTACCTCAATGTATCAAAATGTTCTTATGGCTGGTACACCATGAACGAATCTTGACAAACATGGAGAGATACAGAAGGAAACTCACCTCTAATCCCTGCTGCAATTGTTGCCCAGACGAAGCTGAAGACCTAGATCACCTGTTTCGATCCTGTAGGAAGACGAAGGCCTTATGGGGGCACCTAATGGAGAAAGGAATGCACACGACAATCCAAGGAGTGAATTTCAAGGACTGGGTCAGCTGGAACCTATAGAGGAAAATCAGGACAGATGGGGAAGGGGATTGGCGAGAGAAATTCGCGACGGCTGTGTGATGAATTTGGAAGTTGAGAAACGACCTGATCTTCAACAAGAAAGAAATAGGTCTGAACCAAAAATTGGAGCATCTAAAAAGATACATGTGTGAAATAAGGTCTGCCTTTTCTAATCCAAATTATTTCGAGCAGGAGTTATATGGGAAACATCTCTTGGGTTGGATGGAACCATTCTCAAAGGGGTTGGGTTAAATTGAACACGGACGGGAGTTTCAAGGCCTACGACATGACATGGCCGGAGGGGAAGGAGTTTTGAGAGACAGCAAGGATGACTGGCTGGGAGGATTCTCTTTCCATCAAAATGCCTGCATGGCGGAGGGAAGCAAGAACTTAGGAATTGGCTGGGTTACGGACAGCTTGGACGATGGGTTTCCAACATTTAGTAGCAGAAACAGATTCTCAGCAAGTTCTTGATTGGATTCTTAGAGGGGAAACGATGCGAAACCTCTTCAGTAATCTGGTTGAACGGTTCAGAGAAATGTTGAAATGGCGTTGGAAGGTAGAGCTTAAACTGATTTTCAGAGAAGCTAATCAAGCTGAAAATTGCCTTGCGGAGATGGGAGCTAGCGGTCAACAAGGGACAATGACGAGTTGGAGAACTCCATCAGAGCGCCTATTGTAGTCTTTGGAATTCCAAGAGTCAATGGATCGTCGAGACATTCACCAGTTGGCTGCAACCTGCAAAACAAACAAGAAGACGACGATGGTGTTTCGTCGTCCCTCCGATGACAAAGTTAGCTTTTTTGGAAGACTGAGAGTCGGAACAGCAGTTATCTCAATCCAGAATGTCGTACCTCATTTGGTGTGATTCTTTTCTCTTTTATGGAGGGAGAAAGGGAATCCACCTTTCATGGAGAGTGGACGATTTCTTCCCATAAAGGTAAGGGAAGGTGACTCTCATTTTGGGAAGGATGATTTGTTCTTCTTTTTATGTAACTGCTTTCCCGAACGGGCCGCTGTTGGGAGTGCCTTCCTATTCCGTTGGAGCGGAGTGGCCCGATTCTTGGGAGCATAGCATATCCTGGCGAAGCGGGTTGGCGGTTTCGTTGGTGAAGTTGCCGTCGGAAAGGAAACCGGGTGAAGGGCAGCGAGGCACTGGGTGACTCGAGGAATGGGCGTCTGGGATAAGAAGGCGTCGAGCACTGCTAAGCTGGAGAGTCGCCGGGCGTTCTAAGGGCTACTCATTGTCTTGGTAGCTGCTTTGTTTGGTCCCATTGGGGCCTTAGGTACTCTCTAGGTGGCTGGGGCAAGGCGGTGGTAGTTGGCTAGGGAACAGGCGGGCCATGGTACCCTAATGCCCCCCATTTTCTTGTCGGGAGGTGATCGTCCTCATTCGAAAAAAAGGACAACTTGACCGTCATATCATGGAGACAATAGACATCAATGTTGTTGAATTTCAATGTGAATTTTGTAACTTTTTTGAAACTGCATTAGATGTTATAGGGCTGCTTGAGTTGATCCTGAGACTGGAGGTTACTATAACAGGCTAGAGGGTGATGAGGTTCGTTGTCCTACTGGTTATCCATGTCCCTCTGGCAGAGAAGGATAATTGAACGTTGTTGAGACTCAGAATTAGGGGATTGCAGGATGAAGGATGTTTGTGATCGTTTATTTGAGCGTGCTTTCCAAGCATGAATGGGCGGAAGGCTTGCATGGTTTGGCCCAATTCGGAATTGTTCAAGGTGGTCTTTGGGTGGTTCTAAAACTTGAATGGGACCCCCTATCGAATCCTGCAGGGATCTCTCAAGCTTCCACTTCTTTCAGCCCCATCTCCATCTTTTCCTCTTTCTTAACAGCCTACCAACATGACTTCTTTCTCAGGTTCGGTGGATGCTGCTATTTTCTTTTGTTAGGTGTCTTGTAAGTTCTGAGATATTTAGTTGGACGTATTGTAATATGATTGTAACAAGCATCGCACTATATATCTTAGAACACGCACGATGCAATTAATAAAATCGCAGTTCCTTGACGGCTTAGTGTCTTATTGCAATTCTATGTATGGCGTATTCGGACATCCTACCTAATTGGGGCCGGTTGAATATTATATAACATTACTTGGGCGGCCATTAGCTAATTGCTTTCAGTGAGAAGACTACAGGCTTGGCCACCTTAGTCTTGTGCCATAGCGACGCGATGGTTAAATCCGGGCATACGATTAGTCATCGGTGCATTAAATCTGCGTACTGAGCCACAAGGCGTCGATATATAGATAGGCATCATTAAGTCGTACTCTTTTTCCTTTCTTGTCATTTTGGGTTTAACTGCTTTCCTCTCTGCGGCCATCCTCTACAAATACGCTGGTTTAACGTTGCATTCGTTCGTGAGCCATTTTTGTGCACTCTTCATTTCATAGGTAATCATCGTCGTCCTTTAGTAATGTGGGACCTTAGTGAACGACTAGTTTCTGGCTGTGAGGAACCTGGGGGGGTTGGAGGAGGGGAGTTTAGGTTTAAAACCTATTTGGCCCGGGCGGGCGTGGGGGTATGCCTTCGTACCAACGTGGTATATGGCTTGAGTCTAATATTAGTTCTCTCTTCTCCTCTTGATCACCTTATGGATGGCGAGGGTGAGGAAGAGTTTTCCACTGGGTGGTAGCGGAGGGCGCCCCCGAGCGGCGCCTTCTGCAAGCAGCATCATTGCGTCCCTAACGATGGAGGAGTTAAAAGCTTCTTTATGAGGTGCCCAGTAGCATTATGACCTCAATTGATGGATAGGGCGGATGGAGTCTACCTTGGATGGAGAACACAACGGTGTGTTTTTGCAGGCATCGCGGTGGGCCTCACGTTCCGTCTTATCCATAGTTAAGAAATTTTTACATTTTACCCGGGCGCCCCCGACCCTTGTCCACCCCAACGTCATCCGTATTTTAATCGGTTGTTGCGTATTAAACCATCTGTACCATCTCGATCTCTCGTTGGTGGAGCTGTGTATTATTTACTTTCCGAGAATAGGGCAGGGTGGCCAGATGTTTATGTCGGTTCTGAGGCCCTGACTTCAGGTTGTTAATGGGCTCCCCGACTCGCCTAAGACAAAGGCGAAAGAAAAATTGCTAGTGAGGGGACCCTGGGATGAGACCCCGGGTTCCCCCGGGTTTCCGTTTAATATTAATAGGTCTCAGTCTTTCCCAGGTGTGTGGTCGGGTTAGATATGGCTTGACGGCCTTCTTCTAGATATTTTGTGTGTTACGATGGACTAACCTTGGTTTGTTCGATGCGGGAAAGCACAGCAAGTAATTTGGTGGATTAGATTGGAGAGTCGAGCTTAGAGAAGATTCGCCGGCTATTGGAGATTTTCGAGCATGAGCGTTACTAAGGTTCGCTAACTCAGGCTAATATATATGTGAGGCCGCAGCCCGGCTCCTTACACCTTTGGTCATCCCATACTTGAATTTGCCTTCGGATATTGTGGAAGGGGAGCACTTTGTCATTGCTAACCTACGGCGTCTGATTTCTAGCAGTGCTCGTCCCTCCGGGGACCCAGTAGTTGAGGCATCGAGTCGTGTGCAGGGTGTTGGACACGCATCGGGGTCGTCTACTTCCCTAAGTGGGGATTCTAGTTCTACCCATCCCGTTCCCAGTCGGAGAACCAGGAGTAGCCATCCCGAATGGCTCCCCTTACTTGATTGAGTGGTAGGGTGCCCCAGAATTAGTAAAGATCCAGACGGAAAGGACATAAGACATGGCGCTTGGGTCTAAGGGGGGATTTGCCGTCCCTAGGTTAGTCTTAGAACACGAAGATCTCGGGATTTGGAAGGAAAGGGAGGAGAGGATGGCGAAATTGCTTGATCATTATCTTTGCCCTTGAAGGCAGCTGACTAAGTTTGTGATAGGTGCGACCTCGCCCTACTGGAAACTGGGACCTAGTCGGCCGCTGAGGGAGTTCGGAGGTGCAGCGATTATCATCTGGCTCTCAGAATGGGGCCCATAGATCAAATGGAGCCGGCAAGGGTCGCCCGACTAGAGTCGAAGGAGGTCGTCAGGTTACGAGTGCGCCGGGTAATCCCTTCCGATCGAGCTAAGGGTCAACCTAGCAGGTCGAAGTTTATGCGGTCCGGGTTGCTAAGGCCCACATTGTCGGACCGGATTATAACCGATCGTTATGCTCCTCCGCCTGGGTCGGAGCCTCCGAGATTGGAAATATCGGCTCCCGTGGCGGACAAGGTGAAGCGTATCATGCGCCACTGGGAGCCTTTCCACCGTGGAGAGTCCGCAGCTGATCAGCTGAACAATTTGTATCCGCACATGATTCGGATGTCGGTAGTTTCTTGGGGCATGGGTCTTGGCGAGAACTGCACGGTGAGCGTTCCTACGGGGACCCGGAAGGAAGACATCCAGCGGATTATCGATGGGGATACAAGTCCGCAACCGTAACTACGTTCAGTCGACTAAACTGGTAAGATAACGGGTTTCGTTATGCCAATGCTTGATTTCTGTATTCCTAATGGGTTTGCAGGCCGTCGCTATTGAACTGTGTTGACATCAAGAGTTCGAACTCCGGCTAAAGGGCACTGACAATTTAATGATTATATGTCAGTCTAGAGATAAGCTGAGGCCCGGAGATGTAGAGTGCTTCATGAAGAGGACAAGTTAGGCGTCTGTTCGCTTGTTTGGAGGCTAGGAATCTACTTTGAAAGAGCCACCGGGACGCCAGGCTAAGAGGATATGGCACGCCATGAGCGCGTGTTTGAGTTAGGCCCGAAGGGGTCGTTATCTGGGTTGATGTGCCTTAAGCGGTTCCCGGAAGCACTTGCTGAGGCGGAGTTTAGTGTGGAGTTGCTGAGCACATTGTCCATGTGGAAGCTTATGCGAAGCGGAAGAACAGTATTTAAGCGGAACCATGGTTTCCTTGATCTTGGAGCTTGGGACCATAAGGATGGTTCGCCGCCCTCAGGGAGAAAAGATTAGATAGCGATAGAGAAGAATGGAGGCCGAGTTCGATGCAAGCGGCGCGACTGTTGTTCAACTATAGCTATAGTTTGTGTTTTTACACACAACATATGCGAGAGCAAGCATCATATCCGGATGGAATCAGGATCCTTGATCCTGTTAACTCAGAGTTCTTTACTGCCCCGTTGCCCCCAAGCACCTCATTATGCCGCTTGACCTTTCGGGATCCGATTTGCGAGTTAGCGGGGTATCAGGAGGAACCTTTCGACCGCCAGGAGAGGCGGCTCTTTCGATAGGTCTTAGGCCTCGTCGGACGGCGGGGTGGATCTGCATTGCTAACTAGAGCTGAATGCTGTGAGGTGAGACTTATGTGACTGGTGTTTTTGCACCAAAACAATTACATCCCTTTCTCTTTCTTCGTTTACTTTGTTTGATACCTGTTATGCGTTTGATCTTTGTACTTATGCGAGTTTGTATTGATTTTTGTTAAGCGCACCATTCGAGCGCGCATGTGGCAGGTAGAAATCATCTGTATGGAGTCGGATGGGCCGTCTATTGTGTTGCCCGGACAGGTCATTCACTACGCCATCCGAGCTTTTGCATTTGACCAGCTAGATGTTCTCTATGCTGGGCGAATAGGTCATTTACCACGACATCCGGGCTTTTGCATTTGACCAGCTAGATGTTATCTATCTTTGGGGCGGATAAATCATTCTGCGATCCATCACGAGCTTTGCATTTGACCGGCTAGATGTTATCTATCTTGGCTGGGATAAGGTCATTTCTTGCTATATAGTCTGGGCTTTTAAATTTGACCCGATAGATGTTATCTGTTGAAATTTGGATAAGAATCATTTTATTGCGATATTAGGGCTTGCTAAGATTGACCGATAGATGTTATCCATCTTTGAATTTGAATAGGTCCATTTTCTGCGCCATCAGGCTTTTAAGTGCGACCGGTAGATGTTATCCATACTCAAATTTAGATAGGTCATTCTGACGCCATCGGGGCTTTAAATTTGACCGGCTAGATGTGCCTATGTTGGGTGGATAGGTCATTTCTTTGCGCCATACGGGCTTTTAATTTGTTGGCTAGATGTTGTCTATATTTAGTAGGATGGAATCATTTCTTTAAGCCATACGGGCTTTTAAATTTGGCCAAACTAGATATTATCCATCTTTGGTAGGATAGATCATTTACTCTGTTATCAAGACTTTAAATTCGACCAATTTAGATGTTATCCATCTTTGGGCCGGATATGTCATTTTACTGTGCCATCCGGGCTTTTAAATTCGACCAGCTAGATGTTATCCATGCTGGGCCGAATAGGTCATTTTACTGTGTCATCCGACCTTTTAAATTCGACTAGCTAGATGTTATACATGTTGGGCCGGATAGGTCATTTTACTTTGCCGTCCGAACTTTTAAATTTGACCCTGTATAATGAAAAAATATGCGAAGACATGCGAGTAGGCAAAAATAAAGATATTCTTCTATTGATAATACCTTCTCAAGTGCATGACATTCCACATTCTAGGTACAGGGGTTCCATCTGTTTTATCTATAGCGTAGGACTGGCTTCTCGATTCGCGTCCTTTACTTAAGGTCCTTCCCGGTTGGACGGAATTTCCTTGCGGTGGGATTCTGCGGTATTCTCGAAGACTCCTGAATGGATCGCTAACCCGAAACACTCGAGGCTTTACCCGTCTGGTATAAGAGTTTGCAAGCGAAGTTGGTAGGGCGTTATGCGCGGATTCTTGCTGACTTCCTGTGACTCATCGCTCTGTCTAACTCCTGGCTATTGATTCCGCGTACACCGACTAGAGGCGTGGCTGTTTGGATGGTGGGCGAGACCAATTCGATTAGGGATTACGACTCTCTGAGACCGTGCTTGATTATGGTCTCCGAGATTCTCGAGAGTCGATGGATTGTCCTAGGCATTCACCGGTTTGATGCGACACAAACAAACAAAAGCTGACGGTGGTGTTAGTCGTCCCTCAAATGGCAAAGTTAAGCTTTTGGAAGAAGTGAAATTCAGAATAAGCAGTTATCTCAATCCAGATATGCCGTGCCTCATTTGGTGTGATTCTTTTCTCTTTATGGAGGAAAGGGGATCCGCCCTTTCATAGATACTTTCTCAGGCTACACTTGAATCGGCGCTATGGATCCAACTGACTAAGAAAAGACCCCATTCGTCACGGGGCAAGGACCTATTGCTGTCGAGTAATGCCCTTTGAGCTAAAAGCGAGCTACCTACGAGGTTGGTGAGCAGGATGTTCGAAGCGGAAATAGGGACATCAGCAGGTATATAGATGACATGTTAGCCAAAAAATCAACTACGTGAGGCTCTATAGATCATACAGCCTAGGCATTTCGGATCTGAAGAGTACAACATGAAGTTGAATCCAGCCAAATGTGCTTTCGAAGTCTCAGCCGAAAAATTATTGGGTTTTATAGTTAACAACCGAGGAATAGATGCAAACCTAGACAAGATAAAAGTTGTGCTCGACATGCCGTCGCCATCAAGCATAAAAGAAGTCTAACGCCTAACTGGAAGGATAGTTGCACAAAGCCGTTTTGTGTCCAGGGCCATCGATAAGTGTCGGCCCTTCTTCTAGGTTCTGAAAAAGGCCTTCCAATGGGACGCACACTACGAAGAAGCATTCGCAGCATTAAAAACATACGAGGCTCCCCTCCCGATACGGTAAGTCCCTGCGGGAGAGCTCGCCTCTATACAGTCGTTTCATATTTCTCAACCCGTATACCGTCTTGATCGAGACAAAGACCGAGTCGGCCTGATCTACTATTGCGGTGAGCTGCGAGGAGAGCGGAGGAGAGGTATCAAAGATGGAGAAATTAATCCTGGCGTTGAAACCCTGACCGAAAACTCCACACTAGCTCATACCATTGAAATCAACACAATACTCAATGGCTTGAGTCCTACACATCGAGAGACCTCGGGAAGGCCGGTAAGTGGGCCATAGAACGAGCGAGTTCGACGTGGGCTCTGAGCCAAAAACAACAATAAGGGCGAGTCTTGAGACTTCGTCATGGAATTCACCTCGGCAAAGCTTGCCGAAGCCACTCAAACGACGCCTGACCTCCCCATTTGGAGGCTATCCATAGACGGGGCTACCAATGCTCAAGGAAGTGGTGTCGATCTAATTTTGACCTCCCCAGAAGGTATAGATATCGAATATGCGCTAAGATTTGGGTTCCAAGCCTCTAACAAACGAGGCGAGTATAGAGCCGTCATAGCATTGGAAGCTTAACCTCACCCATTCAATGAAGTTGATCGGCTAGAGGTATCACGACTCGGTGGTAGTAAAGTAAATAGAAGACTCTATGAAGTAGGCGAAAAATGATCCTATACCTCAAAAAGGTATGGGAATTACTTAAGAAGTTCGTACAAGTTGGGTGGACACATGCCAAAGTAGAAATTCTTGAGCATATGTCTTAACTAGCTAGGCTTGACCTCCCGAAGACCTGACGGAGGCGGCACAGCCGAGGCACCTTTTAAGAGCCTTGTGGGCCTCGACAGAGGGTCTCCCCTGATCATGTTCGGTAGGGTTGGATGGACCCCATTTGGGACTACTTAATAAAGGACTCTTGCCCAGCTTGGCGATAGGCATCTAAGCTTAGGTCGGAGTGCACTTGAGTTCACTTGATTCATCGGGGAGCCCTTTATAAGCGAGGTTTCTTCACACCCATCCTCAAGATCATTGTAAAGGAAGACGCCGACTACGTGTTGAGGGAAGTGCATGAAGGTGTATGTGGAAATCACATTGGAGCTCGGGTATTGGCGGGAAAGGTCTTACGGCAGGGGTACTATTGGCCCACAATGCTCAGGGACGCAATAGAATTAGTCAAAAAATGCATAGTTTTTCGAGAGCACGCAGAAATCTCTCGCCTCCCATCGAGCCCGACGTCGATTACAAGCCTGGCCTTTTCAACGGTGAAATTTGGACATATTGGGACCTTGCCTATACCTGACTAGCTAATCTGATTATCGTCATATGAATCCTGGATTATTTCACCAAATGGGCGCCATTGGCTAATATCCTGCAGAACAAAGGTGCGCAACCGTTTGGCGGGCCATAATATGCAGGTTTGGCATCCTGAGAGCCTTGGTGTCAAACAATGGGAAGCAATTCAACAATCTAAGTTAGGGAATTTACGTGCCGGAGGCTGGGATCAGGAACTCTCGTCCCGGCTCATCCACAATCGATGGACAAGAGTCCTGTCCAGACCTTAAAGCGGCGTTTGAAGACCAAGTTGGGAAGATCTAGGCAAATGGGTAGAATGCACTCCCTAGGGTGTTATGGGCATGTCTGAGCACACGCAAGTCGACCTTTCGGGAGACCCCATTCGCTCACAGCCTTGGCCTTAGAGGTGGTAGCCACATCGAGATCGGTTAAAATCCCCGGATTGAATTGTAGCGTGGAACATAACGAAGGGCTCTTCGCACAAACCTAGACCTCATAGATGAAAAGCGTGATCGAGGTCTGAAGCGTGAAGAAACTACCAAGGAAGGCGACAGTCACTACGACCAAGGTGAGCCAGGGGGAGTTATAAGCACGCGACCTAGTCTTAAAAAAGCTTCTGCCTAGAAGGAAAGATCCTACACATGGAAAGCTAGGACCCAACTGGGAAGGCCCCTATATCGTGTCTCACGTAGTCAGACCTGGTAACTACAAACTCCAGACGGAGGAAGGAAAAATTCTACCTCATTCATGGAGCAAAGCACTGAAGTTTCTATAAATAGACTCAGTTGTAATCTTTAATAAAGTATCGTCAGCTTTCAGATAACAGTCTGTGTGTTCGTTGATTACTTTGTTTAACATCCTTATGAATAAAAAAGTAAGGCATCTCGGTAAAAGAAAAACAGACAGCTCGGCCAAGAAACGCCCGAGAAAATTACACACTTCAGAATACACAAATTCATGCTTCAAAAATTTTTTTTGCTCTTTATTCCAATGAAGATACAATTGATTACAATCAGTAGTGCCATCCCTTACATCTAGGAATGAAGCAGTACAAAGCAGGTTCCTCAAAGAAAAATCTCAAGAAGGGAGAGGGAAAGAAGAAGAGTGTGAGCGAGAAGGAAAGGAGAAGGAAAAGGAAGAAAGAAGAGAAGAAAGAAGAGAGTGAGAGCAGGAGGAAAAGGAAGGAAAAGGAAGGAAAGGAAGAAAGAGAAGAAAGAAGAAAAGAGAGGAGAAAATGGAGAAAGCGGTACTAAAAGCTCTTCTTTGAGTACACCGCTCTCTTCGGATGCATTCCACTAGCGCGGCTCGAGTCAGAGACGGAGCTAGAGATCTTAACTCCACAAGGGAATTGGGAAAAACACAACTCCCACAAGTAGAGGACCATCGGAACTAAACTCCAGCTTAGGATCTCCAAGTACACCTCCTGTGACGACGACCAAGCCTTGGCACTTCATCATACGTGGGTCCCAGTCACGCCTAAAAAGGGAAGAAGGTTCGAAGCATGAAGCCAGAGCGCTCAGAAAATCGTGAAATCTGTTCCAATTCTCCATAGGCCCGCATTAAAGATGCCCGCATTTTTCCGAGAGAGGGAAGTCAAATCGGCCATGTAGCCTGAGCCCACATGTAGCGCCCAGCTCAGTTTTCAAGAGCTCGGCGCTGAGACAAATTTCTCTCTTGAAGTCTGATTCGGCTGGTCGATTACCCACAGGCCTCAGGCTCGGTTTGAAGAGGCTCAAGCTTGCTCCAACTAAGGCTGGTAGCCCAGAGGCGGTCGGCTCGAAGCGGGTGCTTGAAGCCTCAGCCTGGCTTCAGTTTTCAAAGCTCATTGCTTTCAGCTAAGGCTGGTAACCTAGAGGCAGTTATTTCGGGCATGTCTTACAGGCCTCGATGCTTTCGATTTCCAAAGCTCAACTTCTCCAGCTAAGGCACAGTAGCTCGGGGCAGTTCCTTTCGGGCGAATTAGCCAGCTGCAGGCCTCGTGACTCGGTCTTGAGCTGTTGCTCAAACTAAGGCATGGTAGCCCGGAGCTGATTCGGTATATTAGCCCCTGAGCCTCAACAGCTCGGTTTTCAAGAGTTCAACTGCTCAACAAAGGCCATAGCCCGGGGGCCGGTTCGCTCAAGCGAGATTAGCCACGGGCCTCGCGCTCAATTTTCAAGAGCTCGGCTACTCGGCTAAGGCTGGTAGCGGGGCAGTTCGACTCGGAAAATTGGCCTGAGCCTCAAACAAAACCCTCGGTAGCTCGGTTTCAAGAGGCTCAAGCTGCTCAAGCTGCTCAACTAAGGCTTGGTAGCCCGAGTCGATTCGACTCGAAGCAGTTAGCCCGGAGACTCGGCTGCTCCGGTTTTGAGCTGTTGCTTCGGCTAAGGCTGGTAGCCCAGGAGCTAGTTCGGCTAAGCGAATTAGTACAGACCTCGGTAACTCGAGTTTCAAAACTCAGCTGCTTAGACAAAGGTCCTTATACCCTTAAAGTCGATTCGATTCGGGGCGGGTCTTGGAGCCTCAGTGACCTCGAGTTTTCGAAGGCTGACCTTTCTGAAAAGGCCATATAGTCACCAATCGAGGTCATTTCAGGCAAATGACATAAAGGGACCTGATTAGGAAAAAGTGAAGGGATAGAAAATTGGCTATTCATTGAGTTTCAAAGCCCAGAACGACATTACATACATTCGCGGTTCGGAGCCTAAGGTAAAAAAAAAAAAAAAAAAAGCAAAATTACACAAGGAGGCTCATACATCAAGCGCGGGATTAAGAGCAGAAGGCGAAGAAGGGGAGTGGGCCTCAGCCGGGGTGGCTAGCTCTCCCGAGCAGTCGGCGGAAAAGGATTCTTCTGCCTCCTCTTCGTTGGGGATATCAAAGTTAAGGTCCAGGCTCGGGTAGGTATTAGCAACCCTCCTCTGGAAAGCAAGCCATCTAGAAGCCCACTGAGTGCAGGCCTCATCCCTCAAACTCGCTATCGCTCCGTCCCTCTGAACGACCAGAGTTTCCTGCCTCTGAAGGTCCCCTCGCAACCCATGGCACTCATCGGTCAGGCGTTCAATAGAGCTCACAGCCTCAGAAGCTTCGCGACGGGCTCCGTCTAGCAGCACTGCTTTATTACGCAACTCATCTCTAGCAACTCGCAACTCTTCCCAAGCTGCAGCATTCTCGTTTCTAAAGATGGTGCAGCTCCTCCTAAGCGCGAAGCTCGGTCTGGGCAACCCTGCGATCCATCCTGGCCTGGCGGATCATTACAGACCGATCTGCAGCTCATCCTTGACCTCCCGAAGCTCGCCCTCGGCAACTCTTAAGCCATCTCGAGCCTTCTCTTCCCTACCCTCGGCCCATGCTCGCCATCGAGGTATGCCTCATATCAGACTTGAGCTTCACGGCTTCCTCCGTCATATTTTGCATCCGAGCTTGCGATTGAGCAACTGGAAGGTGAAGCCACTCTCGCTGTAAATAGGCGGCTTTGTGACATTCCTCATTAGTCGGCCCTTTTTCCAAAATTTTGAGATGGGTAGCCACTTAGATTCCCAACATAAAGTCAAAAGTGCAACTCGAAACCAAGATAAAGCGAGACACAAAAGACACGAGAACTTATGGAAGCAGCCCCTCGGAGGGATGAGTCAAAGCCTCGCCAGTAAGCCAAGGCACGAGCCTCTTGAGATCAAATCCGAGGATGGATGAGATCGCACGGCAAACTCGACATTGGAGAGCAAGGTCCCATCTCCCGCCGACCGGGCGCTTCCTCCCCAAGTCTTCGGCTATCGAAGGAGGAGGCTCAGCGCTGCGGGGACTCAGGCCCGGATCTGGGCATAACCTCCAGCGGAGGCTCAAGCGGCCTCAGGAATCTTTTGGCCTTTGCGTGAGAAGCGGGCGGGCTCACAGACTTGGAGCTCTTGGAACCTCGGCCGGAGGTGTACTTGCCCTTGCACTCGGATATGGGCAGAGGGTGATGGGCGGGTGTCCCCCGACCTCGGGCTTTACCCCAGTGGGATGGCCTCTTAGAGTCCATAGGTTTTCGCTTCACACTCTGAGACCTCCGGGACAGCGTCTCCACCCGAGCTTGAAGCTCTCCCTTAGTGGGCTTGACAACGGGAGGCCCATCGTGGGAGAACTTCATAACGGATGGAGGTGAAGGCCTTAAAGTAGCAGGTCGGGAAGACTTCGAACCTGAAGATCCTAGAATATCCAACCTGATGAGCTCGGAGTAAGCCCGCAGGAGACATTTGGCCAACTTTCGCTTTACGACCCGGTCTTCGGGGCTAAGGTCAAGGCGAATACCTGGAGAGTGCACAACCAAAGCAAAGTTAGGGATACCCTATAATTTATGAAAACTAGACCAAACTAAAGCAAAGCCATCATGGGTCTCGGGGAGTGGGTCGGACAATTTGGAGCACAATGTGTCTTTCTTGTCAATGGGATCATACTCCCAATTGCGGCCACTAACAAAAAAGTAGCGCTCCTTCCAAAATTTGTCGGAAGATGGGAATCCGAGAAATGATCGGTAGACCTTTGGGCGCTTAGATAAATAAAGGAAACCCTCGTGGCTTCCTTCACCTAAAAGAGGTCGAGCAGGCTATCTTTTAGAGGTACAAGCCCTTATCCCTAAAGACAACCAACAGCCCAATCAGAATACCCCAGAAATTAAGCGAAAGTTGAGAGGGGCAGACATTGAAATGTTGCAAGACCCTTTTTATAAAGGGATGCAGAGGAAAGAGGAGGTCATTCTCGAAGGCCACCTCGAAGAAGCACACCATCTTGGACACTTGAACAACATAGGAGGTCAGTACGTCAGGGATCGACACAGGCAGTAGCGAGGGCTGTGTCTTGCGAAGGCTTCCCATATAATAGCTTAACCTACTAGAACCCTGCGGCTGTTCTGGCCGACCTCGAGATATTCGGACCCATAGGAATTATTTTAATCTGCGTCGATTTGTCCTTGCCTTTACCCAAGGAGAAAGGAGGTTCCCCCGGGGCATCTCGAAGAGCAACCACGGCTAAGTGATCGGACTCACCACCCGTCCGCCCTGAACTAGATACCACGGAGGAATCACCCCCTATACACAAAGAAAAAGAGTGAGCCGGACCCATGGGAATACCTAAAGTTGGATCGAAACTAGCAAGCTAACCTAGCCTTTATACCACTCAAAAAGGCAAAAAATGAGAAAGACGTATCAGTCTTAGGAATAGAACAAAAGGGACGACCCTAAGCAGGGTATTACAAAAACACCAAAAGAGATCTTGTACAAAGGGTCGAGCAAGTTTTAGAAAAAGAAGCCAGGAACTACACTTGAGAGAAGGAAAAAGCTTCAATAGCAGGGGAACACAATACAAACGGTCAGAGGATGTTCTTGAAAGAAACTGAAAGAACTAGAGGAAATAAGCGCGAAAGTCGAAAAATCATTAGTACCACAAGACATTTGACGGCGACAAAGCCCAACGAGTATTACAGTGAACACGTGGAAGTACTTTTGCAGTTAAACGTCGGCCTTGCCCCACGCTCCACGGTAACCAAGGGTTGGGAGGCAATTGATCAGGTTTAAAAAATGACATCTTGGACCACTTCCCAAGCCCATGAAGCAGGGATTAAGAAGATTTATAAACGAGGCCACAGTAGAATGCGGGCTCTGATAAGTCAACAGACAGTTCATCACGTGGTAGATAACATGGAGCGACCTAAGGCCATATCTTGTAAATCAAATCAAATCTCACCAATAAGGGAAGTAGGATAATTCTCAATAACTACTCTCTAATTATCCCTTATTAATCTGACAGTGATAAAGAAAGAAAATTCCCTATCCAATAAGAGAGAATCCTTATCACCATCCAACTTGGAAAAACAACTACTATAAATACCAGGTCACCCCATCGGTGAAAGGTACGCAGAAAATTCACTCTCTAAGCAGTTGACCTTTTCTGAAGGATGAGCAGGCCCTATGATCCCCCCTTGTTTCTTGTTTTGCGAGAGGTCAACGTCGAGCAGTAGGCAGACGGTGATCCTGACGCTCCGGTTGATTCAGATTGAAAAAGGCATCATCACCTGAGCCAAAACATGGAATGGGTTTGCAATTCTCAAGCCAAAAATTCGATCACTATTGCAAACGTTTAATTGGACTATGGAAAGAATCAGATTTAATGATGGAGAAGAAGAGTTAACGAGTTTAGAGAATGGAACCAGCGGTGCAAGCCAAGGTGAGGAGCTTAGTGAGGAAGGCTCGAAGGGGGTCGGGTACTTCGTTGAGGAGAACAGTAGAAGAATTCTCAGGTGGAGTTTCAGAGATTCTCAATCTCACTTTGCTCTCTTTACAGCTAGGGCACTGATACACTACCCTTGTCGTTGGAGGAACCAATAGAAGAGGATTTGAAGGAAAAAAAGGTAGCCCAAGACAGTAATAAAGCCCGAAATAATGGGGGAAGTTGGTTATTTCAGGCCCAAACTGAATAGGTGGTGGATATACCCAAACGGGTCTCAAAAAAGCCAGTATGGCTTAAGGACTATGTATAAAGGAATATTTTTTTAGTGGGGTTGGTTGCTTACGAGGGAAGAAAGTTTTGCTGAGGGAGCAGTTTGTTTCTCTTTTCTTTTTAGTGTGGGTTTGGGGTCTTTGGAGGTCAGAAAATTGCATAATAGAAAATTGTGAGGTCTTCTTTGTTTCTCCTCCTTCTGGTCGTCCTTGGTTCTTTTTCTCTATTTTTCCCCTTTCTAATCTCTCCCTCTTTGATTGCTTGGCGGGGAAATCTAATTATTTCCATTGTGTTGGATTATTGCTAAGTAACACTCACTCTAAGAGTGTCACTGTCTAGGTTAATTCTATGTTTTGCAGGTACTTGGACGTATCAACTGGTTCTTCCATTGAGTTAATCTCTTTCACTATGGAATTTAAGGAGGCTGTACAAGAATTGCAACGTCAACTGTCGGATCATTAAGATTTGTTACACAACGCTCTAACAACACATGAAAACCATGGCAAAATGGCCAATCTTCAGGCTGAATGGCATCATTTTACAGTGCTTCGGGAAGGATCTAGTTCGGAAATCCCTGCTTCCTTGCCACTTGATGGAAATGGCAGCAGATCTAATCTCACAAAAGCTTATCGTACTATGAAGCTCGATGTTCCTTGTTTTGATGGATCTAACCCAATTGAGTGGTTATTCCGTGTAGAAGCTTTTTTTTACTACTACACCACTCTGAATGAGTTACGACTGCAAATAGTTTCCTTTCATATGGAAGGTCATGCAGCAACCTAGTTCCAATGGGCTTCTCGTAATAGCCTTCTATCGTCTTGGTCATAATTTATTAACGTAGTACGACACCGTTTTGGTATGGCTATATACTAAGACATTGAGGATAATCTCTCTAAACTTACTCAAACTGGTTCAGCCTCTGATTTCCAAGCGGCTTTTAAAGATCTCTTGAACATGGTGACAGAAATTTCTGAGCCCCTCCTCATCAGTTTTTTTTATCACCGGCTTGAAACCTATAATTCGCCATGAATTATTGTTCAATCGCCCTTCGAATCTAATGGAAACCTTTGCTCTTGCACGTGCGTATGAAGCACGCAAAGAAGATATGTGGAGCTCGGATTCACCGGATCTCGGAAAAACCAGCCCAGTCCTTACAGTACAACAACCTTGACCCAACATCTTCCATCCCAAAGATCCATCTAATCTGTTGAATGATCACCCATGAACCCAACCCCACTTCCTCCACCTAACTCGATCATTTTGGCCCCCTCACCTTCTTTTAACCCCCCTGCTGTGAACCCTAAATTACAACCATTATTACCGACCCCTTCCCTACCCATTGGTCAAATATCACCGTCAGAACTTCGTGAAAAAAGGGAGAAAGGCCTCTGTTACAATTGCGATCAGAAATATTCAGCGACTCACCACTGTTGTAGTCACCATTTGCTCTTATTGGGAACTAATGATGATGAAGTGGAGATAACAAGCAATGAACCCGATGATTCCCGCCCGACGAAGACATTCCTGGTGATATTTCTAGTCTCAATGCTCTTAGGGTCATCCATATGAACGTGCTTTGCGCCTTGAAGGTTCTATCGGTCCCTATCGGTTCCATGTGCTCATTGACAGTGGGAGTACCTACAACTTCGTCAAACCAACCATTGTTGAGCGGCTTCAGTTATCGGTGAGTGGGACTCCACGTTTTCGGGTCTTTATTAGAAATAGGGATTTCTTGCTCTATACTCAACGTTGTCCTACTGTCCCAATTGTACTACAAGGCCATACATTCACCATTGATCTCTTTGTTCTTCCCATTAAAGGACCGGATGTTGTATTAGGCATTCAATGGTTGCAATTGTTTGGTCGCATCTCCCATGATTATTTGGAATCAACAATGGAATTTTGGAAGGATGGAGCTCATGTACTACTTACAGGGACTGAGGGCGTCACGCCGACACCCATTTCCCTCCACCTCTTTCAAACGTTGTTTCACAACAATAATGTTCAAAGCCTTTGTGAGTTGCAGGCTTATTCAATTTTTCCGATTGATTCTAATTCTACTCCAGAATCCATTCCACATAATTTACCTTTAAGCCTCCGGTGGGACTCCCTCCTCGTCGACAAACATATCATCACATCTATTTCGAGCCTAACACAAAGCCTATCAATGTTCAGCCTTATAGGTATCCTCATTATCAAAAAACAGAGATTGAAAGGTTAGTTCATGAAATGTTGACTGGCTGCATTATTTAACTGAGTACTACCCATTATCTTCACCATTTCCTACTTGTTAAAAGAAGGATGGGTCTTAGTGATTTTGTGTGGACTATCACGCATTGAACGCAACAACCATCAAGGATAAATTTACGATACCAACAATCGATGAGCTCTTGGATGAACTAGGTGGTGCTATAATTTTCAGCAAGCTGGATTTAAGGGCAGGGTATCATTAGATACGACTCCATTCTCGTGACACTCATAAGATAGCTTTCCGTACTCATGATGGCCATTACGAGTTCCTCTTAAAGCTATTTGGGCTTACAAACGCACCATCAACATTTCAAACAACAATGAACATGATTTTTTCTGCTTTTCTCCATAAATTTGTCATTGTTTTCTTTGATGACATACTTGTTTATAGCTCTTCTGTCATTGACCATTTTGGTCACTTAGAGTTGGTTTTTGATATGCTTTGTCACACCCCTAACCCCCGCCTAGGCGGATGAAAGGGGCCTAAAACTATACCGACTCTTTAACACTCGCTTTTTTCGTACATTGATGGGCCCAAGTAAGTCTTATAACTCGAATCAAAAATATCATATATACAAACATACAAAATAAAACTACTACCATGGTAGTATTTTACAAAGGTCAATACATACAAATTCCGAAATCCCATTTATACATATACATATACAAAAACCTGGTACATTTACATTTACATTTACATAATCGAGCGCAATACCCACAAGTGATGGACCCCTACAGCGTGTTTCGCCGCCAGAATACCAAGCATCATGGATGTCCTTCTGCACCTACACGGATTAAACCCGTATGTTTATAAATTGAGCTGGAAACTTATGACTTATACATGTACACATGCATCGATACTCACTCTTACAAAGAGATTATGTATAACAATAATAGATATACAGAGCGCATATCATAATTTTTCATGAATTCATATAAAAACTTATACACATACTTCTGTACTTATAGCAAACTTATACTTGTCTCGTGATCTCCTGTGAGGGAGTTGGCAAGAGCTTCTATACTTGTACAGATGTATCCGTGAGGTGCCACAGAGTTTATACTTGTACAGGTAAATCTAGGGTACATTCGTAGCATAATGATGTACATTACTTTACTCTTATTCGTTATTCAGACTTTATCATATAATTGTTTCCTCACTACCTAGACCCGCAATAAGAAAATGAGTAGGACACAAAGACAATAATTACTCAAGGTACGGTGACAAGATCGAGGTGTCGTGAGTTAATGTGCCAGGAGTGCCAAAGCACCGGAGCAGAGGTCGTCGCCACACTAATCGAGTATCAAGTACTAAATGTGTCGCAGCGACGGCCGTGAGTGTCGCCGCACTAATCGGGAGTACTATACTATACATGCCTGCCCTCGTAATAGAGGTGTCATGTCATTCAATATCCGGTCTTAGGCAGTCCTATAATTATATGTGTTCAGAAACTTACTATCTTATCATAGGGGCATTAAGTTTGCTAACATCAACTGGCTGAGGCGGCTAAGCTCACCCGCGCGGCGAGAGACGGTGATAATTTTCCTTTACCTTGCTGTAAAACATGAATGGACTCTTTCATACACTTATAGGGTCCTCATTAGTCCAATTGACAAGTCCTCGGAATAACGGAATAGCAAAACATGACAAAAACACATGTCTGTGAATAGTGCTACGCCACGGCGTAGGCCTCCGCTACAGTGTAGCTTTGCTACGCCTTGGCGTACCCGCACTACAAGAAGAATGGTCATTGTTGACATATATTACCTTGACATAAGGCAATATATGTCAATAATTTTTATTTAAATGGGTAACTATGACATATAAAACTTAGTTAAAAAGAATAATGACATATATGAATTATATTGATTATTTCATGACTTATGATAATGCAACTTTGACAGAGAATTTATAAGTCAATATAAAATTAATATATTCATATGTCAAGACATCTAAATAAAAGCAATAATGACATATATGATAATAACCTTGATAGAAAAAATTAAAAGTCAATATATATAGTTCAAATACTTCTATGTCAAGGTTGGTAAAAGTTATCTTAACGAATAATTTACAAGCCAATTTAACTCATTTATAAATCTATTATGTTATATTTATTAAAGTTATATGCATAACATGAATGATGCATCAAAGGTATTGTGTATGGTTTGTGTGCTTAGTAGATAAAGTACATAGAAATTTTGAGAGTTTTACAAGGTAAAACTGAACAAAGTGAGGAGAAATAAAAATAAAATTGAATAAATTCATTTTGGTTTAATGGATAATAAACCAAATGTTAATACCCTTAAGGTTGAACACTTGTGTTTAGTGTTGGATCAAGAGGTTTGTGGAGATTTGTGAGAAAATGTCCAAATTTAAATGAAAAAAATGAGGTGGAAGAAAATAATTTTCTAAGGTTTTATAGTGTAAACTAGTACTGATTAAAATAAATTTTTATAAATTTATTTGTGTATTCTGGAAAATGAAAAAAAAAAATTACGTATGTATTTTTAGTGTCTTCCAGTAATCGGAAGAAATGAAAAATATATATATGAAAAAAATGCAGAATCTGACCACACGCCCAATTAAAAATGAGGTAAATAAAATACAATTTTCTAAGGTTTTATAGTGTGTAAAAACTAAAGAAAATTGATTAAAATAATTTTTATAAATTTATTTGTGTATTCGAAAATGAAAAAACAAATTAGGTATGTATTTTTAGTGTCTTCCAAGAATCAGAAATGAAAAATATATGGAAAAATAAAAATGTAAACTAATTGCCACGCCTAAATTGTCTTGTTAAAAAAAATATTGTATTGCAACCTTGCAATTGTATTGCAAGAGAGAGGGCTGGAAAAAAAAAATTGTATTGCAAGAGAAGGGTGTAGTTGGATGGTTTGTATTGCAATGGGCTGACATTGTATTGCAATATAGGAGCCTTGACAAGGGTATTGGGTCACAATACACGAATTGTATTGTGACCAAGAAGTGGCTGTGCCAGAAGCATCAGGACAGTAAATATAAATGAATCGTATTGCACAGTGGAGTTAGTTGTTGAGTCATGGATTGTATTAAAAGAGGCGATTATAAAGATATCGGGAAGTGTATTGTAACAGGAAAAAATTATATTGCAACTTAGGTGAATAGTACGATGAACAGTAAAAAAATTTCAGCATATATATATTTTTTTAAATAAAATAAAATAAAACAAAATGGGACTAAAATTTGAAAAAAAAATGAAATTTTAGAAAGTAAAATTTTTGTTGATAAATATGATTTAATATATTGATAAATGGTCTTGCATTGTTTATTATGACCTAAATTTATTCTCTAGATCTCTGATGACGAAACGGATTTCAATTTGAATCGCCTTGTGAAATCTAGCTAGCATCGACTCGCCGAATTTGTAGACAATGGAATGGATATCGTCGAGGCATCGCGCTGTGCCATAAACGACATGTGATGCGACGAAAGTCACATATAACACGCACTATGCGCCATAAGTGGCAATGAGTAAAGAAATGATGAAAACGGATGATCTAAATAGTGCCGAGTGTCAAAACTGGGGAATTGAGTCCCTTAACTATGGATGAGTTCTCGAATTTCTCTAAGCTTCTTCTACAAGTCTTTTTTTCAATGTGTTGTAGTACACCTAGATCTTGCCCAGGATGGAAAGTTCATGGGTTAAGCTTTGGTGAGATTCCTGTGACTTTGAACTTCTATCACAACACTAACATTTTTTTTAACTAAAAATAAGTGAAACAAGATACATTCGATGACTATATATGCTTAAGCTATGCTCCATAACATGTTTTTCATGACTATTGTGACTCCGGCATTTTTTAATATTATATGTTTCCTTTATCTCGATGGAAAAACTCAGAGCTTTTTTTCATTTGGTTTTTTAAATGAAAAACAAAAATAAGAAAAAACCCCTAAAATTCTGGATGCATAATAAAGAAAACAGGTTTGAGAAAACTAAGCCTAAGCCCCTATTACCGACCCTATCGAAATTTAATTTTAAAGCATATATCACAATTGCTTGATTAACGAACATCAACATCAAACAAATGAGACCATAAATCAAAAAAGCGAGGTGAAAATAGAATGAAAAGGATGTATATGAGTGAACATGGTGAAGGATTTTATGAAACATATGTATTGGTGTATCGTGACAACTATCTATTTAAGTAAGTCTTAGGTTCATATCTCAACAGAGATGATGATGATGATGATATAATTTATTTGAATAGTTAGCATTAAAAGAAGTCAAATTTAATGAAATTGATGAATTTAGAAATATTATTTATTGAGCTAAAATTTACAACAAAAGGGTTTCTAAGTTAGCTAGCTAGGCTATCCCCATTGAGAACAATAAAATGGTTAAAGTCTCTCAACTTGCAACTAAACATATTTATTTTTCAAAAACTAAGCTTCTTCCGCTTTAGGAAAATCTGAAACTTTGAAGGAAAGAAATTGATTGTTTAAAAAATGTTTGAAAATAAATAAAACAAAATTAAAAAAGAAGAAGATAAAACTAAAATAATAATAGTAAGAAAATAAAAGCATAGTAAACAAATTCATGAAAAGATCTTAGGGGCATAATACAATTCAATGACTTTTAAATAAGTCATATCTACCTAAGCCTGTGTGGGATAGGAAATGACGAAGTAGTGTAACGAGCCTATCGAGGACCTAATTTAAATATAGTCTATTTAAATTGGCAGGTATAAGCATTTAGCCCAATAGCAAGTCAATAATTTTTGTTCCAATATAACCCACGCCAGTTGATCCTTAGTTTTTCAGCAGCAAGCAGTATATCAATTTCGCCCCGACTTAGCGAATAAGTCCAAATTGGTCCGAGAGAAGTTAAACCATAAAAAAAGCAAAAGCATTAAAAACGCCCAAAGAGAAATTCCAAATTAATAGCTTAAACAAAAAAGAAAAACTTCTTCCCTTTTTTCAATCTTCTTTACTTCGCCATCACTACTACGCCCAACCATACTATATCAACCATCATCCTAAAACTCCCTAAAATCATGTCTTAATAAATTTATTCTAAAAATAGAGTTAGATAGTATAATTGCATAGAATATTTTTTATCATTGAACCATATGAATTTGAAGGACAATATAGCATGATGGTAGTGTTAACAACCCTTTCTTCTACCTTGCATAGTTATATATATATGACTAACAATTAAAGCTAATGGTTCAATTTCATTAAGAAATTTAAACTTCATTCATCAGTGTCATTATTTTTCCATATTGTGTCAAGAATCTGAATAAAAGCTAATAAAAAATTAACTCATAATTAGCTCCTTTATTTTCATTTGAAAATAAATATAATTAAAAACAAAAACAAAATAAACTCCTTAATATTATGTTTTTCTCAAATATATGCTTGCTTTATAGTGTATGATTGAAAGCCATTTTTACTAAGAGTAGTTAACACCATTTTTCTTTAACTAGTAAAAAGTATAAAAAGAAAAACAAAACCAAAACCAAAATTAAATAACACATTAGACATATTCACCCCTCTTCCCCGCATTCTTTCAGAGACCAAATAAATGCTAATAGAATCTTCAATCTCAATCATTTATATTGATTCAATATCATTTTCTTCTCTTATGATTTATTTCCATTTTTCATTTTTCTAGTAACCAAATACAAAAACTTAAAGAAAAATAAAAAAAAACACTTAAATTTTATACTCTGAGATTACAATGCATCAATCCGAAAAATTCAATTATATTTTAGCAATGGAACTCGAAGAATATGATGTGTATTCATTTTTCTTTACTAACAGTCCTTCTCGTTTAAAAAGTATCAAACTTATAAATGGAATTCACCGTTTAACCATAACTCTCATCCTTTCATAAAAAAATAACAAATTTATAATAAATAAAGAGATCGGATCCTTCCATCAAAAATAACAAATTTATAATAAATAGTTTAGATTACCGAAAATAAGATTTATCGATGGTCTTCAATGGATGAAACCAAGGACAAGAGTTTCATAGTCATAGTCCCAAGAGTTGACGTACAAAATCTACTTCTCACTTTCTAGTTAAAGAATGTGATAATCTATTTGACCTTGAAGCCATGGAAGTCATCGTGTCATGCAAAGATACCGCACACACTTGCGCAAGGAAAACCTCAAAAAAACAACAAATTTGATGGGATCATAATGAATACTTTGTTGCCTCGATTTCACACTCAAATTTAGATGTTGAGTTCATCGTGTTGACATGACAATTCTGCATGGATCCGACCAAACTTTATGAGAGTGAGCCACGCCGCTTTCCTAGTGGCAAATGATACATAAATCAATGAGTCATTTTCGCCTTCAAACTCTTCTGTTGTTTCGGTCAAAGCCTTCATAATTTCAGGCGTAACACATAAAAAGGGGCCGATACAAGCAAAACCCATATTAAATCCGGACGATACACGGCTCTCGCGGAGTATCCGCTTTCTCACCATCGACTGCATCAACACCCAAGCCCAAAATACGCAATCTCTCTCATCCGACGGATTCCACGCTTTGCAATTCATTTCCGACGAGTTCGTGGAACCAGATCATGACTAAAGTCAGACAAAAAGGATTAGCCCACGGCGTAGCTTAAGATCAGGTCAGCGCCTCAAGGGAGTTCGTATGTCACCGAGCCGCCTTGACCTGTAGATTTCATGATGGAAAGAGATAACCTTTGACCTTTAAGTGCGTGAGGAGGGAAAAAGGGTAATGAGGTGTTTATGTGTGGGAGTTCTAAGTTCTTGTCATGTAAGAAATGAGTTTTCTTGTCATGTCACAAATGCAATCATTATGTTTAGCCATTACTAAGCAGGATGTAGGTGTTATAGATGTGTTATAAGGGATGGATGCAAGGATTTCAATATTTGTGCATGACAGTGGATGCAAGGATTTGAGTGGAAACGACTTTTCTTGTTTGTTTAAAATATTAATATTTTATATTGAATATTCGAATTTTATATTGAATATTCGAACAACTATTAACCCAAAGCTAAAATCATCTTTCTATTATATTGCATTATATATATATATATATATATATATATATATAGTTATATAGAAGAGAGAAAGAGATAATAATCTAATTAAAATCAAATAAATTTTAAATAATATTAATGTTAACGAAATGACTTTATCATAAATTGAAATAAATTTTATATAGAAAATAATATTTTTCCCGATTTCCAATATTAAATTAATTTTTGCTGCCTTTTAAATGTAAACCAAGAATAGTATTTTTATTGAAATAAGTTGACATGATGGGGATACCCTTTATCTATAATAGGGTTTTCAATGAGCCAGTCGAGCCTAGTAAAATGAGACACACTGGCCCGATGGATCGAGCCTAAAGGACGCTGATCAGCTAATCCAGTCAGCTAATCAGCTTGCATTTTTTTTTTTAAGGTCCACTTCCAACCTTTAACTGTTTTCAAAGCATTGTGGTACTTTGCAATTGAAGAAAGGGAGGAGTGAAAGTATAAAATTGCGAATTTCAAAAGATAATAATAAATTACCGAATGGTTCGTGGAAGCCTAAAAATTCTCTAGATATCGGATGATTTTAAACGGACTCACGCTGCTAAATTCGTCATAAATCTAGTGACTCCAAAAAGTTTCATTAATTTTAAGACAATGGAATATTTTTCAATTTCTCAATGATAAGTTGCCAAGGATTTTTGTGGAATGCAGATTTCACGAAAAATCCTGTGTTGGGAAATGGTTTATTAAGTTCAATTTAAATAAAGTGAACTGAAGAATGTGCAATCTTTTCGGATAGAAATGGACCGAATAAGGTAAATAAGGTTATGTATTCAAATAATAATAATAATAATAATAAATAGAAAAGATGATGGAGCAAACGTGTTCGTGGATAAGTAGAAAATACAAACAAATAATAATAAATAAATAAATAAAACAAATAAAGAGAGAAAGACATTAAAAAAAAAGATAAATCAAAAAGTAGGAGAATGTGATTGATTTGAGCATGGAGGAGAGAGATATTTTTAATTTTATCTCTTCGTTTCTTTCTATGATTTATGAAAAATCGGGACAGATTTTTATCGCGCAAGGCAAAGCTCCGACCACGCGACGAGAGCTACGCGCAGGTACCAATATCTTAGCTGCCAAAGAAACCAAGATATAGAAAATTTCCTACTTGTGTTATTCCTCAGGCCTAAAGGCTATATAATGGCTTTGAATATTCTAGAAGTCGTGGAGATGCCATAAATTTCAATCCCAAATTTTTAGACCAGTTTATGCACTGGGACTCTTTCTGACAGTCCAAGCAAATTTCTAATCGCTTTCGACGTCTCGGCCGAAATTTCAAGATTTTATTCTATTAGGTCCGCACAATTTTCTTATAAATGTTAGTGGTTTTGTGACTCTATGGAAAGTCCCTTGAGTCTAGAATCTAGCCATTTTCCTGTGAATGGCATTTGGGGCCCATATTTTCTTAAAAATTGAATTGTCGCACTAAGGTGCAACTCATTACAGCTCGGGACAAAGGTCTAATACATCGAATGTGTAGGTAAAAGGCAGGCGCTGAAGAAATTTTGAAGTCGTGCTCGATTATTGTAAATCGGAAAGGTGAGTGTTCAAAACTCTATTTTCCAATACTAGTGTATTATTTATAAATCGTTTTACACTTGTATGTAATGGTTTTGATTTTAAACCATATTTGAAAAGTGCTACAATGTGATTTAGAAAGTGGCAACAAGCAATGGTTTGATTTTTAAACCATATTTGAAAACAAGCAAACTATGAGTTTTAGTAAGCAAACAATGGTTTTGAATTATCAAAACATATTTCAAGCAAACAATGGTTTTCAATTATCAAACCATATTTCAAGCAAACAATGGTTTTGAATTGTTAAACCATGTTTCAAGCAAGCAAATTATATTTTATAAAACAGACCTAATGAAAATCCCTAGTTTTAAGCAAGCATACCGGTCGTGAGGTGTTATCATTTCATGATTTTAGATTTGTCTGGTCAAGAATCTTAGTTCATGCATCATGGCAGAAGGAGAATGTGGTAATGCATCAGGAGTATATAGGGTTAGGCGCTAGCTGATTATGGTGACGTGACACGGTGTCTTTCCACCATATTTACAGGAAAAGGTGACGTGGACACGAGGTCCTTCCACCAGCATGGTTGAAGCCCAGCTCCCGTGAGTTTACTGGGGTGGTACAACAAGAAGAAAGGCCTCTGCGTCGATCTCGATTTATGCGATTTTTCATGGATGTTTTAAAATCAACCACTGTTAAACAAGCAAGCATTTTATGAAAAGTTTTTAGAAACTTAGCGCGCTTGAAGCCCAGTTCTGGCGCTTATGAAAAGTTTTATAAACTTTAAAGTAAAACAAGCAACGCTTTGAAAAGTTTAGAAACTTTTATGACAAAGCAAGCAAGGCTTCCGGAAAATGTCTTGTGAAATATAGTTTACGCTTAAGATATTTTCAGAAAAAGCAAGAATTTTATAAAGCATACACTCACCGAGCTCGCTTAGCCTATTATTTTTCCGTTTTAAAACTATTTTTCGTGCATGTGCACGCCGACACCGGGAGCATTTTAGTATTCTCCGAAAATGTAAAAATGATAACTTTAATTTAAAAATTCAATAATGTATTGAAAATCATCTTAACACTAGTTAATATATATATGATTTTTTTTTCACAGCTATACACTTTTAGTTACATTATAATAAACTATTCCTACTATGACTCAAACTCACAACCCTCCTTTTTCGACGCCATTAGCTATTTAAACATTAAACGTAGTAGCTAAACATACGATATCATATATATATATATATATGATATTGAATCATAGAGAAGTGCTATTATTTGTGATTACCATATGCTAGTTATAAACTTAGGGTGCCCTTGGGTGTTGGAAGAGTAGTATAGAAAATGAAAGTGAGATTGATGGAAAATCGAGGCTAAGGGAGCAACAGGCTCTATGTAAGATGTCTTTTGTGATGATGATGGAACTACAGGTTTAGGTGTTTCCTTTGCATTTATTGGTTTGATATATGAGTTTTTTTCTTTAAAATCTTAAAGGTCATGTGGTAAAACATGAAGGATTTAAATAAAAATTCATAAATGTTGAAAATTTATTAAAGTGATGAATGTTGCACAATGATGACTTGCTTTGGTTCTTTCCCATATTTCTTTTTAATATGTATTTAGCTAAAGAAGTCTCACTAATAAATAATGTAATATTTCTTGTCCATTACACAATTTCGTTTTACTTTTAGTATCATTTTTTCATTTTAGTTTGTATTTTAATATAAACTTTAGGATATAAAACATATTTGAATATTAATTTTTATTTTTTGAAATAAATCCAAAAGACAAAAAAGTACATTATTTTTTATTTAGACAATATTAAAAAAATAAAAATTTAATTCTATTATATTTAATCATGTTCTGAAAATAAAAGAAAATTAATAGTGGTTAAAAAATCATGCATCTTAAATTCATTTAATTTTCTGGTGTTAATGAGTTAAGATAATGAAAATAAAACTTAAAGTAATAAATAATTTTAACTCTAATTCATTTCTATTTTCCTTATCTATTTTGCATTTTACTATTTTCCGTTACTTTGATAGCTAATATAGCATTATTTTTTAAGAATTATTTTTAGAAAAATAATAAATTTGTTTTCCAAAAAATTAAAGTAGTAAAAAGGTAAATCTCATCAAACCAAAATATGAAATGAAAATACATAAGATGCAAACATATATTAACATAAAATAGATATTACTTGGTTTATAAATCATGAATAATAGGAGAAACATTGAGTAAATGAAATATATTAAAATATATGGTATATGTTTATATAAAATATCAAATAATATATATCATATAGTGATATATATCTATCATGTAAACTAATAAATTAGTATAAATTATTATCATAATTAAACAAGGACATAAATGACAAAATATAAGAAATGAGGAAATATGAGGATAAGGTAAGTAAATTAATTAGAGTAGTATAATAAATAATATACTCAGAATTAAATGAGGAAGATAAGGTGAAGTGAGGTGATTTGTGAAACCCCGAGAAAATCCAATTTTTCTCAAAAGAGCAAATCAATGCAAAAATCCCAAATTTTTCAGATCTCTGATGACTAAACTGATTTCACCGTCACAGCCTCACACTTACTAATTTACCACGCTACCTCCTCGTCACCCCGGCAGCTGAATTTGCATGTTTAAGATTCGAGAAATTCCAATTTCATTTAAAATTGGCAAAATCGTAATTTCATTACAAAATTGTTATTTCTCGTTAAAAAATTGTAATTTATTCTTCTAGATCTCTTTGATGACAAACGGATTTCACTGGGTTGAATTGCCTCAAACCCAATACTTAGTAACGCAAAATTTTGTAAAATTCCTAGATAGTCGAAGGACACGCTTTCGAGGCATCGTCGTGCCATAAAATGAGATTCATAATTAAAACACATATAACACGCATCGCCACATGCTGCATTTAGAAACGATGAAAACTGATTTCCGCCGCATAAATAACATCAAAACCGAAAAGATGGATAAAATTGGCATTATGAGAATTGATTTAAGTCACTGTAAGACAAAATACGTATCGTTGACTTGTCTTCCAAATGAAAAGAGCCAAAACGTGGAAATGAAAAGGATAGATCCAGTGAGTTTGATTGGTGGAGAACTGCCAATAATTCGACATTCACAAAGATTCACGGCCGACGGCAATAACCAATTTCGGAAATGAAGGCCATACCGCAGACGTAGCCCAGATACCTAATACCTGTGTGGAGCTCGTTTGGTAAATCCATCTACTCAGGTGGTTTGATGGAGAATAGGCGGCGCTGTTCAGAGATCGAGGTCACGTCAGAGTCGTGACGTAACATCACCACCAGGTGTGGTTCGGCCGTTAAGTGTAGGTGCTTATCATTTCTAGAAAACGCTGACAAAACTGCGACATCACATGACGCCGTTTTGTGTGTTTTATGACTTTGACATGAATTATTGTGCGAATGGCGTTTACCATGTTGTGTGATGAGATTGTGTATGTGTGCTTAGTGATTAGCACTTAAAGGAGGATTTATGAAACAAATTTGGAGTTTAGAGGTAACCTGGAAGCATAGAATAAAAGAAATAAATTTTTAGAAATTTATTCGTTTATTTGATAATGAAATCAAATTCTAAGAAAAATTTGAGGTTGAAACACTAGGTTAAAGAAAAGAGCTTTGAGAACTGCACCATTTCCAGAATTAAATGGAAAAACTGAGTTTTGCAAGGTAAAACTGGAAAGAATTAAAGCAGAAATAAATTTTTATAATCATTTCACATGAGGCTAAGAAAAATGATTTTTTTTCTTGTTTCAAGGTTGAAATTGGAAGAAAAGAAGAAAATAAATTTTTATAAATATTTTGAGGGAAATGAGGAAGGAAAAATATAATATATGTATATAAGGTGGAGAAAATTGTTCCAGTTGAAACCTGAAAAAACAAATAAAATAATTTTTATGAATTTATTTGGTTATGAGGTGAGAAACTACCAAGGTTTTATACAAAATCAAGAAAATTTTAAGAAATAAATTTTACTAAATTTATTCTGGTTGTTGGAAATGAGAAAAAAATTTAGCAAAGAAAATAAATTTTATAAATTTATTTGGTTATGAGGAGAGAAAATAGATTTCAAGATTTGGCAAGTAGTAAATTGAAGAATGCAAAATAAATTTTATAAATTCTATTTGAGTATTATGGAAATGAAAAAATATAGGTGTGTATTTTTATGACTTAAATGCTTAGAAATAAAGAAAAAGATGAAAAAAATTATGCAGAAAACCGTTTTGGGCTACTACCCAAACAATATTGTGGAGAAAAAAAAAATTGTATTTCAATATAGGGGATTGTATTGCATGAGTGTATTGCAAAGTGTATTTGAATACTGAGTTGTAGGTAATAGAAAAGGAAGGTCAGCTAGGTAATTGTATCAGAAGACAGATTTACAACCTAATGGGTAAGAAGTGCTAGTTTATGAGGAAGTACTGCAAGATACTGGCGAGCATTGTAAATAGAGTGGTTGGTTTAGAGAAAATTATTGTAAATATACTAAGAAGAATCAGTCAGGAGAAGGCCTTGAATGGATGAGTTTGTGTTGTAATACAAATTAATGCGACATGGTCATAGGTTATCATAGATTATATCAGAATATATGAGGTTAAAAAATTGTATTAAACCTAGGGAATAAAGACGGGAATAACAAAGATTAACAAAGAATTACGTAATGCACATTGACTTCGTCAACTCGTGAATAAGAATTCTCAAATTTTTTTAAAAAATCAAATAAAATAAAATTTAATAAAATGAGACAAAATTTAAAAAAAAAATGAATTTTTCAAAAAAATGAAATTTTCAAAAAAATGAAATTTTTGTTGATAAAAATGTTTTAAATGTATAATTAATTGTCTTGTAATAATGTAAAATGCAAGGACAATGCGATACAATCAATATGCGTATGAATAATGTTCTGCAGTCGCCATGTTCTGAGATATCGTATTGAGATTTAACTCACATGTTAATTGTGTAGATGGCTAGAGTGACTGAGACGCAGGATGTTCACTGGGTAATCGTCGTGACGAGGACGAAATAAAATCAACCAAATCGGGGCTAAACAGAGAAAATTTCTTAAAAATAAAATTAGCAAAAATAATTTATAATAAAATGAAGTCATAAGATTAGTAATGTAAATATATTCAAAAGATTGATAGTAAATTAACAAGTAAAAAGAGAGAATGATGATAAAAAAAATTGATAAGTAATGAATGATTTATTGAATAATAAAATGATTATTTAATAAAGATAATAAGTAACCAATAAATATATTATTAATGATATAACAAATAGGACTTAATAATGTCTAGGGATGAATTATTCTGATAATCAATAATTAGTGAAAATTACAAGGATGATGAGAAAGAGCATTAAGGTAATATACAAGATTAAAAATAAGTAAGGTTAATAATAAATAAAGAGAGATAAATGATAATAGATAAAATAAATAATTAAAAGGGTAATGTGTTAATACAAAGAATATGATGAGTGATTGAGAAAGAATTATATGACGAGGGGTAAAAAAAGAATGCAATGGGTGGTGGGTCTACCACTAAAGGTCAAAGAGAAACAACCCATTATTTTTAGAATACTATTTACTTATAAAAAAATCTTCATATAAAAGTGTGTTAACCTTTAAAAAGTTAATGTTGAATTTAAGAGGGAGCAATGTTCAAGTCTCCTTATTTACAAAAGATAAAATTTTGATAAAAAATGTTTCAACAAGGTACATGTACTTTCATGGAAAGGGACATTTACACCATCATTACCAAGACACATCTCATTCACCTATTAAATATGACAATACTTCAATTGTTGAGTTTGTGAAAAGGTTCTTTTTCTACTCGAATACCTGCCCCCACCCACGTCCCATGCGAAGTCATAGGTTATAGGCCTCATGTCTTAATCATGTCAAGCCATCAAAGTTATCAACATGCTCACACCATGAAATCTAGCTTTTGCGTATATGACAATTGTGATAGCATGCCCAAATAGTCAGACCATTCTCGCTGCATTTCGGATTGAATTCAATGGAGGGTATTTCCTGGGTTTTCTACTTTGATTGGGTAATGCGACATAGAAAGGCAAAATCATTTAATCGCTTTTACATGAAGAGGCGTACCGGTCTTCTTCCGTTGAGACAACAAAGGTATGTTCGCCTCCCCGCTCACTCCACGAACCCCATTGCTTATATAAGGAATGTTTTCATGTGAGTTATTTTTTAGATATGCCCGTGCATTTCTAAAGTAATTCTCATTTATGGTGTGTATTTGGAACTGTGAAGATGTTACTTTTCTTATTTTGGTTGTTATTATAGAAATGTAGATTAGGAAAACTATGCATGCCTTTTCCTTTAGTTTTTGTAAAATTTTGAGAAGCTTGATGATCTTTTTTTTAGATAAGGATAAGAATATAAATGACTTGATAATTTTATTTATGAACTCTACTATGTTTTTTAATGGTATTAAACAAGGCACACTAAGATTGGATCCATAGACTTATTGGCAGTGCTGAGCTTCCTATTTGATTTGCTTGGATCGGCCCATCCTGGCATGAGTTTTAAGTTGGTCGCTCAGCCGATCATGTTAACCCTTCTCTACAAAAGTACTAAGGAAGGAAAAATAAAATGTGTGAGAGGAAAATTGGAAAAAGAAATAAAGTTTGGAAGAAAATTAAAATATTTTTTAATTTTAATAAATTAATTATATATGTTTATTCAAAAACCCACTTCTAATAAAGGACTAAGAATTTTAAAAAATGTATAAATTTTTGAAGAATTATAATTATATTGATTACACATCTATAAAAATTTTGTAACTACACATCAATAAGATTACTTCATTCAATGAAACAATTTAAAAAGAGAGAGAGAGAGTTGTTAATCAATTGATGATTTAAATTATTTATATTAGACATAGTAAGAAAAACTCATTTCCATGAGGGCCACTTATTATTTGATGGTAAATCGATTTGAAATTTTATCCAAATGCATTAATGTTATAATTTTGATTGTTATTTTGAATTTAGTGTCCAAAAGCTCCAAGACATATCAAATATTATGCATTTTTGTTTTGATTGTTTTCAATTATCTCCTTTAGCGCCTTCTAAAATAGTTTGCATTTATGAATTTATGGATATGTGTCATGGTTCAACTTTATAAACTTTTCTATTGTTAATTTGAGCATGAATGCAATAGGGATTTAAGCTATACGTGTTTCTTTACTCAACTAGTATGAAATTTATTTCTAAGTTATATTGTCTTGTTTTATGTGAAGTAGAATAATAGTGACAGTAAAGTGATTTATTATAATATTGCATTAATTCATGATACTAATATTTCAATTTCACTTATTGGTACATTTTTTTTTTTTAATATTTTGAGGTAATCTCAACAATGTTTTTTTTACATTTTCTATGTAGGCTTAAACTAAAAACCTAGAATTAAAAACTTATTGGAAACCATGAATTTAAAAACTTGGTCAATTGTTACTTTTAAGATAGAGTTACAAAAAATAAATTGAGAAAATTATAAATATATAGAATTGAAAAGGGGTTTTTTTTTTTTAGATCCAAATGTAGCTTAAATATGTTTTGAGTATTCACTCATGATAGGTCATTTGAATTATTATTTTTCAAAATATTTTAGAATATATATATATATATTTAGAAAATATAAAATTTTAAAATATTTAAAATATATATATATAGAGTTAAGGTAAGACAAGAGTGGGATTATAATTTTTAAATAAAATTGGAATAGCACAAATCTCCAATTGAAATCGAAAAATAAGAAATCATTAACAATTAAGGCATATGTGAAAAAGAAAAATAATAATGGAAATACCAGGTTTCTATATATGTGTTTTTGTTTAGGCATGCTTGATGGTTGAGTTAATTAGACAATAGAAGATCATAACTTCCCTTAATTTTACATAGGGATAGGGACATCCAACATTATTGCATGGCAACTTCATCTAAATTATATCAGCATGGCCATTAGGCTACATATGCATGTTTAATTTGTCACTAGTAATAGAAAGAAAATTGCTTGCGTTAGAAATCCTAACAGTTACATTATCATACATATGATTTTCAGAAGTTGATGACTTTGTATTTTGAGTATTAACTTCTATTTTTGTTCTTGCCAAGTCTAATTAAACTTCTACTCATGAGTTTTCAAGTGAATATATTTTTCTTCTAATGGAAAAATGAGCAAATATATTAAATGATTTAAATATATTTCATTTTAATGTTTTTAGGTACTTAGGTAGAATTTCAATAATTAAGTAATATGCATGAAAGATTAGGATTCTCATTCTAGTGATCATTGCATGAAAAATTTCTTCTTATTACATGCTTAGGACTTCAGTTGTCAGTGATTAAAATAGTTCTATGAATGAACTAGTTTGAAGCTGACAACTTTTAAATTTGTCTAGAAGATGAATGAGGTTCATTTTTCTCAAATGATGCTTGAATTGTCCACTGACATTATAAGGAAAACATAATTTATTTTGAAGTTACTCTCTCTTATGTTTGGTTCATTTTTTAGAAATTTCAATCATTAATTCCTTTTGTTCTCTGGTATATTTGGGAGGTTAAAATAATTAGCTTCCCATTTTATGTACTTGGAGAACTATGGGGAATGCTATTGAATTTTTTCTAAAGTGAAACGAAACATAATAGCAGTTGACACATAGGGATTATGTATTCCTATATGGGATAGGAACCACTTACCTAAATCTAGAAAGTTGGAAATTTAGAAGACAACATAAGACACGTAGTCTAAGTTGATTTTAGTTTAACAAGATAGAATGATAGTTAAGTTTGTTTCTAGGTTTAATATTTGGTAATTAATTTTATTACAATTTCAATGGAAATATACTATATTAAGAGATTTCAAGATACGAGAACAAAGACTTAGATTGACGATGCTTTTTCAACCTGAATCGGGCCGGAGCGCGCTGGGTCTGGCCGACCAAGAGCTCATGGGTCGATGCGTATCCGATCAGTCCGATCGCGGCATCGCGGTATCACGATCTACAAACCTTTGATTATAGCACCCTCTCGCAAAACGAGAATAAAGGGGGCCTACGAGGGCTTGCTCTTCGCCGCTCCGATGGTCTACAAATAAGGCCGCTTCGCTCTGGGTAAGACCGCCGCTGACGGAGAGTTCGATGGCACTCTCCCAAGAAGAACCGTATGAAAAAGTGGCCTGGGCGAGGGCTTCGCCCCGCGGCCGCCTCCGATGCCCAAGCTCGATTCTTTCGAGAGAAAAGAGAGAATGCTTAGATCGCTTTAGTATCAAGGGTCAATCAGACCTTCGGGTGGCCTCGTATTTATAGTGTATATTGACCTGTAATTTTGAGGGTAGTAAGGATTCCCATCGGACGGGATATTTATTGCCTTTATCTGGATTTTTAGAAAGAGATATCAAGGAATAGTTTATCGAGAGAATCATCCTTCCTTTTAAGTGAGATCAGGCTTGATTTGCAGGATAATATATTATTGAGAATTATCCTACTTCCCTTATCAGAGATTTGATTGACGGTGATAATATACTATTGGAGAATTATCCTCGCTTTTCCTTAACGTGACGTAATTAAAGATTTGAAGTTAGATTCACAGGATAATAAAGTTATAGGGATTATTCTACTTTCCTTATCATGCAAATTCAATCGATTTCATAGGATACGGGCTTTCAACATCCATAACCGGCCTCAGCTGGGCGGACCTGGCCTTCGCTGGGCCGACGCTGGGCTTGTACGATGTGGCTCGCCCTCCTCGCCTAGTGAGGCTCGCGCGCCTATTTTTCAAACCTCACTAGAGATAAATCTAATATATCTTGATTCTTTCCATTTATATGGTAGTACATGAACTAGATAAGACTACAATTTATAAGAGAAACATCAATTTTACTTTGGTTCAATACATATGAAATTACATATATTCAATAAGATGAACATTATGAAGTAAATAAGAGACATGCAATTTTAAATTAATAATTTATGGCATGAACTACAATGACAAGAATCGAATAACACAATTTTTAAATTTAACCATCCCAATATCGATATATCAGAGACAAATATGGGTATATTACATGATGGTCTTTTTGGTATATGATATAGACTTAAAATAAATTAGAGTTAAAACAATAACTTATCAGAGAACCAAAAAGTGATATAAAGCATGAGGAAGCCTTATTCTTAACAACTTATTTGGCATGTTAAAATTTTTCGTGGTTTAAGATTTTGTGTATTTGAATCATGTAATTTGATCAAGTTGGATGTTTAGGATAAAGGTCAAGGGGAGTACGAGGGAAGGAGTTGAATAATACCACATTTTGCATTGCAACATTATTCGAATCAAAGTGCTATCTGTCATTCCCCAGATGCGATGTGGAAACTTAATACATCATACACCAACAAGATTCGAACATATGTTTTTCAATGGTATTGACCATAGTTATCATAGATGGTATCGTACGGAGAAGGTGTCCTACTAGTAAGCAAACTGGCGAATGGTACAGCAAGTTAAGGATACAATGGATCAGGGTGGGATGTTGCTAGTAATAATAGAAATGGTTCATGCCATGTAAGATGAGTTCACGACCGACCAATGTCATTCAACAATTGCTTGAAGATGCTAAAAACCTTGTGGTCTTGTCGTGCAATAATTCTATAAAGTTTCAGATTAGTTAAATTGTACAACGGAAGGCAATAATATGAGTGGTCGATAAAAGCTTTTCAGATTTACTCCAAATATTAGGGGATATGCTTCCGGTCAACAATGATGCCTTATCATGTATGAGGTTGAAGAAAACATCAATGCATTAGGCATGGAATATGAAAAGATACATGCATGCCCAAATGATTTACACTTTACGAATGAGTTAATGACATCCACGTCCATCGGAATACCATATGGAAGGTGTAAACAAGTGCAGGGGTGAGAAGCACCAAGAGGATTCCCCGAAAGGGTGTCAGGGTATTTCCCTACCCATCCCTAGGTTTAAGAGGATGTTTCAATCTCCCAAACAGCTAAAGACCCAAACGGCAGCATGTGGAAGAGAAAATAATGGTAAACTTCACACCCTAAGAATTCCCCAACGTGGCAACTAGTGAACCAAATGTGGCCTAATTTGCTTCGATTTGTAGAAACTTAAGACTTCTTGCTATTTCAAAGATGGCATCAATCCTCACGCCTCTATGACTAGTAAGCATAGTCATAATTGTCCTCACAATAACTTACAACCTTCCCCTCGTTATGCAAGGAAGAGGAAGTTTATGATGTTATCTTTGCTAATATCGGGACTACGACAACCCCGGTAATGATATCGATGTTTACTTGACACCTTTAGTGGATGATTTGAAACTTTATGGAGGTAGAAAGGAAGTTTATGATGCACATCAAAAAGAGTTTTTACATTAAAGGCTATTTTATATGGACAATTAATGATTTCAAGATATGGAACTTCTATTCGGTTGCACTGCAGGATATTATATGCTTGTCCGACATGTGGTGAAGAAACATATTCTCATTGGCTAAAACATGGAATAAGAACTCGTATATAGGCTACAGAAGATTTTCTTCCATGCAACCATCCATTTAGGAAAGCAAAAGTTAGTTGCATTTAATGGTGAAATAATGAGTTTAGTTGCTCTCCAAAAGAACTTCTACCTGAGATGAAATATTTAAAAGGTTGATACGATTCATAATTCATGGGAGGAAGAAGTGAAACAATGCCTAATCCTTTTGTTAATCCCATAAGTCATCGGAAAAGAAGTCTATATTCTTTGAACTTGAATATTGGAGATATTTTTATATTCGACACAACTTGGATGTCATGCATATTGAGTAAGAATGTTTGTGAGAGCATCATTGGGAACCTTGCTTAATGTTCCCGGTAAACAAAGATGGGAGCAAAGTCTCGACTTTATCTTCGTAGGAAATGGGCATACGACCAAACTTAGCACCCAAATTTGGTTGAAGCTAACTTATCTTCCCTACATGTTATACTCTAAGTAGAAAGGGAGAAGAAAAGGCATGTAAACTTTATTGATTTGAAGGTTCCTCAAGGTTATTGTTCAAACTTTAGAAACCTTGTGTCTAAGTGTGGAAGAGCCAAAGCTTAGTGGTCTTGTCTCATGATTATCAGGCCATGCACTTATGCAACAACTATTGCCGTGAGTAATTAGATCCTGTGTTGCCTGCCATGTTAGATATGCCACAAGATTGTGTTTTTTCTTTAATGCACTTTGTGCAAAGGTGGTGGATGTCAATATTCAAATGATGTACAACAAGACATGGCTACTACTTATGCTTGCTAGAGAAGCATTTCCCACTTCTACTTTTGACATCATGCTTCATTTAACAAGATACCTTGGTAAGAGAGGTTAGATTATGTGGACCGTGTATATGATGGATGTACCCATTTGAAAGGCAGCATGAAAGTCCCAAAGGGTTATGTTCAACCCACCGCCCGTATGGGTGCATTGCTGAGTGTTATATCGCAGAGGAAGCTTTAGGAGTTTCAGACAGAGTACATAATGTGCATGGATGCAATCGGGATTCCTTGTAGTATGAAAGATGGATGGAAATGCGAAACCTCACTTGTGGTCGTGACAATTACTATTCATGATTGTTAAATTAGTGGAGAAAGTACATCATTATGTTCTACAAAATACAACCTTAATGCAACCTTTATATTGAGTAAGTGTCACAAATGTGATATATGAGTTGTTAGTACCTAACTAATATTTATGCAAACCATGACTGGCCTGTTTTTACTTTATAGTGAACATATGAAATATTTGAAGATAAACATCCTCGCCAATCAGCAGAGGGCGGCGGTCGGAGGACGAATACGTGCGCATTTAGCTATCGTTACAAAGGTAAGGAAACTTCAATATCGCATAGTACTCCTTAAATTTAATTGTTATAAATTAAATTACACAAACTTACATATGTTATCATCAATCAAACTTGTAGTTTGCATGAAATAGGTAAGAAAGTACCTATTGAAGAGGAAATTAAGTGGCTCGCATAGCGACCAAGGCAACAAGTTATCATTTATCCCCGGGTTATATCATTAATGGCTGTCACATTATATCGGGCGCATCGCGGATAAGACACTTCCAGTCAACCAAAATAGTGGCGTTAGCATTGTGGCACGACTATGCAAATTGCGAAAAGCAAAGATAAGAACTCGGCACTTGCGGGACATGTGTTTTTACGGGGTTGTCATGTATATAAGGACTTGAATTATACATGTTTAATATTTGTAGTTTTTAAGTGTGATCACTGATAGTACAAATGGTGTCAGTTGATGAGCTTATTTATATTAGTTGATCCGAGTAAGATAGGACATAAATTTCCGATCCTTTCATTTTGGCAATGCAAAGCTAAACAAGTATTTTATGAAGACCAAGTTGATAAGATGGTCCATCACATTATCAAGGCCAAAAAGGGAGGACTTCAACATTGAGGGTGATGGGATAACATGATCGATCGTTGTATGGAGTATAAATCTATTTATAATGGATGCCTAATATTGACTCTTTTGATGAAGTTGAAGACTGTGATGAAATTTAGCGCGTATCGATTGTGAGGGGACTTGATCAAGATCAAATATATTGCATGCTTTATTTTTCTTGTGTTTTTGTGACTACTAAGTAAATTGAATAAGTGTGTATTGTGTGATTTTTTGAGTTGTTATACAAATGTGATGATCTACAATGTTACGTTTTAATTTGATTCCTATTAAATATGTTTTTCCTATTATACACTTCTAAGACATTCTAAATAAGTGAGCTTAGTATCATTTCATGTCTATTGAATAATTCTCAAGTTCTATTTTGATCTTAATTGATATGTATAAATAAATGTTGCTTGTATGTTGGGTATTCTAATTCAATTTTAGATTGGATAAGATAAAACAATCACTACTTATTTCATATTGATTGAAATTTTAAATTAACTAAGGGAAAATCTATTAAAGATTTCATGGATTTCAAAGACTACAATTAACATTTAATGAAATAAATATAAACATAATAACAAATTGTCCTACATAAGGTTGATTTGTATAAGGGAATCATCCAATAAGGAAAGAATACTTTGTAATTGATTGTTGAATATTCAAGTTTTCCTAATTAAAACAATATATTAAGAACTTGATTTTCATCTTCTTTTGTTGCTTCCTTTGTTTTAGGTAACTTGTTTATGATATGTAACAAATTATTTTGAGAAATAACATGTTAAAAATTTGGGGTAATTGAATAACATTAGTTCTAAAATTGAATAAAGTTTCATTAATGTAAATCTAGTAATGGATTTGCGATTAAATGTCAAATTAGAGAACATGTTCTTCAATTAATTTAACTTAATAAATCCTATGTATTTGGTTTGTGATTGTTAACTATTAGTGGCATTACCTTATCATGAATGTTACATAAGTGAAGCCTTAGTCCTAGGAATCATTACAATTGATCAACGCTTATGTGCTTCATAGGAAAATCAAACACCTTGCAATGCATCATCAACCCACACTTTTAAACTTTTTTATGAATAAATATTATTACATCTCAACTTGAAGCTTGGATTCTAACTAGAACCTCTAAATAATTGTGAATAAAATAGATATAATTTAATCAAGTTTACAATGGTGGAATATGTTTTTATTATTATTTTAATGAGATAAGTAGTAGTATTTTCTTAAAACTCGATGATATGTTGTTGTTAAGATTAAGCAATAGATTCTCTCGACTTTTGTGAATATTTCACATCAAGATTTAAGATTTTTCATGTATTGGAAATTTTAGCCAACATTAATTAATTTACTAATGGAATAATTTTGTAACTAACTTCTTATATTGAGTTGACATACATTTCAATTGATGTTTATTATTACTTAATTCGTAATCATTTAACTTGCAAGAAAAGTTATACATGTTTATAAATGTTTCCTACCAAGAAGAGACAAAGGTTAGTAAACTAATAAAATACTCATGCTTTAGTTTTGAAATGTAAGATATATATTGTGAGATTGACTATATTCTTTATTGCCATGTAGATGGATGAAAGGGGAAAAGAAAATATTACTTCACCGGAAAGGTTAAGAGGTTTAATTTTCTTAAAACCTCAAATTGCTAAAAAGAGAAGTGAAGGAGTGAAAATTGATATTCAATATAACGATGATGGTGAGAGTGGGAGGGATATGTACAACTAATCTCATACTGGGTGTGTTAGCACTGACCATGGTGCGTGATATCATATTGATTGAGGTAGTGCCACCGAATTGAAGGGAGAAATTATGGATTGTGTGAAGGTATATAACAATCTTGTGAAATTATTTTTTCTACATTTTTTGTGTATAACTTACATGCTTATTGAATAATTAAGATATTCTTATATTGTAGGGTGCATTCTTGGTTGATGAGAATAGCAAAACAACATCATGTCATCCATAGGGACTAGCTTCAGATCATTCGTACACATTGACAAAAGAGTATATCCTTCCTTATATGATAAGCCCGCACCTTTGCAGCCACCAATTGAATATAATTACATTCCAACCAGCATTAGAGAAAAATTAGTGGGCTATTAGGTTGTCAAAAGAGTTTGAAATTAAATCAAAAGGGAAAAGAAAGGAGGGCATCTATACTCACGCAGTGAGTAGGAAAGGATATGCAGACTTCAAGAAGAATTGATAGTTTAATTATTTTATTTTATTTTATTGACTTTACCTTTGTAAATTGACGATTACCTTTTTATTTTTGAAAGATGCAAAAGATAGGTTCTAGGAAACCTATTGATAGATGTGGATCTTTATGGAAGGAGCAAGAATGTGAAGCAGCGGTATTAGCACATGTTACAAGGGTCAGAGTAGAAAAGATTGTAAGTTGCCAAACCTATATATGTATATATTTAGTCAATTTCATTTGTTTATATATATATAAATAATTTATATGTTCTCTATTTTATATGACTCTTGAAGCATCTTATATTTTTGGAGCATGAGTTATAAGGATGTCGAGAAGGGAAGATTACATGCTTGGTAAAAAGATATCCTCACTTTAAGATCGGGTACACCGAGCATCCTCGACGAAGTTGTGGGTAAAGGTGGGAAAAAAGTCAAACACCCTTCAACACACCAACACCTTCAAAAGCTCCTGAGGGAAGAGAACGCGGAAGGATGTTATGGGAGAAAAGTGAGGACCTTGGAAGAGGAGATTATTGTTTTGAAAGCTAAAAAAAGAACCCTTACACCCCACTCCTCAAGTGAGCGTACAAACATAAGGAAGCAAATTGCTGCGCATAAGAAATACAAGAAAAGGCTCATTATGGTGCTCATGTGGAGACCCATCATCACAAGGGGATTGTAAAGCTCTCAACTAACTCGTGCATATATGGCTTTCCTATGTTAAGTTTGTAAAAAACAATATATAAAATAACTAAAATTAAAGATTAAGGATTATAATATATGTTTTGCTGTGTTTATAAAATGTATGTTTTTACAGGTTTATAAATGCAAATTGGCTCTTCAAACTCAAGGAAACATTGCTGCAGTTGGTGGAACTTATTTACTTAGATTTTAAAAGTTCCAATCGCTGATTCCTGATATTAGTGGTCATCCTTTTTTATCCTCTCTAACCTAATGCACTTCTTCCATTCCCAATTTGTCGAAAAACATACATACACAAGGGAGGTTGTTGATTATGAGGTTTTGTGGCCTACTACATTTGTGTGATAGATGATGAAAATGATGAGGTGAATATTGCTAAGTTATAACTAAAATTTTCAAGTTAAGTTACATTTTCCTACACTCGGGTTTGTTTTCAATATGCATCTATTTATAATGCGTTTAGGGATGTTGGTAAAAAGGAAGAATAAAATGAAGAAGACAAGCATCCCCAAAGAAAAATCGAGTATGAAAATCCTAGAGATATACAACTGCTTTCTGAAATGGGCTTCAAAGATCGCTGAGGTAAACCTAAGACTCAAAGTTAACTTTCCAATCAATGTATTTGGGATGAAATTTCAAACCTTTCCTCTTGGACAACTGAAACTGGACACCCATTGATAAAAAGAGTTGAATATGAATTGTTTATGCTTCTATATTTGGTGTAAGATATTGTTATAAATCTTTTTTATGTTCATAATATAAAATAGTAGAATTCATTTTTTTTTTCTTTTAAAGTCATTCTAAATTGGGTGACATTTCATTAGGTGGTTGTATGCAAATTTGGATAATGCACTACAGGAGAAAATGATATTTGTTCATCCAGGGATGGTGTCCAAGGCTGGATTAGTAGCTCCACAAATTGAAAACGAGCAAGGTTCATTGCCGATCGACTAATTGACTCTAAATTGGCGGACCTTATTTTTGTTCCATATAACCCAAGGTAAGTTGTTAATCATTATTTATTTTAAATTTCTTAGCCTTATGTAGTATTTATCTAAATCATATGTTGATATATTGTAGATTTCATTGGTTTTCAATGTAATTGACCCAAAATCACAAATAGTCTACTATTTAGGACTCAATTGAAAATAACCATACAAAGATTCAAAAGATATCTGAACATGTAAGTTCATCGTAATTTTGTTTTTCATGTCTCAAAATGAACACTAATTTGAACTTTTATTTAGGTTTTCAATTTTTGTATCTCAAAAGAAGAAAGGATCTAAGAAAGAGCTCAAATGATGGTTGAGGTAATATTTTTTTCCCTCTTCAACTTTTTTGTCTATTTTTCTAATTTTTTTAACACTTACCTACATTTGAGTTGTTTTTATTGAAAAGTTCACTTGATTTTTGGAAATGTAAGGATATTTATATAATTACCGCATTTGAAGGCACCCTTCTTAGCTTATATTTGGTTTTAGTTTTATTTCCTATTCCTAACTTGAGTTGAGAAGGATATTGTAAACTAACTTCAATTAAGAAATATATTGTAAACGCTATTGATCAATTCCTATGAAAACATAATCTAAATTGTTATGAATACAATGCATTCATATGTCCACTATTCCTCTAGTAATGAAGTTGTACTAAAAAGGAACAAACCCATTTTATCATGTGATTGAAAGATTTATGATTCATTTGCACTTTTTACAATTAATAAATAAAATAATAAATACTGAAACTAGAAGAAAAGAAATATTTTGGTAAAAATGCATGAGTACAATATTTTTCAATCATATTCTAATGTTAAATATCAAACCTTAGAAAATTCAAGCAAAAAAATTTAATGAATTTATAATTAGTCAATTCACAATGTTGGTCATAGGAAGAACACTATTAAACTTGATCATTATATCCATATATTCCTCTTATATGTGTGGGTAAGGAAATAATTCAAGCATAGATAACTTTGATCTACTAATTATGTGTGAGTTGTTCTTTATATCTTCTATTTGGCCTTAGTATGTATTGTATAATTTTCTATATTTAGTTTACACTCTCAATCTTGTTGGCAAGCAAACTCCTCTCTTTAAATAAACTCTCAACCTGCTTTATCCAT